>KV751342.1:3055766-3079916 GCA_001698575.1 Mola mola
TTAGCTGGCCTGAGAGAAAAACACTGCAGCGTCATGGCTGCAGAGCTGCAGGTCTGCTGGTGTCTGCAGACGGAGCGACAGCGATAATATAATGGTGTGCCATCAAACGGGCACTTCGGTGATTGGTTCAAAGGCACAAACTGGGGCAGTGCTGGTTCATAAATTTCATTTTCTACAGCAGGTTTGTCCCTGTGTGATTTGTGGAATTAGTGGTAAAAAAAAAAATGGCAGCTCTGGAAACACCCAGTCTGATTCTGAGGGAGTGACAGAAGAATCCTGACATTTAGAGCTGACGTCTTATATCACTGAAACAACAGCTGCATGTACATGGTGTCTACTGTTCCAACTACCGTCACAGAAACAGTCTGACTGAAAATGCCCTCAGCTGTTTTCAAGTGCACAATGACAGCACGGTTTCAGAGGAAGTACAGAAAAATTAAAACATCACTGCTAAATGCCCAACCCACCCTTCAAACTTTTCTAAATGCTTATCCTTTCTTGTCCTGTTTTGGGTCAATTTTAAAAGTTGTGGCTTGCGGCTTTTGGTCTGTCATCTGAGGACCATCTGTTTGTTGGATCAACAAACAGTCTGACTCAAGTTATTGTATTTTATAGTGTTCCTAGTTTGATTATGAATCATATGCATTCATTTTTTGAGGGTCTTTGATGTAAGAAACGCTTGTTTGAGACATGGGCCTTCCAATTTTATATTAGAATTGAGCCCCTGTTTCAACATAATTGCAACCCCTTGTCCAAAACCGGGCTCCCATTTTCACAGTTTGGTGTGGAAGAACTCTTTGGCAAAGACCCCTGACCTTAGCCCCTGTAAACACCTTTGACCCTGATCATTGTCACCACTCCTCTCATGGTTCGAGATTGAAACTGAAGAGGTTAACTGTGGCACATTGATGAATGCTAAAAAATGTTCAAATGACATGTCATACTTTGTGTGTGTAATATGTGAGAATCAGATGTGATGTCATAGTGCCCCCACATTGTATCGGCTCATTTATTATACTTAATGTTTAAAAGGTAATGTCAGTGTTTTTTCTAAATGTTAAAGGAGTTGCCAAATCACCCTGTTAAAGCACTTTACAATAGGTCTTACATACGAATAAACACACACTCTCTCACTGTAGGTAAAAGATATTTCATGCATGTCATTTTCACATTAGCTACAATATGCATATTGTCCAACAGAACCAGTCTCCGTGAATTACAGGAAGTAGCGACAGTCAACTATACTTTATTACTGCCTTGAAATGATCACTGACTGTGCATTTTCTGTCATTCCAAACAAAAATTCCTGCGGCTTTATAATATCAATGAATGTATTTCTTTATTTTTATACATTCCACAAACAAGCATTTTGTTTTTGGGTGAGAGCTCAGATATGTCGTGGTTTGAGATGTTGTGCTGTGTTCGCCGCTGGGCCACTAAAGTGGATGTGTAGTAACACCAGGCATAATGCTAATCCTGCACTTCTCACATCTCCATAAATTAATGTGTGTGTGTGTTTTCTGACCACATTTTTGTGTGTGTATCTGCATTTGCTGCTCTCCATGCCCTCCCTCTCTTTTTTCACGTTGTACTCAACACAGTTCCCAACACACATGCACTGCTAGTTACCAAGGCAACCGGGAGCTGGCATGAAAGCCGTGAGGAGAGGTGGAGCATGGCACCGGTCTGACAAGCAACTGCCACTGTGTGTGCATCTGTGTTTTTGTGAGTGATTGTGTGTGAAGGTGATGCAGTATTGTGTGTTTTTTTGTTCATATTCCTGTGTTAACCCACAACACAACATAGAGAGGGGGACATTAACAGCCAGAAAGAGTAAATAACAAAGGATGCGGTGTCCATTAAGCATCCTCTACTTTGCCATTACACTTCACTGTTTATATGGAATATTAGATGTCACTTCATGGCAGGATAAACATTCTCACCCCCTCATGAGTTAAGATGCAGCCTATAAAGTACACACAGTAAGGAGAATGTGACAAAGGTCTTCGTATCGCAATTTTTTCGTTCATGGCAAAATACATTATTTCAATGTAGACGGAGCCCAAGTAGGCTTTTATTAAAGATATTTAGTTAGTTTGGGTTTGGATGAACTAAATTTCTATGAATTAAAGCTGATATTGCCTGCCAACATTTTGTCATTCTCTGCATGACAGTTCAGATCACAGCTGCTCATGATCTCTCTTTCTTCATCAACCTGTATTTTTCAAAATTTTCAATATTCCTATTGTTATAGGTAGTAAAATTTACAGTAAGACAGATGTGTTGTTAACCATTTTTTAACAAAGTTCTTTGTTTTGCAAAATATTGATTTAAAGTATTGATTGTGAAATTTTGGCCTGATCTAGAATTCAAATAGTGTTAGCTAATGCTAATGATTTGGGTTGTTTGTTTTTGTTATTCATTCATTCTTAAAAGAAATGCACCATTTTTAAGTAATTCAGCGTCTGAAAGAGCACATATTTTATCAGAAACAATTATGAAAGAATAAAAAAGATGATAGAACTTCTTCAAAGGCCTTTAAACCCCACTATACTAGTAAGTGATGTCACAAGACATGAACACCGGCACAATACCAATGGGACACAGCAGCTAATTAGCCACTGCTATCAGTGACTGTTAGCAACAAACAACAAGTAAATGCCCATTGTCAGCTGATTAAAGCGGAAATAGATACATTATTTGTCATTTTTCAAGCGGTATTATTGTTAGTGCACTCACACAACGACAGTGTTAGCGACATGACTACTATCCAAAGGAGTTGGAGCTAGAAACCATAGTTTCAATGCTAACATGGAGGCAGCGTAAACACTCACATTAATAACTTCACTGATCTAGAAGAACGAGCAACAGTTTTGGACCTTCTCATGTCCCAGAGTTAAGAGGAAACACACATTGATGGGAGAACAGATTTCAACACAAGTGAAAACCCATCTGTTTGCTCTTTTCTTAACAAAAGTTTCTTTCATGCTGCTTCTTAGCTTTCTTTGTCTTCTCCTTCAGCAGGTTCTTTTTCTTTTGTAAGATAGAGTTTTTACATTTATTCCATTTGTTCCACTGTTACCTGTGGCCAGTTATCATGGAGAACAATGCCGCTTCCTTTTTTGGTTCTGCCATGACTAACACCCTTTGTGCTGTAAATTGAGTTTTTATTTTTTGTCAAAAAATCATGCTGGGTGCCAGCATGTATAGCAGAATGACAGCGAGTCTTACAGAAGAGCACTACAGCCAAATTTTATTTGTCCTTAGTCACTATACTGTGTTATATATTATACCTCATAATCTAAAGGCAACACAATTAAAGGTAACATGGAAATGTAAAGTTGACACTTTTAAGATAATGCAGAGAAAGAGCGTAAAAGTCTGCCTGTGTGACCTGCTAAGCCTCATTTGTTACTTTTATTTTCCATGGGATTTGTTCACAGCAGGAAAAAATGGATGCTGAATTTAGATCTGGATCAGTTTCAAACATGGATGTAACTCAAAAAATGAGATAGAGTTTGCAATTTGTTGTATAAGTATGATTTGTTCCAAAAAAAAGACTATGACTGACTGTATTTACCTGATTAGTAATTATTTATTTTTAGCAAAAATAATTACTAAAAATGTGTTCCCACCTCTACCAGCAGCCCACCAGTTCAAATTCTCATGGTTCAAACAGACCTCATTTGAGATATTTATCTCTTCACTGAGATGTCCCACACATTTCGGGGTGTGTTGGCCAGCCTGCTGAGGGGCCGGGGGTCAGCTTGTAGACATGTTGTGTGAAACCCTGAGACACAGATTTCCTACCCATTGACCTAACATTGTGCAGAGGTCGAAGAAGTGACAAGTGGAGGTCAGTTGTGATGTGTTTTTATGGGGTGACGGTGGCTGTCTGCCTGACCTGTGACCTCTGCCTGGTCACAGAGAAAAAAACAAACATATGCTCTTTTTCAATAGGCTGTAAAACACAAGGGATAACTTGTGGTGTTCACATTCACATTGATTTTAAATAGATTTGAACTCTTCCTTCACGGTCAAGTTTAGTCAGCAATGATGTAAAATCACACCCCTCCCACAATGAATCAACGAGACTGGAGCAAAACAGTTGTCGTATCAACTTTCTCTGATCCTACAGAAATTTGGGTTTTACCATGGTGACTTGGCTTCATTTACTTTTGAAAGGTTTCTTTGTTGATATAGTATCAATCCTAAAGTTTATTTATGATATCTCAATATAAAACCCCTGTCACATGTATATTTAATTATATTCCTTATGTATACAACTCATTCATCTAAATTGCCTGTTGGATGCTTTCACATAATAATACAATTTTAATTCTTTAATTTAATTTAATTTAATTCTAATGTTGGCAGAACTGGTTTCAAATATATTTACCTTTCAAATGAAATGAGCTGTTCTCAAACTCCAAACCTTCATTCCTCTCTGGAATATTAAAGCTTTGCAAGCTGATGTTTTGCAGGATTCGGGTAACTGTTTTCAGTATTTTATTGTGTTGTGTTGTTTTCTGTCTGCTTAGTGGGTATTTGTGATTGTTTCTTGTTCTAAGCTCTAGCTTGTAAAAGAGAAATAAATAAAACAAAACATAAATCATTATGTAACCTTCCTGTATTAAAATGTTTGAACCTTTGTTGTGCCGAACTCCGTGCATTATCGTAAATGTGATGTTAATGAAAAGAAATCTTAAAATCAAACTCAGAAATTTTATTCAAGGTAACACTGTGTTTAATTTGACCCTTTGTTGCTGTAACTTCTGAGAGAAAGTCACAGAGTGTAATGGGAATAAAACTTTACAATATTACCTTGACTGAGTCAAATCCAGGCTTGTGGGTCTAAAAGTCAAACAGCGACTCTTAGTTTTGTCCTTTGTGTGTTCTAGAAACGAAAACACAGGTTCCTTCACAGGCTGGTGAAACATAATGGGTTCAGTTTCACCAGCCTGACCACAACATCATTCCTTAACATCTATAATTTCCTACAATTTGTGATGACACACCACGTACTTCAGTGTTGTGACAGATTATTTCTCCTTCTTCTGTGCTGAATTGTTTTGGCATCCTGATGTAGCCTCTGACATGTGAGAGACGCAGAAATAATTAATGTAATTGACTGAAAAAAAAAAAAAAATCTCATTAGGCCAGTGTATGTCCTGCACAATCATCTTCTCAATGCTCACATTTTGATTATATTCAAAATGGCTGAAACTGAACATACTTTTATGTTCTTCAACCGGAAAGGAAGTAGGAAGTTACTTGTGACAGTGTGGATGTGCGTTCTGATCTGATACTTTCACTTGTAATATTTTTTTAACATTTGAAGATCACTGCTGTTGCCCAATTCTACTTCACTGTTGTGCTGTGTCCTTTTTTTAGAAACACCTCTGTACAGAATCCCCTGTCTTTATACAGGTCAGATATAGAATGCTTCCTCCCTAGGTGCTGTCTTTTATATAAATTCAAAAGAACTGCTTTTGAAAAAAAAAAGAAGCTTCCAAATGTTCTCAGACACTATGTTCAGTTCCAGTGTGGTTTGGAGTTTAACTGAGATCTACAGCCTGGTGATTCCACCTGAGATATCAAGTCGTGATGCAAGGCTAGCAGACTGATAACAGTCGTGTCACTATACTACAGCAACAATATCGTGACAGCAGCTTGTTGATACGCTGTTCATATGCTGCCACTTATTTGTGGAAGTACCTATAAAATCATTTTGGAAACTAAAACTCTTTTGCAGGTCATTGTTATGGTACCGGACAATTCCCTAGTGTTTCCCCCTTCCCTAGTGTTTCCAGTGCTCCCCTGTCTTTCTCTCTCTGTGTTTGTTTTGTTTGTGTGGATGTGTGTGTTGGCCTGGGCGTGGCTCTCCTGGCTCCCAGCTCTACACTCCTGTCTGCAATCAGCTCATCACCGCTCCCAGTCTGTTCACCTGCCTCTCATCAGTTCATCAGCCTGCAGTATATCTACCCTGTCTCTTCACCCATTCATCGCCAGAACGTTGAATCCAGTTCGGTGGTAGCTTACGCTTCAGGCCTCTCACTTGTCTCGAGATCTTTCCAAGTTGGTTGTGTTCTTAACTGTTGTTTCTCTCTCCAGTACACCTGGACCACTACTTGCCTGCTTGCCAGCTCTCCAACCCACTACCGCCTGCTTCCTCCTGCCAGCCCGCGCCCTTCTCACTCACTCATCTCAGCCCTCCAGTCCTCTGCCTCGGCCTGCTTCATCCCCGCGTCATCCACCTCCATTCCCCACTTTCCTAGCAATGAAACCTGCTTCATTCATCTCCACCTTGGTCTGTGTCTGCGTTTGGATCCACATCGCTAATCACAACAGTCATAAAGTTCAAGAAAATTAACCTCCCACTTGCATCACATCTTAATCAGGGAACTTTATGTATCTCATATCTTAATCAGGTTAGTCATGCACAGTTCTCTGCTTTCAGTTGAACCAACAGGATTTTTCCGAAAAACATGTTGTTGCTGTCACACTTTAAATCGGTTCCACTTTCTTCTGCCATCAGCTATAATTACAGTGTGAAGTCCCACCTTCTGAGCCACCTTTTACACCTCTAGCTCATCTTATCCAGTTCCCAGGTTGAGTCCACTCCTCATCATATGTATATATGCATTCAGTGTCCTTTATTTCTCATTGATTTACAATTGCCCTTAAAACATATTAACCCCTCAATGGGGCACTCATATTTCTCAATCTTATCATGCAGTATTTTATAATCACTGACAAGGAAGTCTTTCCTAATTAGAATGAATTTTCAAAAACAACAGCCACTGTGAGATGTTGGATGCCACAAACCTCCAACTTCTCAACAAGGTGATCAGCTCCTATCACTGTCACTCCATTTGCACAAAATCACATTATAGTTGCACACAGAAAAAATGTATTTATTAAAAGAACAAAACTTCTTGCTTCCTCCCGTGATACGTTTAGTTTTAGTTTGTGGACCCAGAAGCAGGGCCGGAGAAGAGGATGGTTTAAACGGTTTATGTGTAAAAGAAGCTGAATGATGACAGGGTTTCTAGAGATGGGGCAGCCATACAGGGAGTGTGGTGGAAACTTTGGCAGTGCCATGACAGCTGAAGGAATAATCTGACGAAGAGTGGAAGTGAGGACTAAAAGTGATGGATTTGATCAAGGATATGTGGAAAGTGGGATGGACCTTGAGGGATATGGAAGTTATAGTTTGGCCACTGAGGGGTTGATGATCTTCTTGATCTTGTAGGGTCCAATGAATTTTAGTGCCAACTTCCTGGATTCAATCTATAAGGGTAGATCTTTTGAGGAGAGCCAGACCTTCTGCCCAGGCCTATATTTTGGCGCAGGTAAGCGACAGCGATCAGCGGACTCTCTGATGCGGGCTGAGGAACGCAGCAGAGCAATAAACAACATTTGATTTTGGCCTGGACAGATGGAACAGGCACCTCTGTCACCTGGGAAAAATGGGGATTGGAATCCTTGAGGGACCATAAAAGGTGACATACCAGTAGATGAGTTGACCATGTAGTTGTGAGCGTACTTAATCCATGGAAGGAAGGAGCTCCAAGAAGCAGGATAATGACATGTAAACAGAGGGCCGTCTCTAGATCCTAATTGGCACGTTCTGTCGGACCATTTGACTGAGGATAATAACTGAATTTGAGACTGGCAGTAGCTCCAAGGGAGTCAGGAAAGAGTTTGCAGCAGGTTACTGTGCAGTTTCAGCATCTGGAGCAGAGAGCACTAAAGAGTGTGTCAGGCTTGATGTTGCAGTATCCAGGACGATAGGGGAGGGAGAAACGGAACCATCCCACGAACAGAGCCCCGCGAGCCTAAAGGGAGTTGAGTCTTCAGGTGGAGTGAAGGTGGAAAAAAGATCTAATGGTCCTTCCAAATGAAGAAATTTTGTTCAGCTCCCTCCAGCCAGTACCTCCATTCCTGCAGTGCCAGGATTATGGCCAAAAGTTTTCAATTATCTACAACGTAATTTCACTCCACAGGGGATAATTGGCGAGAGAAAAAGATACATAGAAGCAGTTTTGGTCCCTTGAAGAACATTAAGAAAGGACAGCTCCTACTCCAGAGTCGGACGCGTCAACTTCTACTATGAATTTTAATGAAGCATCTGGATGAGTCAGGGCTGGGGGTGAGGTGAACAACTGTTTAAGATGTGTGAATGCTAGGTCAGCTTATGGAGTCCACTGAAAAGGTGTGATTGTAGAGGCTAGCTTGGTAAGAAGAGATGCAATGCAGCATTAATTTCATTTGAACCAGTGGTAGACATTAGGAAAACCCAGGAAACATTGGAGTTGTTTCCGGGAGGTTCATTACTGCCTTGGCCTTAATGGGGTCTGCTTGCAACTGACCATTAGAAATAATGAAGCCTAGGAAACTCACTATAGATGCATGGAACTTGCACTTTTCTGCCTTAAAGTGAAGATTATCCTCCAATAGGGAACAGAGAACCGTTCAGATGGGTTGGCGATGTTCAGTGAGGTTTTGTGAGAATATTAGGATATTGTCGATATTGATGTCAAGAAGACCAATTTTTTCAACATATCTCCAAGAACATCGTTGATGACAGCTTGAGTGTTGGTTAGACCAAATGGCATGACTTGATACTCAGAATGGCCAAGAGGTTTTCTTCCACTCATCTCCTTCTCTGATACAGACGAAGTGATAAGAATTGCAAAGATACATTTAAGTGAAAATTTTAGCTTGATTTAGAGACTCAAAGGCAGTGTTGATGAGAGGGATAGGGTTTTTTGTTTTTATTTGTTGGATCAGAAGGTGGACTCATGGAATTACAACCAGGTGGCTGTGCAGAACAAAGAACAGAACAGTGGGAATGACGGAAATGCTCCAGGTGGACACACAGAACGATGGTCTTATTGGGAGACGGAAGGATGAAGAACTGGATCTTCTCCTGATGATTTCTGGAGACCAGCAGGGACATCGGTTTGGTCCATCGGTTGACTGTGGCAAGGAGATGGCTATTAAGCGCCTTTACTGGTCTGGGGGTCTCAACTAGTACAGTCTCTATTTGTTGTTTATGGACGAGTGCTTCATTGATGGAATTGTCATCTGCTTCTCAGTCAACTAGGTTAATTAGTTTGAATTACCATAGTTAATTATTGTAGAATTAAGAAATAGTCAATGAAGGAATTTTGAAGAGGTGGAGGAATTTTGGCCATGAATTTGAGGACTCCCTCAATCATTGATGAGCCCTGCCTTTTGGGTGAATGGTACAGATGGAGATATGATGATATGGTGAGTAAAAGTAAGGACAGAGTTCTTTCAACAAACATAGCTGTTCCTCCAGAGAGGAACATCGACAACTTTTATAACTTCCCAGCTGCATCGGCTCAGGTCTACACGAGGAAACATTATCTGAGGGAGTTCTGGGAGGAGAGTGGTGCCTGAAAATTTGCACTGCGGACAAGTGGCCTCAATGTTATTGGTAACATGGAGGGATTTGGTTCATCTACACTCTCTAAACGAATAAATAGAGAGATTAGTGCCTCAAGACTGTCAGACTCGTCTCAGACAGAAAGGTCATCATTCACCAGGTCTGACAGTCCACGAAAAATGTAGCTTTTCGACAGCGTATTCAGCAACAGAAGAGTTACCTTAAGATAAGGTGAGTAGTTTTTGACCAGTTGATATGGTAAATACAAAAACCTATGGAACTATGCCAAACAGCGGATGCCTATTGAACAGCTTTACCAGTTAATAACTCCAAAATGAATGCGACACAAGAGTGATCAGTGAAGTAAGTGGATGGTTGCTGTTCAAAGACTAACAAACACTTAATAATGTTGTGGTGTTGGGATGAAGGGCTCTCTGGCATGTATGGTAAGAGGAGGAGGGGGATGGTGTGTGATTGCCAGCTGAGCTGATACCTGAGTGAGTTGATTGTTGAGGTGAGACACCTGCAGGGCCAGAGTCTGAAGCAGCGTGGTTGCTTCCTGAAGGTTTTTCTTGTGTCATCCAATTGCTGCTCCTTGTGTAGAGAGGGCTTGTTGCAACAACGAAAGGACTGCTGGGTCCATTTTGGATTATTCTGTTACGTTTTAGTATGTTTGTGGAACCAGAAGCAGGGCCGGAGAGGAGGAAGTTTTAAACAGTTTATTTGTAAAAGAAGTTGAATGATGAAGTGGTTTGTAGAAGTGAGGCAGGCTGACAGGGAGCGAGGTGGAAGCTCTGGCAGTACCACAATGGCTGATGGAATAATCTCGCGAAGAGTGGAAGTGTGAACTTGGTTAAGTAGTAGGGGTGATTGGGAGACGGACAACAGGTGTGCAGCACTGCCAGCAGCTAACAAGCCAACCAGAGCGTGAGAGAGAGAGAGAGAGAAGAGAAACAGAAGGAGAGGGAGGAGGAGAAATGGAAAAGTGACAACAAAACGGAAACAAACAAGCAAACATAAAATAATATGAAAAATAAAAATAAAAAGAACCTGGGGCCCCGGGTTGGACATCAATCTTCTAGATAACCAAGTTTAAGTTAACATGGAAGATAATATTCTATATTGAATCTGCTGATGTGCACTATGTCAGCCTACTATCGAAAGGTCCAAAGCAAGTAAGGGTACCTTAAACACACATTTCAGGATTATAATGGAATAATGTACTTAAAAAGTTAACATTCTCACCATTTTCATGGGGCAAATATTGTAGGGCAGTATAAAGGGTCAATATATTGATCTGAGCCTGGTGACTGAACAATCGATAATCATGACCAAACATTTTATTTTAACGCATCTGAACCTCAAATGAACCACATTAAGAAGTGACAGGAGAAATCAAAACTAATTATAGCTGCAAGCTGCAATTTCCTGAACTTCACAGATGTCCAACAAGCAGCACCCTGCTGGTGAAGCAGTCATTGAAAACTAATGTAGCATGTCCAAATATTATTTAAACCCATGTCATTATAAATGCCTCCCAAGGATAACAAAACTTCCAGTCTAAACTTAAATGTAGAAAATGTCCATTGGTTTTAACAGTTAAGTCTTGCAGAATAAGTAAATAGCCAGTAGCTCTCATGTGAGGGGGAATAACGCTGCGTTCAGAGCGACTACAGCCCTCTGTAAATGTGAATATTACTCATCAGCAATACATAGAGTTCCTGGATAATAAATCATGTCTTACTGATACCTTAATCAACACCATTCAAACGTGTGCTGTTTGAATGAAGAGATGATTTTTGTCTGGCTCCCCTCCAAAATGAAAATTTACAACCTTAAAGCTAAACAAAAAAGACAAACTGCACATGCAGGACTTCATAGGAAGCATTATAGAGAATTTTATCAGGAAAAGCTAGAACTGATGTTAATGTTCTTTTGTGTTTCTCTTTTCCCAAACTTGTCTTAAATACCGGACAGACCCACAAAAAGAGTCACACAAACCTTTAAAGACTTCCTGTTCTTTCCCATTAATACTACCTACAGCCTCCAAGCTAACAAAACCTTGACGGCAGTCCTCCAAACCTAAACATCTCATGCATATCCCTAAGAGCCACCCAGACAATCCTTGACCCTCCTGTGGCCCTGATGCCTGTCATACAACCACGGCTTCTGATTCGCTGTTGGGGAGTAAAGGAGTTGTTGGTGTGTGGTTGTTGTTTCCAATGGAAGTATAAGAGCTGCGAGGGTGTGGCAAGGCCCTTAAAATGCAGACACTGACAGTAGCCTTGAACTTGAACCCCCCTGAGGTCCCCTTGACCTTAGTTCTTTTCTCGTGCTCCTCTCTGCTCTTGGCGGTGGTGGTGGCCTTTGTTGAGCTGTCGGCATTAACCCTTTTCATCCGTTCCCTCCCTCACTCTCCTCCTCTTCCTTCAACATGCTCTCCTCCATCTTCCTGCAGGGGGCCAAGCCTCTCCTTCAGCCACTTCCCAATGTGTGGCTGATTTTTTTCGGGGTACACCCATCTGGTCTGTAACAAACACCACAGTGGGGAATTTGTTTTCCCAGAATGCTAATGTGACTTGAGGGGGTTTCATTCCCACATTCTGGTATCAGGGATTTATTCTTTTGTTTTTGAGGGCAGAAGCTCTGCTGGATTCCTGTCACCCCATGAATAGTAAAACTGGGTGCAACCCTGGAGTTGTTAGATTATCAGTCACAGAATGTTTATTTTCTCCACTGAAAAAAGGCAAACTGACCTTTAATCTGTTGAACCCTCTGTGACATTTGAACTTTCACCCAGCTGCACCAATAACAGCACTGCTTTGCAATTTGATTCTACATGTAGCTCTCATCACGACAGACACGGATCGGTTCTTTGATACTGGCATTTATTTCGACTATCGTTCATGCCTCGAGAACTGTTTGTACAACAACAATTAAATATATATAGGCTTACAGTAATGACTGTACATGAAATAACTTAAAGCGTAAATATGAACAAATGTATTACAAATGTAAAGAAAAGTACCTTGTTGGCCGCTTGTCATGACAGAGGTCCTTGACACACCTTAGGCCATGCTTTGGAACATAAGAGTCTTGTTTTTGTCTGTCGTAACAGCGCAAAGGCAACTAACATTGGTTCCGGGCTGAGCACAACAGCGACAATTAAATAAACGATGTAGATACAATTAAATGAACCCAGTATTTCTTACAATATAAACACATATGAATTTACCCTTTTTACATTTTATCTAAATTATTTAACAACATGAACTAGTATTAACTATTATTTAACACAAATACAAAGACATTTACACTACAAGCCTGTAAAACCACATTTCAATTCAGTCTCGCCATTTGTCCCTGTTTATAGGATTTTGCCTCTTAGCTACTTGCAGGAACTCTGCCTGTGTCTTGTACGATTATCACAGTTCTCCTTTTTTATAGATTGGTTGCCAAAATTAACACCTGCCACTAATCAAACGCTCACGCAACTCTCCAAGGTGATGCATCACATTTTTCGATTTTTGTCACAACACCTTCACAGTGCAACACAAACAACCTGGATGCTTGCAGGAGAAGAGAAAGAAAACGAAAAGGAGGAGGAATGAAGCCGAGTGATTTAATCTGCTAATTTTTCACAGGTCTTTTGGCTGTTGACAGGCAAGTGTAATGGTCCTTCAAGTAATGGAATCAGCCACTCAAGCAACACATGCACACAGACGAACATATACAGACTTGCTCGCACATTTGCCTGCTGAAAGCACGCCTGCTTTGCATTTGAATTACATCACGGCAAAGTTTTTCTGGGGAGGCTCGGGCAGTTGGGCAGGACGAAGGGGCGGCGAGGAGCCCTATGAAAGGGAAAACATTAGTCAAATCACTTCCCGCTTCAGTCACCCGCCCTGGCCAAACTACTTGACATTCCACTACAGGGCTCTATCGCCTTCAAGAAAAGCATCCTCTGTGAATCACACGTCCAACGCATCAGGCCTGAGCTGCTAGCTTTACTAATCTTTCCAAGTATTCTTCCCTCATTATTATATAAATACAGAAGCCGCATGAAGCTGCTTCAGGCTGTAAGTGGATTTTAAACCTATATCCGAAACTTTATACTACCTGTGCAGACCACTAAACCTGCATTTGAATTAGCATCATTTGAAAACTCTTTCTTTCAAGGGGTTTTCTCATGAGAGACTTATAGTTCTTAGGCACTTCTGCTGTCAAATCCATAAGGTGCACCTGTAAGTTTTTAAAGCAGGCATCAGTTTTTACCTCATAGGTGTCGTGATAAATATACTTGCAGACGGGAAACACCCTTGCAAGTTTGATTTTATTTCCATACCTAAGGGCAACCACCATCCTGTCAATGTCACACGATCATGATGTTGTCAAACGTTTAGTTATCATAAAAACAATAAACATAAAACTATTGAACTCTAAAAAACATGACCTCGTTGGCAGAAAAAGTAACACTTTTTCTTAAGCATGATTTTCCATTAAACAATTCTTAAGTACAACAGTATTAAGGCTAAAGGTAGTACATATACTGTCAGTGTTGTTAATTATCAATCCAGATTTTTTTTTTGTGTGAGTTGCTCAGTTTTGGAGATATTGGCTGTAAAGTTGTCTGCCTTTGGTCAAATAATGAACAAGATGGCATTCGACGAAGTGGTCAAAGCACAGCAAATGTCTCTTTCTGGAAATCATGTCCTGGTTTTACTCAAGATACTACATACACCTTAAATCAATGAATATCTCTTTCTGCATTACCTTGCAGAGGTGTATATCTACTCATGGGTGAGAAACTGGTTGAAAAAGTTAGATATACAGTTACCACTCCTTAAGGTGGGAATTCATGAGTAGATACATGTTACCATCATTTGTGTTAATAATAATAATGTGATTTAGTAAAGAGATCGGGCTAGTTCCTACAGGAAATGAATGAATACCTGTAATAAATGACACCACAGGTAAGAGGTAAAATGTGAATTTTTGATTCTGAGGTTAACTGTTCATTTTCCTTTCACTAAATGTACTTTTCACCACTGGTTAGTGTCACCAAAAAGACACAACTAACTGCAAATTTAGCAGCTCAGGTTCTCATGAGATTTGCAGATACCGTCTTCTTTGGGAATTAGCTTTGTTTACAGCCAGAGAGTTTACAGTTTAAAGAGTTGATAATCCAGTCATAGGACACAAACTAGCAGAATATCAAGCCAAACATCTTGCATTTAGAAAGACTAAGACAACTATTGTAACAGATTTTCTGGATTCCCTGTACCTGAACTGAATATCCTTTCATACTTTAATTTTTTTTTCTTTTTTCAGTATCTTCACAAAAGTCGTTCTAGCTAAAATAAAACAGTTCAGTGAAAGTCATATCTGCAAGCAGAGCAGTCCTGTCACAAGTGAAGAGATTCAGAAAAAAAAACATTCCTGTATTAAGATCACAATTGTATTGCATATGTACAACAGGCTGAAATCAGCACTCCATCAATATTTTCGTTACGAGGACCAAGCTGGATAACCTTGATAATCTTCAGCTAAGACAATCCATCTCAAGACATGGGTGCACACACATCTCTTTCTCATCATGTATATTTATTATAATTGTGGTGTTTCACAGGAAGACGTACCCTTCAAAGCATTTGAAGCCATTTTGTCTTTGCTCACTGAGCAGAATTGCCAGGCTGCACCACCTGGGGCAGCTCACAAAGGTGGACAGATCTGGACGGACGCCCATTTTTTCTTGGCACTGACCACAGTCATACCCAAAGACACACATATCCTCTGTCTTGGCAGCCGGTTTCTAACATGTTTCCCTCCAAAAATCACACAGAGTGGCCTACCAGGGGCACATTCCTGCATACAAATGCTGATTCTGAGGAACTTGTGAGAGGGGCAGCACCCGAGTTCCAAGACCTTGGACGTGCACCAAAACCTTTTCGCACTTTGGATGCCCCCCTAGCCCCGTCCTTTGTGTACTTGTCTGTCAAACTGTTGTGTAATTTATCCATTTTTTAATCTAAACGGTTTCTGGTGACATTAATGTCACGACGCCGCCATCTTGGAATCTGATCCCCTCTAAGTCTCCGGCTGAGATGCAGCGAACTGCCATTTTATGCTTTAAGTGAAAAGGAAGTCACAGCCTATAAGAACAGCTTGATACAAGCTTGTATCCTTCGGGGTGCTCACATTAAGCATTATGTTGACAGAACATTTACTGTTTTCTCTCAGAGAACTCAAAACATTTGAAAGCGAACAGCTAACTTGCGGTCCAATGTGGCTGTGATAGCCTGGTTGTACACTGTCACTCTACCTTGCTTTTGTGTGTTTAACGTTGACACTCAGTTCATTAAGGTCTTTAGTGCTTGTCTAACACGACTAGGCTCTTTGGCTGCATAACAAAAACTGTGAATCAGATTAAAAGAGCCATAAGGCTGCCAAGAAACATGAAGTGTGAGGGGCGTTGTTACAGACACAGACACAGGCACAGGCACCCGTGCTTGCTGTCTGGACATTAATGCGTAGGACATAATGTAATTGCAGACTTACATGGTTAATAAGGCCACCCTAATATTTGCATGTGGCTACTGTTTATGTGTGTTACTGCTCAATCAACAAGCAGCACAGCTGTAAAGAAGAAGTGAGCGGCTTGTAAAGCTTCCAATGCTATGCAGCTTGTGTGCAGACAAGCAAGGGGCTGGTGTTGGAGATGCATTAAAAAACTTCCTTCACTGTATTTAACTATACTTAATAAAAGTGGGGAATAAATGAAAAAAGCTGTGAGATCCACCTGTACCGTGAAGAGTTACGTTTTATTTGTTTTACAATGGGATTACCCTCTTTTACATGAGAACACTAATGAATTGTGAGGGGGTCCATATGATGGTGTTGGAGCGTTTGCCATATGTGGTGTCAGACAGCAAATCACGCAGTGCGAAATGCTATGCTTGGCACCATTACTGCACAGACACCATCACAATCCAGGATGAGAGCTTTACTGTGTCTTTGTTTCAGTATGGTATGCGTGTTGACACCGGTTGGCTCATAACTCATCTGCATGACGACGACAAGGAGGTCAGGATCATCACTGGTTACTATTACAAACATCGTGACTAATTTCTCACTGACTAATTTTACCAGAAAAGGAACGGAACTCTGCCATCTAGCTCAGTGCCAAACACTTCAGAAAATAAATCCACATCCCTGGTCGTGAGTTGGAAATCATTTGATCTCGTGATTATCTTTTCATTTGGCTGTAATGTTATGTAGGAGGCTACATAGCACTTAATTTCTCTGGAGATGTGCAAAAAAAAATCAAACAACCCTAATAAACAGACATTTAAGGAAAACTGCTAGCTATTGGGCATATTTAGATTTTAATTTTTCAATAAACTACAACCTGTCTCTCTTGATAGTTGTATTTACAGTTACATCTCTCACTCGATGATCCTGCCATATATTCACATGCAGATCAAGCCAACAAAAAACATGCCCAATGGCCATTTTTTTTCTATTTGTTTTCAATGTAAACCTTTATTAGCATCCCAACACAGCATTCCATACAAAGGCACATGTGGTGAACATTCAGTCATAGCGGTTTGATTGTGTAACACAAACATTGCTGCTAAAACAATAAGCTGCATGAAGTCATAGCTGAATAGATCTATTTGATCTGTACTTAAGGGAAGAAAAAAAGGAGAGATTTAGCGCATTTAATTATTTTTGACCACAATTCATGTTTTTCATGCCAGTGGACTGATATCAGAGGAGAGAGACTTTTTTTGCCAAAGATTAAAAACATAATTTTAAGCTTATCCAGGCAGATAAGTAATTGTCTTGAGCACTGGGATGTGCATGATTATCAAAAGAATACATTTTCTAAATTAGGCCAAGATAAGGCTCCCTTGAATCAATTGCAAAAGCACTGCATAGACATAGATTGTTTAAAGTAATATTTAAAAGATTTGCATAGATTATCAGTCATTATAAAAAAAATTGCCACTTCCCAAAAATTAATATAGAATGAATTAAGCTGATGGTACTTGCTTTATTGCAGTTGTGTGTGTGTGTGCATGTGTGTTAATGTCAAGGACAGGAAATTAAGACTTTGTTTGAAGCCTATGTATTTGTCATGTATCACCCAAAAGATGTATTGTTGCGGGTAAGAGCTCAAAGCCTGCTGGGAAGGTATTAATACTTTGGCGTGTATATAGAACATCCTGCTCTGCTACTTACTGCTGATCAAACACGCTACCGCCATCAGGAATATTAAACAGTCCACATTAACTTGCACTAAGGCTGCACAGTCAAATCAGACTCTGCTAACGCTGTGAATATGATATTCAATGCACACACAATCAATTGTATTTTGTCTGAAAGAATATCTATAAACTGGTTGCCTTCAAAAAAAAAAAAAAAAAAAAAAAAAAAAAAAAAATCTGGACTATGGATGAAAATGGCCTCTGTCCAACAGACTCTCAAGATTTAAAAAAATTACAAAACAAAAGATAAAACAGTTGCATAGAGTATAAAGACGACAGCTCACTACTACACCATTGCGTCAGCCGACACACGGAGCTGTCCAATCGCAGTGCAGTATTATTCACTGCTGCCGTGGGTCTCACATTCAGGTGTCTTTGAGTCCTAGCAACTACAACCAAACAAAAATCGAACTCAACATGGGTTACGCTCTAAATAACACATTCACCTTCTAAGTAATGGGCAAAACAACACGGTTTTAGACAGGTTAATCTTTGCCTGAGCTTCATCCCAGTCCCAACAGTCCACTGTCATGTTTGCTCTGCTGAAAAACAAAGACTTCGATCCTGCTTGGAGAAGTACAAATACAGCGATGATGAAGAATTGTTGCTAAGTCACATGCAGCTATCATCCTTGTTTAGTCCCGCTGCAAACATGCTGTGGATATGAAGGCGCGGGCCGGGGGTGCTGCTGTCCTTCCACTGTGTGCTTTGGCCAGATGATGGATGCATCCTGCACCGGTGGCACTCGCCTGCAAACAGGAAGATGCCGTTACCAGACAGCTCAAGCAAAGTTCAGAATTATTTGAGATGGTGAATGCCAAATTTAGGGTAATCAACAGAAGCCTTTTCCTCATTGTTCTTCTGACATTAAAAATCTACTTTTGGGGGCAGGTCTTGTGTGTCCTAAATCAGGCAAGCAGCCGCTGAAGGGATTGGGCTGAAGTTGAAAGGCCTTAACAGGAGCCTGGTACGCTACAAGCTGCTAATACAAAGAGGAAGCATGTGACGCACGCTAAGCTAGGCTGACTTCAGAAGGCTACCAAACACACACTTTTTTTGTATCACATATTCAGGCAGCTCAGACAAGCAACTTAAAATATTACAGGGGGTCACCAAGTGCAGAGCGAACCGATAACACAGTCATCCAGCTTAGTGGCCGAAAATCGACAAAATCATCGTGCTGATTAGTATCACCCGAGCCACTGGCAAGAATCACGTTAAGAGCTGGCATTTGGTCTTACGCTGGTGCACTTTCTAGGGTGGGAGGAGGTGAAGGATGATAGGGAGGCGCTGACAGCGGAGGGTGGTGGTATAAAGGGCAGTTTTGGGTATTGGTGTCACTTTGAGTTATTGGCATCATGGTCTTGTTTTGTTGAGAGGACTACAGTGAATAAGCTTGTTAATGGTAAATTTACAGCCCCAGCATGTGGCCTAATAAAACCTGAGGATAGAGGTTGATGATGAGAATGCAATTTTGTGTGTGTGTGTTCATCAGTGTGTGTGTGTGTGTGTGTGTGTGATGGGGATGAGGAGGGTAGTGTTGGTGGGGTGTAGTTAGAGAAAGGAGAGAGAAAAGTGGAAGGCGCCGGTAATTAAGAGTCTAAAAGAGTGTGAGAGAGGCGCACACTGCTCAAAGTAAACTTTGAACCTAGATTCCTCACTTTTTATTTATGCACCCCGACTTGAAACCCCCCCATCCCTCTTTACTTTCCTCCCTCGCTCTTTACTTGTCTCCCCCTTGCTGAATGAATAGCTCACAGTGCGGTGTCCCATCTAGCAACACCCCCTTCCCCCCATCCTCTAAAACAACACAACCCCCACCCCCCACCCCCAACTATGAATAGGGAGCCGAATTGAGCAAACAGTCAGGCTGTCAGCTCAATAGGAGGTCTGGCCATGAACTTGAAGTCCTTCCCAGGCCCCCAGCTTCACATTAGGGTGGGTATGGTGGTGATGGTTGGGGAGACAAGAGGGAGGAGGGGATGGTGGTAATGGAAGGTTTGAAGCCAGACTTTTGGGGGCCCTTATGTGCCAGTGTTCAGGGGGACCCCTGCCACAGAGGTTCCCAAGGCTGGTACTCTTGCTACAGCAATGGGGGCAGGGTGCCCCAGCTGCCTGCTAACCCTCCCCTCCCTCTGCAGCACTTAGTCTGGGCAGGAGGGGTGCTGGTGACGGAGTTTGTGCAGACGGGACGGTGTCTGCTCCCCTGCCAAAGCTCTCCTAGACCCTAACACACACATTCAATTGCACAAAGATGTACACACAAACACACAGATCCAGACACAAGCTGCTAGCTGTGCCCACCCCCTCACCTCGACCAGCACGCAGCCCTCCCAGGCTTCTCATCATCTCATTAGCCAACGCCAGCCACTCCACTGTCTACTGTTTGCATTGTTTTGGGCTCTGCATAATTTACACAGTAAATTGAGAAGGGCCCTGGCCCCCTTTGCTCAATCTACCACCTGTTTATGGAGGTCCGACTGTGATTAGTCCGCTTTGGGTTTGACACAGTTACCACAGCACTTCTCTGGAAACCCAAGCGACGCCTCCACTTATAAAGCTGCATCGTCAAAGATGTTAATTGAGAGAAAGCTTGGGATGACCTAATTTCGAACTTCCCTTAAGGACTGATCCGTAGAAATACTGTAAAACATTGTTGAATTTTAAGTTGGAGGGTTAAAATTCCTATCTTTTTCATATAAACTAGCAGAGTCAACGACGGATGTTTTCTAATGTTAAGCAAGAGCCTCTGTTTCTTCTCTCACCTTGACCCAGGAAGTGGGTATCAGCAGTGTCTTTGCCAGCCTTTCAGAGTGGCACCCGACTGTAAGTTAGCATTAGCATTGTCTCCCTGACCTCCACACTACAAGCATAAACAAAGAAAGGTCTCTCAGTGGCGACAACAATGGCGTGCATTGTTTACTGGCTGCCTTGCTTAATCAAACCCGCTAGATGTTAATTTGCGTTTTGGTTTAAGCGGTTTTCAAAGTTCCGAGCTCCCCTGTTGGAATAATGCAGTGCTATAACAAGCTCGCTCAGGGAGAACAATACTCGACTTGTCTAAGACGACTGCCCTCCAACACTGGCCACTCGCACAAAGAGAGGATTTCCACCACTGAGATCATGCTATTTCACTTTTACACCATATCGTCTCTGTTAATTCTCTCTCTGCTGCTTCGTGTTGTATTTGGTACACACTGCAGTGTCCCTGTATGACAATGGGAATTAATGGATGTCGTCCCTCCTCACTCAACAGATGTGCCTGCCTTGATGTTTCTTCTGACCTCATTTAAGGAGTTAAAGAAAAACAGGAGACATTTGGAACTTAATATTCAAAAGCACTCTTTCACATTGTTTTATTGAGTGCTTGACTTTATGGAGTTCTAAATCCTTTATTGTCCAGGAGGCTTGCATTGTATCTCCAAAATGGCAGCCGCCGCCATGTCAGGGGCACACATGTGAGGGTGGCATGACAATTCCCGAGCAGGAAAAAAAATATGGCGCTTTCGGAGGACAGATGCCCACTGAAAAGCCTCCTGCAAAAGGCATCGAGAGCAGAGTGATTTAATGTGAATACACACAAAAAATACGCTCCGCCCACACCACCTCACCCTCCCCTCCACCCATCAGCGCATCTTGTAAATCGTGCAATTAATAAAAATATCCAAAGTGATTAAAACAGAGGCTATAGCCTGCTGGAGAAGGGGAGCAAGGGCATGGAGAGTCCGAAGAAGAGAAGATGGAGGGTCAGGGTGACAGCGATGGTAAGATGCAGTGTGACGGGCGCAGCGGATTCGGTGTTACCTGCACTGACTGGTCTTCCCACTTCCATTTCATGCCAGCGTTACTCTAAGATGGTGGCGCAGACTGTGTCTTAGCTGTGCAGGAAAAAGGGGCAGTCTGCTGAGGATGGAGCGGAGGAGGAAGGAAGAGGCAATGCAGAGGAGGGAGGGCAGAATCAACAGCAACCCCTCCTCCTCCTTCTTCTCTGTTTTTCTGTCTCCTCTTTGCCAGCTTTCCTTCAGTGGTGTGGTGATGGTGGAAGCCTGCACAGAAAACGGAGGAAAATGAAAATCAGAGGGCGCGAAGGAAAAAAAAACACAAGAACACAGGTTTATCCAACAAAAAGTCAACGGAAGTATACGAATGTTAGCCATGCACAAATGTAAATGCATGTGTATACACACACACCTTTTCTTGTCTGTTCTCATGGTACAGTCTGCCCCTGAGCATGCAAATGACTTTCATTATGCAAATGCATGCAAATCAGATCCAACCATCTGAGAATCAAGGGTGGGAAAGAAAAAAAAAAACTCGACACAGAGATTGAACGAAAGAATGAAAGAGAAAAAGGAACAAAATCCTTTTGAGTGGCAGGAGGCGGTAAGTTAGGTAAATGCTCTGTGCAACACAACAGTAGCCCAATTGGACAAACACAATTACCGTTTTGCTTACTGTATCTTTTTTCTTTTTTTCATTCAATTTGCTGCATCCTTGTCATTTTACAGCATTCATATTTTTGATTTATTTTAATAATTATTATTTCATGATTTTAATGCCACTGCCTTGTAGAAAACCTTCACTAATCCCTAAACACTGTGTTACTTATATTCAATGACACAAATGAGGCCCTGCACCCCTGTCACCACATATTTTGCATCTCACTGCTGCAATTAAGCATTTCTGGAAATAATGCTGCATTTTCAGCATTGGAAGGATTGCTAACAGCTATTCAGCAATGGTGACATTTGCCACTTAAGCTAACTTAAACGTGATGTGGCTCTGGTAAATGTGACTGGAGTGTTACTGTGCATTTCTTTTAGCCTAAACAGCTGACTCAAAACCTGTTCTGCTCTCAGCTCAGACTGCAGCCATCCTCACAATAGGACGCTCGGTATTTGTATGTGCATGACAGAAAGAATCATGAGCAGGACGAGCTTGGAGCAAGTCAATCGGAGGCTAAATTCTACTAACACTAATGCAAACCGACCCCTGTGGATATCAGGTGAAAGGGGTTATTTTTAATTGCTTGAAATCAACTCCTGTTTTTCCAAAATCTTTCCCTTAATTATCCTCACCTTCCCACGCCGGACCTAAGAGTAGCACAATGTAGTAAGTTTAATATTCAGCAGGTGGAGTTAGTATCTCACACGTTTAGCTGCATAGTTCGTGAACCCTTCTATTCAAAGAAACCAACAAAGAAAGCTGACTAATCGGTGAACAGAGCACGCCATCCGATTTTTCTAATACTCTGAGCCCAGCAGAAAAGATCCTCCATTAGCCAACGGAGACGGGATCCAGCTTTTGTCTCCGGGTGTCAGCAGGGTAAGGCTACGTCTGAAATTGGAACAAGGTGGTAAAAACCGGGGTGACTTGGAGTGTGAGAGAGTTGGAGTGGGTGAGCGGGGAGGGGAAGGACTACAGGGGTGGGGTACTGTTGAATGGTGGCAAACCTCTCCTAATTGGCACTTGACATTTTTTTGCCACTGGCACTGGAGTGGGCCAGCTTTCAAGCCCTCGCTGGGTCCTTGTTGGAAAAGTGCCTTATGCAAATATGGCGAATGGGCTCCATTGTGAAGCTTCTGATATTAACAGCTCACGCAACAATGAAATTGTGTGCTTACTCTGGACTCGTAGGTGTGTGAAAGCGAGCTAGACAATGGCAGCGGGAGCAGCTTCAGTCTGAACAGACTCTCCATCGGATGCTTTGCCAAGTCATTTCAGCAGAATGGGCTTTTCTGAAGCTCTCGGTAAAAGCTTTATTAATGACTGAAACAAACAAATGCATGGACTGTTTTGCTCTGGCTCGAAGTGTCTCTATTTATACTGCCACTGAATGCTTGATTTATTTTGGTTGAAAGTACTGAAGGACAGAAAAGGCTTCACTCATTCTCTTTGACAGATATTTCCCCTCTTAAACATCCCTGTCTTAGTTCTAAATGTTAAAATGTATTCATGCTTCGGCGCTGTGCTGTGCTACCCTCTGATAGTTCTTTCTCCATCTGTGTGCCCGCATTGTTCGCCCTTAAGTTGCTCCTTTGGGTGAGCCAGATATAAAGGTATCTGCAGAATCCTTTTGGAGAAGACTTGGCAAATCATTGGAGAAATGTTGAAAAACTGAGCTGGATTTTCAAAAGCCATAGAAAATAATAAAAGACCACCACTAGACAGCTGGGCCCAAACACACTTTCGGCTAAAACTTCTGAGTTGACAATGTCTGAGGGATTCTTTTTGTCTGAGAACACAAAAGCAAATTTATTTCGACACAGCTCAAAACCAACAAGGAGGTCACAACCACAATGGGTCAGTCAAAAGCAATCACCCCCGTGTGGTCCGAGCACAGTCAAAGTACACCTGTTACTGTTAAGTTGCCGAGCTTAATCTCCATTGTCTGAGGAGGCCCACTGACTTTTGCAACTAAATCAGATGCATTCATTTTTGTGTGTGTGCGTGGGGTGGAGG
>KV751342.1:3084529-3108973 GCA_001698575.1 Mola mola
TGTGTTTTTTTATTTATTCCCAAAATGTTCGCGTTTTATCCGGGAAATTGTGAGTAAATGACGCTGGTATAGATTTTTAAGTATCTCTTAAGAAGTTTAATCTAAAATACAATTTTGCGGCGGCTTCTTCTGAGCTCTGCTAAAATCCAGCAATACATTGAAGACGTCAGTTGAGTTCCGGGTTGTCTCTCTCCACTATTGAAACAAACTTCCCCAGGCTGTGCCATTGGCCCTAAACCTGCATGACGCGAACAAATCCGGCGCCTGTAATTTAGAAATAATCTATGCGCGCTGATTAATGAGAAGAAGAGTCCTGTCATTTTGTACAATCACTTCGTTTTACAGGTGGAACTCGCTGAGTGAATGCTGCATTATGAGCTAACAAAGGCAATTACGCACGAGTTGTACGTACGGATTCAATTTTTTTAGGCACACGTCCAAACCACATTTAAAGGTGGATGTTTGTGTTATTATTGCTTTTGTTTTTATTCCAAAAGTGACATGCTGAGTTGCCGGTGAGGGCCTATTGATACACTATGGCTGTCTGGTGGACACACACACACACACACACACACACACACACACACACAATTTAAATTACACGTTGTCACATGGCGGGGCGCGCTAGTTGAAAACAATTAGTTTTCCACACGTCCTGTATGTAATAAAGCTTTATCTGCTGAACATTCCTGAAATTGTATTAATTTTTAAAAATAATCACACAATTTTTGGGCACGGCGTTTGTAGCTGTGTTCGTCCTGTTCGTGTTTTTTTACACTCTTCTCACATATCTACCTGAGTGCCACAATCATATGTATAACTTCACGAATACTGAACAGCTCTAACTCTACACCAGCGTGTAGTGTAGTTATTTCTTCAAATATAAAATGCATGATGTCCTAAAGCCGCCGAGTCTACAGAAGGCTGTGTGATGTGACAGTGAGAGCTGACAGCCAATATTACCTACAGTAAGCCAAGTGTTGTGAGGCCGCTGAATGTCTCTCCGGGGACCGCTGGAAAAAAGAGACGATCATTTTATTCTTCAGATGGACTCCACAGCATGGAGCAATCAAATAACCCCATTATATATACAACAGCCTTCGAAAAAGAACTGTCAGAAAACTGTGCGTTCTGCCACAGTGGTGTTATAAAACACGCACACACACATTGATTGGCGGACAAATGTGCACACAGACAATTCTAACTCTAAATTACACAACTTTGTCTCTTTGCGACTGTGTGTGTTTGTGTGAGGCCGGGTGCACTGCGTGGTGCAACTTTAGTTTAATAAATACGTTGAAAAAGAAACTCCATTTAAAATATAAAGAAATCTTCCACCAGTTTTAACGTAAACGTGATATTTTTTTTTATTTTTTTCCCGATGTATCTAAAGCTTCCGATGGCGCATTGACACCCAATACTCTCTGTTCATCATGTAAAACGTTGCATTTTTTTTTTTTTTTTTTTTTTTTTTTTTTTTTTTTTTTTTTTTTTTTTTTTTTTTTTTTTTTTTTTTTTTTTTTTTTTTTTTTTTTTTTTTTTTTTTTTTTTTTTTTTTTTTTTTTTTTTTTTTTTTTTTTTTTTTTTTTTTTTTTTTTTTTTTTTTTCTATTTAAATTTTAAAATTGTTCTTTTTTTTTTTTTTTTTTTTTTTTTTTTTAGTCATTTGCCTCAAACCTTTTCTCTCTTTTCTCTTCTCGGGCACCGTTTTTCTCCCCCGTGAGTCCGGTGGGCGCACACACGTGTTCTGGGCCAGTGGTCTCGTACTTGGGCCACACGTGTGGACTGGATATTTGGCCTTGTGATCCGTTTATCCGCCGTCTACGGGTGTGAACGCCACTACTTTGTCTTATTACGCATGCATTGCAGCAGGTCCGTCTGCTGGTAATCCTCATATCTGAGCCACATGGCCACACTGTGCCACGCGCAGGTTTCATTTGGGAGCTAAGAAACGAAAGAGACAAATGTTCCTTTTCGATATCCGCAGACCCCGATGTCACAGTGGATGCATCCATGGTGCCATATGTTGCCAGAGCGAACTGGGCCGAGGGAGAGACCCTGCTAAGTGCCTGGAGGTGTGGATGAGGAATGAAACGAGGGTGGGAAGCGCCTTTTGGCCTTTGTGGCTCCCGGTGAATGGTGCATGAAGCCTGTACACACAATGCGTCATTCAGGCTGTGAAACAGGGGAGTTCTCCCTCACATCAAGTCTAACAACAAGTTCGTCTCTCAGTAAATTTCATCATTTACCCCCCAAAAAAGCAGATTTCTTTCTGCACGTCCGTTTGTGACCTCTCATCGGGCCTGTTTACCTCGTATTCAGAGCGATTCTGTCAAGAGCCTTTGATGCAATTTAAAACAAGAACATTCATTAAAGCACGAAATGTTTATTTTCGTGCTGAGCAATGATTCCAACTTCTGCTCGCTCTCAACAGCTGCCACTCTGAAAAAAAAACCCTGCAACTCTGCAGCCCTCAGAGCATCAGACGACAACAGAAATAGAGAGCTAAGAACATCTCTCAGATTTAGAGTTGGGGACCTGCTGCTGGAACACCTCCTCCATCCTCCAGATTCGCCTGCTGTTGCCACATCCACACTACATCCTGCTCCGTTACGTGTGCGGGTTGGCGACGTGCACGGCGCGGATGCACACGCGTTTTTGCCAATATTCTGCACTTGCCTTTACACACATACACCTCGTCTTTGAAGAAAACACAGCTTATGTACTTCATACTCACGCCGACGTCTGCAAGTCGCTGCGGTGTCTGCTCTCCAAAGCCGAGAGGAAGCGTGCAGCTCGGGGGATGGAGACCTAGTGAGCAGCCCTAAACTGGAGTGCTCAGTCTTCATGGCTGCGGCTGGCCGTGACGTCTCTCTGGCTCCATCCATTCAGCTTCACTCGGACGGGTTTTCCCCCTGTTTTATTATCATCCCCATTATTTCTCACGGAGGTGGACCCCCCCCCCCCCCCCCCCCCCCCCCCTCCCTCTCTCCCTCTCTCTCTGTGTCTCTCTCTCTCTCTCTCTCTCTCTCCTCCTGCCCGCGCCGTCCCTCGCGTCACATACGATATGAACTTCAAGCATGCCAGCTCTAAAAACATATAGCGCCACCAAGGCCCTCCCCTTTATGACACGACGCACGTCTGCTTGTTTGTGTGTGTCTCCACCCTCTGAAATATGAACGTGATGGCGAATGAGAACGGATGATGCTCAAGTTCAGAATCTTATTGACCCTGGAAACTACAGAATTAATGGTGGACTCATTTATTCGAGGCTGAAGCCGAACTGATTCGTGAAAACGCGGGCGTTCATCCTCACAGGGTGCACACTTGATGGCCACGTTCATAGTTAATTACGCATGAATGGGCACCGTAAGCGTTTCCACACACGCAGCATCCCTTCTGCCGCCTCTGTTTTAGGTCTGCTTCACCTATCAAGTGTGTCGTTTTGAGCTCCGTTTTCGGCGCATGTGGGATTATAAAAAAAAAAAAGTTTCGTGTAATCTTGTCTGGCAAGTAGTATTCGTTTGACACAAAGCCCCCGGCGGAGACTGCGGCCTGCGCTCTGCGCTCATGCGCCTGGATAAAGTGCGCGTATCCACTGTTCTCATTGTCCGCGTCTTTGATACAGAGGAGTCCAGGAATGTGACCAGGGGGGTGACGACCGTGCAAATCAGCTTTTACTGTCACCACCGAGCCCAGAGCCCGCAGACAAGAGCCAAGAAAGGGGGTCTGGGTCACTTGATTATCATAATAATCAGATCGGGGGATAAAAATCTCCTTTGAATAAATTACTGGTTCAATAGGAGGCGCGACTGCCAAAGAGACAACTTTGTCAGCCCCCAGTTTGCAGTCGGGGAAGAGGTGTGGGGGGAGTTCTCACTGCCTACCAATTTCCAGGGCTACCATTTCTTTCTCTTCAAATTTTGGACGCTTTCCTGGAGATCAAACTTTAAATACGGCTACTGTTTCTCTGCTCCCCTCCTCGCGCCCTCACCAATGCCTGGTTACCGAGTCCAGGCCTCGAGCTCCCCTTGGGAAAGCGAAGTGCTTGGTGGTGGCTAATGGGCTAAGGACTGGGCACAATAGGGTGGGTGCACCATCAACCCCTCTCCCTCACCCCTCCTCTCATTCCGTCCGCTGCATGGGAACCCGGGCACCGAGGTGGACCAGGGGCCAATCGGCATTGTGGTGGCACGTCCCAAGTTCATTAGCACCCATCTGCAGGGCTTGTTAAAACACACCGTTAACCCCCTCACCGCCACCAACTCCTTCTCCAGCCGGTTCACTTTGCACATGCCTCACTTTTAAATCAGCTCTTGTGTTTGTGGATGGAAAATGTTCCATCTGAATTATTACGCAACACTGAAGCGATTACGACTTATGATTTTAACATTTAACTGCAGCGTCTCAACTGTGTTATTCATAAATACATCTATAACTACAGCTTAACCAGACCGAAACGTGTACTGCGTCTATTTGTTACCGGAAGTTTTCTTAGCTAGTGTCATATAGAAATAAAACACTGCAAAAAATACAGTGTTTGAGTACAGTTACTGTATTTGTGTATTCGGGGAGTGTTAAAACCAAAACTACATGCCCTCAATTCATTTGCATTGTACTGCATTATTACTAATACAGTGAATATACGTACATACGCAGTATACAGTCTTTATTTTCAACTACTGTTTGTCTCAGACTAAATGGTTCAGTCTATTCATTCATGATTCCGTCGATTATTAATCCACAGAAAAAAATAATAATCTGCTATTATTTTGATCATTTTGAGGTATCTTTTCCAAATATAAAAAAGCCAAAGTCCTG
Source organism: Mola mola (assembly GCA_001698575.1). Classification (NCBI taxonomy): domain Eukaryota; kingdom Metazoa; phylum Chordata; class Actinopteri; order Tetraodontiformes; family Molidae; genus Mola; species Mola mola. The sequence goes on from KV751342.1 coordinate 3,089,350, forward strand.
CTTTTCATCCGGTCGGAAAGACATTTTGAAGATGTCACATCGTGACAATTCAGAAAGAATATTGTTGATTTAGCTATAAAATTCAAAATGCTGGTTGCAGCTCTCACTGTGGTTCGCTGCTGCAATTATGCTCTGTCTCCTGACTGTGCAGCTGTGTAAAAAAAAATGGTGGTTTACAGTTACATAAAGAAGTGACTTTGGCCAGCCGGTGGGACAAGACACACATAAATGGTGCAGCTGGATGCATTCAGCAGATTTGAGGCTCCTGCAGGATCACCATGAGGTGAAGCAGAGTCTCTTTAGTCTACATGAACAATGGAAAGAATCTTTAGCCTAATTTGTTCACCAGTCCCTCAAAATCAACCCCAAAGAGCACTCTCAGGTCCTGAAGCAAACATTCTATAGGCCTACACGCTCCCTGACAGAGAGTTTCAGACTAAAATCAAGCGACAATACACTACAATATAATAAAACATGTGTAACAATATATATGGTTTTACTACAAACACATGTAAAGAAACCGACAACAGCATTTTAAAATGAATTCTAGCCTTATTAGCTATGTTACAGTCTGTAATGAGCTGCTGTATTTAGGTATTCCTGTTAAATGGCCACCTTTCGACCCCAAACATAACAAGTGCATTCAAATTTGTATCATGTAGAAGGATAAAACAACTTTTTGTGCATCTCCATTAAGAAACACAGTAATTTGTGTTTTTTTTTCTGACAGACATCATTTATGTGAACAACGTGTCCTGTCAGTTAAATCTCAGAGCGTTAAAGCAGCTCTCTCTCTCACTCTCTCTCTCTCTCTCTCTCTCTCAAACACACACACACACACTACAATATTTCATTTTAATTTCTGTGGACTTAAAGTAAAAAGAACTGCAGCTTGGCCAGTTTTTGTCTACGTTTTTCCCCTCTGGTTGTTACATCCCCTCTCGGTTTTTAGAAGAGAAACCTTGGTGAAGCAGTTCAGCCGCTGACCAGCATGTAAAACACCACCATGAAAGAGACAAAGGCCAAAAAGAAAGAAAGAAAGACGGATGCAGGGGTTACCGAGATGAGCAAATATTTCACATCTTAGAATATAAACACATTTTTCTCCCTGTTTTCTCTTGCTTTGTTTATATTTTGTCCGCTGCATATGTTGCTTTTTAAAATGCAGCCATTTTGAAAAAAAAGATACTCCATATTTCCTGTATTCCAAAATCTGCATGAGCCCACCGTGTGACCATTGAGTTGATGCTGTTTTTGTTATGTCTGTTTAATGAAAACAGTCGAAATTGACCCCAACATGGCGCATAGATTTTAATACATGTGATGAGGAAATATTGTTTGTGCTTGTTAAATGAGGTCTGGTTCTATTGATACCGACCACTAGCTTGTAGGATCACAGACACTGTGAGGAAAACCCTAACGGAGTGATTCTGATGTCAATGAACCAGTAGAACATCAAAACTGACAGTTTTTATTTTTTTTTAATAGCATCAACTGGTTGATTTTGAAGTTTATTTTGTGATTGATATAATAAAAAAGCTTATTTCTCTGTGACGGTCTGTGGTAATGCAGTGCCCTGTGTTTGGATGCACGCCTGATGATGTCACACCTTAAATACTGATCGTTTCCAGATGAAGGGGAATTAGCAAAGCAAGACTGATTCGAGGCTCCTCACTTTCCACCGGACAAAGAAAACCACACAATACGTCTTCAACATGTGTCTTCTTCAGTTCCCCTCGCTGTATTTTCATGTTTTGGGTTCCATACATCCACATCCACAACAAGGTGTCTTGATGTTCTCAACCTGTTGTGCAGGTGAGTTGCTTCACCTCCTCTTGTTGTCAGTGTCCTGCTTCAGTCTCCCAGTGCAACATCCCAGTATCCCCAGTACACTAGAGTCTGAGACGTGCTCTGCAACTCAAAGCTCCAGATCTTTTGTCCCTCAAAATCTGGCCATAATGTCGGAGCTCCATGGGGGCCAAATAGCCTCCTTGTGCCAAAACCAGACGGAATATCCCCCTGAAACCAACACACACACACGCACACACACACACAAATACACTACGATTCCTAGTGGTGGTAAATACTCAAACGTGTCTGAGTGGAGAGAAAAGAAAACATTTACAAATGTCAGAAAACAATGGATGGGTCCTTTAGATCTGTTTGCTTCAAATCCTGAAGGTTTCAGTCAGAAATATTTCTGTCAGGGGTCAGGAGAATATGTGTCTGGCTTTAGAGTTTAGGCGGTTTTGAGCGGTTTAGTCGTCTGAACATGCCGCTCGCTCCCCGGATGAGATGCAGCTCTCCACCTGCACTCACCTCCAAGTTCGACTCTTCCTCCAGCATCCTCTGCATCTCTCTACACATGCTCACCGTGCAGCAGCTTCACTGCGGCGCCGAGCAGGCGAGGAGAGACAAAAAAAAAAAAAGAAAAGAAAAAAACAGGCTTTTGCCGATGCGTCAGATAAAGACGCAGAAAAGAAAAAAATATATATTTCAATTCTAGATGTGACATAAAGCTCCAGTGAGAGTCCTGTCAGGCGAGCAGCTGGAAACAAGAGAAAGGTCCACTTTTTGTTTTTACAAATGAAAGGAGCACGCAGTACCAAAAAACATGGCGGATTGAAAGAAAATCTCCCACGACAGAGTCATTACGCCTGCAATTAAACACTCATTTGCATAAATGCTAATGAGTAAGAAATTCATGTCGGCGCTGGAGGGAAATGATCTTTTTTTTTTTTTTTTCCTTCTTCTTCTTCTGCTTGAGAGCAGCAGCAGAGGATGATTTTTCACACGAGGCCTCGGGAGACTTTTATTTCACTGTTTCAGCCAGATATTATATCTCACAATTACCAGCTTTAAATGGGTGATTTAGAGGCTGCAGGATTTAACACATTTACACAACACACTGATCCCGTGCAGGGCTTCCTCTGAGTCCCTCTTGAAACCATCCTGTTCCCACTATGTTTCCGCTCCTCCGCCTCTCCTTCAGCCCAAAACATCTACATTTGTGAGCCGTAGCTGCGTATTCATCCACAGTCATTAAATCCGAATCTGGAAGATCCGCGCCATGGTGTTCACAACATGTACTCAGCTTTTGGGGATGATGCATGTTTAGATATGACATATTATAGACATTTTGAAGAAAATACACACAGAAAGTAATGACTATTTTACTGACTTTATATAATCTTTGGTAACAGTTGCATTAATGGATGTTGGTGATGCATTCAGGTACACTTGTAAGTGGGTATCACACTGACACTGAGCCGTTCCCTCAGATGTTTTGTGAGGAGCTCTGTAGAGAGGCTGATCAATTAAGATGCTACAAAATAACACATTTAAGAATACAAAAACAACCAGAGGAATTTCTCTCCAAGAAGTCGATGTCATCGAGGTATCTAAAAAGCAACGGATTGTGGGAATTTTTGCCCATTTCCCGTTTATAGCAACTGATGTGCTGTAAGGTTTCTGTAAAGGTTTTGGTTCGTGGATCTGATTCAGAGGGACTCAATTTAGAGAGGCAGATGATATATTCACCACAATGCTGCAGATTCTGACACGTTTGTGAAGCATTTTATCTGATCAAACAACTTGTCTCCTCTCGCAGATGATTTCCGATAATCCGTCACCGGATTTGTTTTCAAACGCGGGGTCCACATCGAGGGTCCTGCTGTTGCCCTGCATCTTGTATTCATAGTATTGACACATTCATATAATTAAAAGCGATGAGGAGGAGGAGGAGGAGGAGGAGTGCTGACAACTCCTCCAGCCAACAGGTCCTTCGCTCCACGGCTGATCTGAGAGCGGCTTGAAAACGTGAAAGGACATTAAAAAAAGAAGTCTTTATTTAAAATCTCACCATTCTGCCCACATCAGCTGTCTGAGGTCAGTAAAGGCTGAAACCTTGGACAACTGAAATCATCTCACTTTGTTTTGTGAGATAAAAAGCAAAATATCCCGTTTTGTGCGACTCTATGAAAACCTCCTGTTTTAGGGTTCCGCGCTGCGGTTTAATGGACCTTTGAGTTATATTAACAATTATATACGTGGAGGGATTAATAGACAGATTTACAACTTGATAACGTATGATTGAGTGAAAAGTTTGTCACGTGACGGAAAGATTTGCTGATGCGTATTTTCAGGTAAAAAAAAAAATCTTTGATGTGAATATTGTGAAAAGTCGGTATGTCTTCATTTTAATTCATTTATTTATTATAGAAATAAAGTCAACTGTGCACAATTATTATTCCGTGCTGAGCATAGAATGTGATTAAGCGGAGTCACTGGTTTTAATTAGATCAGGTCCAACAAGTGAATAATTTGAAACAAATTTTTTCGTGCATTTTTATAAAGAAATTCTGTTTTTATCTGTAACTTTTCTCATAAAAAACATATTTGTGACATAAATAAACCCATGATGTCTGAAAGAAAAATGTGACGTTCATGAACTCTGAGTTACAGAGGAAGGACAGGAAATGAAAGATAATATGAAATCAATCTGGCAAACAAAACGAAACAGAGAGAAATTAAAAGAGTTAAACACAGTGAACAGCAGTAACATGACCAGTGTAAACATATCTTGTGGTTTTAAACAAATATTTATTAAGGATGAGTTTCAGGTAACATATTGATAATAATAATAAGAGTTTTCTTCTGCCAAATAATGAAATAAGCGTCATGACAGTCCGTGCTAAAACAATAATTGGTTATTATTAACGTTCCTCATGGAGAACCTAAACGATTAGGTGTTTTATTTGTAGTTTTAGTTTTGACCGAAAAAAGGGAAACTATTCCACAATATTTTATCAATATACAACCAATACACAACAGAAGATTTCGTTTTGCTATTTCTAAAATTTTACTACTTTGTCAATTTGGATACAAGAAGAATGTTTTACTCAAATAAAACACTGTAATTATAAATAAAAGAGAAACCAAAATAGGTTTATTTTTACTATTGAAATATTCAAAATCTGCTGATATAAATCTGGTGTAATCTGAATGAATCGCTAAAAGTATATGAGCCAACCGGGGGGAAAATGTTTATGGCAGATTACACAATTTTACACACACACACACACACACACACTCACACACAGACACACGCACACGCACACACGCACGCACAAATGCATGGTGCATTTGCATGTCGTATCCCACGGTGGAAATTACAATGGGGAGCAATTAATATGCGCATAAATTAAAAATGAGAGGGGTTTCTGAATTCCAGGAACAGGCGGCCGTCCAAAGAGAAGGAGAGAGGAAAGAAAAGAGGCTCTGTTCACACGGGACAGCAGCAGCAGCAGCAGCAGCAGGAGGAGGAGGAGGAGGAAGAGGATGGAGGGATCTGAGGGGGAGGAAGAAGAGGAGAAAAGGAGCAGAGGGGATGGAGAAAAGAGGGAGCCGGGGATGAAGGGGAGGAGAAAGGAGAAAAAGGAAATGAGGCTTCTCCACATTTTTTTTATATGAAACCAGAATGATGTTTAGCACTGGCGTTATTTAGAACACGCTGTGGGTAACCTTATTTAATGACTCATGGTTTCAGCATTGAGTTTCTCAGTGCAAGCCAGTAATTAGTCTGCGCCGAACCAGCACAACCAGAAGTCAGTTTTGTCCCATTTGGCCACCTTGTATGTCAGTGTTCATACAAACAAATGAAAGGTGTGAGGCACAGTGTTAGAGCTCAACATTTGTGTTTGCATGTGCTGATAAAACGAAAACCACTGTCACGCACCGTCACACAATGCCAGTACAATCACAAAAATTCACAGGAAGAGTGAGATCAGTGAGCTCTTCTGAGTGAAGGATTACTAGAGCTCTGTTTCCAGATGGAAACCTTCTTTGGAGCAAATTTCCAGCTCGACGCATTTCAGTCTACAGAGCGTTTTCGTGTTTGCTCAGCACTGACACTTCAAATGCTACATAGTGAAATCAAAGGGAAGATTTGTCATTTTTGCTCTCCTGTACCGCCTTTGACCTGTTACCAAAATCATATTATTGTCTTGACATAAATGTTGTTATTGTATTTAATATTCCAGTCTAATCGATTTAGGAATATTTGGAGAGAGTCACGTGAGCAAGTGGAAAACCTGGATTGGCAATATATTTCCTGTCTATCACAAACCCTGTGACAGTTTTTGTTAAGGAGGCTACAAGATCCATTCGATTAATTGTTTGGGTTGTGTGCTTTTATTATCTTTGTTTTATGTATTATTTGTTAAGATATTTAAAGTTATTTTCACATTCCTAACCTGAATATTACATTGAAAATGTTTTTGTAATGGGCAAGATCTTTGTTTCCACTCAGATAGATGCAATATCCCCTTTCTCTTTGTCCCCAGAATTTTTAAAGAAGTTGGTCGTAGACGGTTTCAATACAAAGCTACATGTAGTTGGTCGAGTTATCACTTCATCATATTGCTTTGTCTTTTTGGACTATCTGAAAACATCCCGTGTATGCTTCTAAGGACATAATGCTGTCATCTTTTGAAATTTGATTGATTGAATTGTAGATTATACTCAATACTTAACCTGTGTGTAATGTAATTGCATATATGTGTCATCTGAAGTAATTCCGGGACAAAACTTCCACATCCAACAAACACCCACAGAAGGTCTTGTCAGTTGTACTCTGTGTAACGCATCATCTTTTTGACCCGATAAAGAGCTAATTTGGATCAAAACTTTGTCCCTTTCCAATAAATAGTTTTTGTTGTTTGACTCGTTGATGCGTCAATCTTTACCTTCATGCTGTGTTCAGTCTTGCACCGCATACTGTACATAACCTTCATACTGCGCCAGATGAAACTGATTCCACGTTCCCAGAACTGCCAAAACATCTGCAGTTCCATGAGTGATCTCGTTACCTCATGATCACTTTCACAGCTCTGAAAACCACTCAGGAGAAGAGGAACATATTAAAGAAACACTTAAAGATGCTCACAAGATGCTTGATGCATCCTCCATCATAAGAGTAGATTCCTTGGGAACAAAGCTGCCGCCAGAGGCCAAACTACACTAATTTGGTGCTCCTGGAAGAAGCAGTCACAGTTTAAAAAACATCATGAACCGTCTACCATCTTTGTGTTTGTGTTGCTGAAGAAACTTCCCTAAACAAGCTATAAACAATAAATACTAGGAATCATGAAGCCACAGCACCTTGAAACGTGACACAGTTGCCCTAAAATCTGGTGAGGGAAATGCAGTAAAACATGTGTAAATATTGATTTTTATGCAATTTTCTTGCAATAAAAGTCAAATGAGTGAATCTACATGGATCACACGTAGCCTGTAAAATGTAACACCCTCTGTAATCATCTGCACCTGCATTCAAGTAGCGCCTCCTGCAGGAGACCCAGACAGTGTTTCTGTCAGTTCAACACATTTTTTGAATAATGTCTTCCTCTTGTGGCTGTTTTGTTTTATTACAATCCATTTTAAATGACAATTGTTTGTGGTAAAACTGTATTATTAATTGCTATATTTTTCTATCTTTAACTCTAGCCATTCTTCTGTCATTCCTAAATGTCATCACAACAGAAATTAAAAGGCAAATTAGGGAACACCTTGCTAAATCATAATTTTAGGTCGCTATGTATTACATTTCTAATATTTCTCATTGTCGTTCATTTTAATATTTAAGTTATGTTTTTTTTGTGTTTGTTTTTTTTTATTTTTGATGGTTTTGTCATTTGAAGTTGTTTTGAACAGTAATTACATCAGTTTATTTGCCGTAAGTATCATCTCCCTAAACCTCCATCATATCACATTGTCATCCATATTTGCTGGAGGAAGCTAGTTGAGAGGTTTTTAAATGCTAAAATTGGTTGTAAAAGAAAAAAATGAAAACATATTGTCAGTAAATATAAGTCGCTCTTCGGCAGAATTGTCCAATACTGGTGCCTCCTTATTACCAACTCATCATTTATTAGTTACAAGTCATACCAATTCAGTGATTGTAAGTTCTGAATTGGTGCAAAATGAGATAAATTAACAATTACAGTTGATATAATCTGACAAACCTTTCGATAGGAAGGTTTTTCAGTGTGTAACATTGTTTCTTCTGTTGTAGGTTTGCTTTAAATCCACAAGAGAGCGCTAAAACCTTGCTATGTCTGTGCGTGCACTGTGTTTTTCTTTCCGTCCACATAATCTGCAGGTGTGTACTTTATATTTTCACATTCCTAACCACCTCTTTGCTTTAATTCGAACTTCTGCCTAAGTGTGAGGACTCATTCTTCATTTCATACCTCTGAAAAACGGAATCCTTAGCTGTTCATTGTCCCAAACCTTGTTGAGTCCCAGGCTTTCAACCGTTCTCCTGCTCTCAGACATCACGGTTCTAAATTAGCAGCTCCTTGCTGAGTCTGTTCAGCTCCATCCTGGACACCAAGGTCCACCCCCCACCCCCCAGCTCGGGCATTCCTCACATTAATCTGCCCTGCGACTCTCCTGTCCTGATTACCGCAATTTAGGCCTAATTGTAGGGTACACTTTGAAGAGGATCGGGGGCGTTTGTTGCCTCCGTTGCCATGGACACTGACCGTTGCTAAGCAGCCGACGGGATGCTGTGGAGTGCAGTGGAGCGGCAGGTCACCGCAGAGAGAGGGACGCGCGCCCACACACCTCTCATGCAGAGAACAACACGCTCTGCAGCCGACAGAGGAGAGGAGAGGGGCAGAAACACAGACAGGTCAAGATGGACTGAGCACTCAACACTCAATCAAATGACACATTTTTCACTTCAAGTGAGTCAGAAAGTAGAAGTAAACCTAAAGAGATCATCTTCATGACCCCTTCAAATAATGTGTATTCACAACCCACATTATGGATATTGCAAGGATTTTGTTTCAGCAAAAGGAGCAGGCTTTGTTTGAATAATCTAGTGGCTAAAAGTTGTGAAAAGTGTCCAGTGTTTTCTGAGACTGCAAGAAAACTTAAACCTGATGTGAGAAACAAACATTTTGATTTGATTTGCCGAATGTTCTGGTTTCTTTCCTATGCTTTAACTCATCTGGCAGCTAAAGTTTATCATGGTACAAACACCGCAGGATGGGTAAACATTAGCATGCTGCTCAGTTTACTGGCACGATCTTATAAGGCATTTCTTGGTAAATTAAGTCATATGTAGTCTTGCCACTGGAGCTGGGTGAAGTCTCTTCTGTAGCTGCTTAACTGAAAGTCTACTAACAAGCATCCACCCTATCTAAAGTGGGTGCTCAAGCTGCTGTCCATACAGAGTGCAATAGATTTGTTGGAAATGTACTGCTGCATCATGTCTGGGACAAAATCCCAGCTATCAACCTCTTTTTTAAACAGTCCTAGCATTTAAATGCAACTCATATGTTGACCCATCCTTAATGTTCCCACTTCACCACCTCAAAGCACACGAACACAACACAGTCAAAAGAACTGATTGATTGGCTGTTGGCTGCAAGCATGTTGTGCTGCGCTGCTATTTGGAGAATCAAATACAGAGAACAACATGAAAGTGTCACCAGATAGTTTTTCTCTGGTTAAATTACATGTTTAAACCTCAGCTAATGTAATTTTGAATAAAAGGTATTATTATTATTATTGTTATTTCACTTGCTGCATAGGTGCTGGTAGACTAGGGCAGTTAAGTTTGGTGGTGAATGACCTTTATGACTAATGAAGTAGATAATGTTTATCTACCCAATCACACTGATCAGACTAAAATAAGTAAGTCGAATTTTACCGGAAAATTAGCCTAGCACACAGCAAGATGATATTCTGTTTTATATTACCACAATTTTAAATGGGTAATTTGATGTTGAAACGACCCTGGATAATGAAATATGTTTTGTTCTTGAAACCAGAACTTTAGCAGTTGAGTAGATAAGACCTGGCCAAATCCTATAATAACTTTCGGTGGGTCTCGGCCGGTTCTGTAGACTAAAAGCAAGAAAAAGAAGCCTGCTACTTCTGAAACGTGACTTTGAACCTGCTACAGGATTAAAGCTGGAAAATATCCATTGCAATCGTGGCTGATCAAGACCACGCAGACTTTGTCGAACATGTCAGCCTCCAGGTCTTGGCTCTGATAAATCCAGATCAACATCAACTATTATATGTGGCCTAATAAAAAAAAAATGATGCTACTGTGATAAAAAGAAGATCTGGCATTGTGATTATAAAAAAGGACCGCTAAACACTCCAAAATCACAGCCTGGCTGGCAATAAAGATGGCACAGAGTAAATAAACAGGGATTTTATCAGAGAATTAAGAGACAAACATTGACGTAAGGAAAAGTGAAACTGGAGAAAGAAAAACAGAGAGTAATTAAGATAAGATTTGTAAATAAGGCAGCAGATTGACAGAAGGGCAGGACAGTGGAACTAGAACGTTGTCGTTTTTAATTGGGTTGTACTTTTTGTTTGGCCGAAGAACTAAATGCAGCTCCACTGGTTTGCAGTGACAGAGATAAAATCAAAATGCACAGAAACAGGAAGAGCTGCATGAAAACAACACACACCATGTAAGGTACAAAGTTTAAAAGTTTCTCAGGTCCTGAGCTCACTTACTCTTTCTCTTCACTCTTTCAGACACCAGAGTAAATGGAAGTCGCACCATGGCCTCGGTGGCAGTGTCGCTTGGCCCAATTTGATACTAACTGAAAAACCTGCCAACCACTTGTGGCTTCAATAAATCAAACACGTGGAAGCAGTTTTCAAACAAAGTGTGCAATACAAAAATGTACACAGAGACCATTGTTGGAGACCACCATCCAACAAAAATGTTCTCCCAGCATTCATTTCTGGTTCACCTTGTGGTTGCAATCAAAGAAAGAATTTGCCTTCTGATGTTTTACCACCATTGTAGCCTGCCTTGGCTGCAGGCTTTTTGTCAAAAAACGGCATTTTGTTTGATGTGTGAATGTTGTCTAGTTGAGTCTACTAAAATACACCCAAAGTTAAGGCAGAATTGTGAAACCCAAATGTTACGGATGGATGATTCGTTGCAGTTTTTCCATGTGATTTTATACTTATTCCTTTACTTCACAGTGTTCAGATGAAAATATTAATGTAGCATCTGAATTCTCATAGAGCTGCTTCCTTCGTGTGACACACCAACATGGATACACTGTGTGCTTTGGTTATGACTGTTGACTGTGATAAAAAGGCATATAACATTTAGTCCAGAACAAGAAGGACACTTTTAGATTTTAGACAGTAATACAGGGGCTTAGACTGACTCTGTGGAAATCAAAGGATATGTCTGTTGATTGTCCATTTTTTTCTTCCGCTCAATAACATTCATGAAATGCAACAGTGAATATGAACTAATCAATCTGAACAAGTCTTCCTCTGTGACACAAAGCTCTGATTTCGTCAAAAACACATCAGTGAGCCACTTTGTTGCACTGGGTGGCAAGTTCCCTTGTTATTAACACTCACCATCCCACCAGCCTGCAAAAATAATCACTAGCACCAAATGTGGATTAAACCAGCAATCAAAATAGCCCCAACAAATGGACCATTTCCTCCAGCTTACTATAAACAGCTGTTTAAGAAAACACTGAGAGAGACTTTTTTTCAGTGAAATTCTTTATTTATGGCTACTTTTAAAAAATTCAAATCTATAGTAAAAAGAAGATTTGTCACAGGGCAGGAAAGTGTTAGCAGAAGGCTTTGAGATGTAGGTCTTCACAAACAATATTTAGCAATTTCTGAATCTTAACATTCAAATACCAGTGTATCAAATAACAAGGATTTAAAGAGTCCAAAAATATTGGATCAAAGAGCACGCTTAAACGTCTTAAATGTACAAACCACCCGGATGGCTGTTTCATTTTTTATTTGTTTTTGCATCACCTGTTTCCTTCATTTTGGGGTGACTATAGTTCCAAACAATATCTCTAAAAGATATTGTAAAATAAAAATCTCTAATCATTACCTTCTGCCGTGACTGATATTTTGTCCCCCACTGTTTTTCCACGTAAGTAAAAGTTCTGAAAAATGGGACAAAAGCGCATTTATTCTTTCTCCCTAATTGAGAAATTGAAAAATTCTGGATGTATCAATCACTGCCCTTCCTTGCACACAACTCCTGCTACCTTGTTGACAAGTAATCAGCAACAAAGGTTGGTATTAGAGGAATTTTAGGTGTAGTTAGTGTCTGTAGTTAGCATCTGTTGTTTATGTAGTTTGGTCGCTTGTTAGTTTGTAACAGGCAGAGGCTGACAGCATCATCGGTTATGAAACATGCAATATTGTCTGATATGTTGTGCACATCTTAATAGTCAACAAAGTGTGCCTGGGTACCGTCTCACTGGCAGTAGTAATATTTAATTTGAAAGTTTGTGATGAACCACAAAGAGCTGACCAAGTGTTCATTAGAATCTCAGATTTTCGGATTTGCGCAGACATCATGTTCTTCAGTAGAGCATGTGAAAACAAATTTTTTGTGACAAACTTGGGACACTTACAAGTCAGTATAGCTTAGGTCTGACATTTTAGGAGCCACAAAAGTAAGAAAAACATTTTTGTGTCGAGGGGGTCTTCAAGAGATTATGTTAAGATTATGAGAAAATGTTTACATTGCAGTTTATAAATGGGCTGTGTTTATCTATATCTGTTATTATTCAACGATCTTACAAATGAGCTGTCAATCTATGTGTGAACAGTGTGGAAGGTTCTGTGGAGTAAATTTTAACTATTTCATATATGCTTTAATATGTAGATTAGTCTGTAGTGCAGTTTCGATTTCATAAAATGATCATGGGTTTTTATTTGTAAAGGCCTACCAAAAAAGAGCAGGATGTCAGTAAAGAGTACAAAAATTCCCACTACGTTGTCCATTGTGGGGCAGAGGCATAAAGTACCACCAAATTGAGAAAAAATGTGTTACTCTGCTGCCTTTCCACCAGATGTTAAACCTGAGCATCACTGAGCTCTGACACTGATGCTGGGTGATCGGCTAGTGATTCAGTTCTTCCACACTGACCTGGGAAAAAGATCCAAACACACTTCTGGCACAAAAAAAACCCACTTACACTTGAAAATGTTTACATATGAAAACTAGATCTCTTGCACCTACAATAAATGGACTGCTGTTGGTAAAGCCAAATGATTCAACTTTGCTTCAACAGGAGGCGCCAAACCGTAGTAAACCGTATTAATTAGGGTGAAAGACTTCAAATGATCCCTCACAACTCTTCTTGTCATGGCTGTGGGTTCTCTGCTTGGACAAATTAATATTTCAATTGAAAATGAGCAGGATCGGTTGCTCAGAGCGGTTTTCCATTCGTTTTTACTCCAAAGTGACTCAGCTCTGCTGGGTTCTTGTCATTTTTCCCATGGCATTTCCCTGACCCCAGATCTGACCGCTGGACTACCCAGTTGTACGAGTAGGACAGTGTGAGCAGAAGACAGCGGGACATCCATCTGACTGCTGCAATTCTCCTCTGAAAAACCCCATCACATAAGCTTCTTATGCAAAGCAGAAAACACTGTGTAATCTGCTTGTGTGTCGCTGACTCTCTCTTTCTGTCTGAGCTACTACTACTACCACTGCGTCTAGTCTTCATTACTCTCAGCGCTCCCTCCTTCCTTCATCATCTGCTTTGTTAACAAATCATTAAGTCTTCCAGTTAAGTGACACAATACTTAGCCTGTTCCCCTCTGAAAGCAGGAACTATAAACCCCAGACAAAACCTCATTGGGACAGGACTCAGCTGTACATCTGCATCTTAAGGAGAAAGGTCACTCCTTTGAGGACTCCAATGTCCACGTTCTGGACAGAGAGGACAGATGGTTTGAAAGAGGAGTGAAAGAGGCCATCTATGTCCACTTGGAGATACCCTCTCTAAACAGGGGTGGTGGACTAAGACACCATTTGTCTGCTATCTACAATGCTGTCTTGGGAGCCCTCCCCGGTTTAACCCCCACACACACCTGGGGCCATGTGAGCCCAAGGTGTCACACGGATCCAGGGGTGAGGGGCAAACCCTCTCGAGTGATTCACACCCGGGCTCTTGTGACCTTAACGACTCACATGATGCCTAGCCAGACGACCGCACCCCCGAGGCTGTTGGTTTCAAAACACGTCCTCTTAGTTGGTGATTGGTGATTGTCTCTACCCACTCGGGGTTAAATACCTGGGTTTCCCGCACTGAACCTCAGAACTGAAGAAGCCTTTCGGACAAGAGGTGAAACGTCTTCAAACAAGATAAGAAGTCCAGTTCCTTCCTACTAAACACTCCGAGATCAAGATGACCTGGATGACTGAGAACCTTCACGGACATACAGGAACTATAAACTTTGCCCTGTCCTTCTCTTCCTCTGCCGGTCACAGTCAAATGCTGTCAGTCATATTAATGAGATGTCAGAGAAAATAATAGTGTCACTCATGAATGAGTTCCCACAAAACAGCTGATTTCAAGTCTCAAAATGGAGATTTCAGATATATTCAGACTGTGACTAGTCAGCAGTTTCTGCTGGATATGTTAACCTTCACTAAATTTTGCAGTGCTGAAGTAAATATACTTTCTCCAAGACTTATGATCAATTCGGAGCAGGTACTTAGATTTTATTTTGAGCTTTTCATACTATATGCTAGGGACCTACAGTATATGGAATTGGATACCAATTCTGAAAACAACTTGGCTGATACCCTTTTGTGTCAAGGAAATCATCTAAATGATAAATGAAATGAAATACAAATGATGCGTGTTGTAATCCATAAAAACATCATATGGACACATTAACGAGAACAAACATTTGATTTTCATCAGATGCATTCAGTTGTAGGACAGTGAATGTAGCTGTGCAAAATGAATGAAACTATTATCAGCCACTGGTATACTGTGATACAGACAACCAAGTCCGTGTCAGTCGATACCAATACTGAGCATATAAATCAGATAAATAAAATTTCGCATTCAATAGCATATGGTGGTTTTATTAAAGATTAAACATAAAGTTTGTAGGATTTAGCAGTATCCAGTGGTGTGACTGCAAATTGCAACTGACTGAACACCTTTCAATTCACCCTTCCCTATGGTGACCAATGAAACAGTAAAAAATTGCAAGATCTCACTAGAGAGATGGAATGATTTTTAGTATACTTTAATAAAACGAATAAAACTATAATGAGAACATTATAGTTCCTGTAACAGGTGGACCCAAGAACAGCACAAACCTAGACCGGCACACTTCGGAACTTTATTTACAATGTTCAAGAGTCCAAACAGACGACAATCAGGAAGCCTGGTCGGCGAGCACAGTCTAAGTTCAGAATGGGGCAGGAGTCTCCAGAGAGGAAGTCCAGGCAGACAGCAGGCAGACAGGGAGCGTGCAGATGCAAAGTTCAAAGACAGAAGGCAGGTCAGGTTACCGGGGCAGAGACGAAGAGACGTGGTCAGGGGCAGAAGGCAAGTCAGGTACTAGGAGATGACTAATTTTAATAACTTTTTGGGATAGGAAAAAAAAAAAAAAAATCAAAGATAGAGGTAACTATAAACATCTCTCCTCCTCTGAAACTCTTACATGGTTTTATTTATAGTAATAATAAAAACACAAGGAGAAAAATAGAAAAATGCATCAAGATTTCGCTATCAGTGCTTTGTTGTTTCTTCCTACTCGTATTTATCATCTCACAACTCCTACAATTTATCTGCTGACCATTTTGAAGGCCACACTGCCAGTTTGACTGCTATTACACATAAGCCAACTGTGCTGGGCTGTTTTTATTAGTATTTTTCTTTCTTATTTATCTTCCTTCTATTTTCTCTCTTATATTTATTGTGTTTCTTTATTTGTATTCTATTTTAGCTAAAGCATATTACAAACTATTTCTTCCAGAACTTCAAGTTGCACTGTATCCCATTCATTGGTCACTTTAAACTTGTTTGGATTGTAATATTTCAAAATTGTGCCCTTAAAAAGTTTGAAATATTGTTATCATTTATGACAATTTTTCAGTTCAGTAATTACAATTGAGAGCAATATTAAGTACATGGCTTTTCTTTTTGAAACTGTATTAATTGTAATTTCTTTCCATTTCTTAAAGTATAGTGTAGCTATGATAGTGAAGTAGACTTTAATTTGTTCACTTGTCCAATAAACGCTGAACTGACCTACTTACACCTGGGCTACAACAATCTCACCACGACTGGTTTTACTTTCTGTGTCCCAGCCAAGCAATTTGCTCCATGTGACGTAACGTGGCGTAGTCGAACGCACATAAAGTAGAAAGTGGAAATAGTGAAAGTTATGCAACAGAACCTCTAGGTCTTCAGAGCTTCATAAACTTAAACGTGTGCTCTCGTGTCAGTTTATATTTCTGTTCAGGCGCTGCACGCGCCACACTGACAGTTTCCATCACGGTACGTCACTCTTCCGCTCACTGTAAACATCGTGTTCCTCCGCTGTGAATGGATAAAGTAGGGCGACTGGGACTCGCACATGCTTAGTAAAGTGCAGTGGAGGCCACTCTTATTATAATTTTATTAATAAACGCAAAAAAATAAAGAGTATTTAAATAAAACGAGGAATGTTATGTTCTATCTAATGACCGAAATGACTCGAAAGCCCAGCAAGACGGTTGTTGTAGGTAAACGTAAAACTTATATGGCATTCAGGCATTTATGACTATCGTATTTAAGTTACTATCAAATAAGAGGGCGAGAGGTTATCACGATATAATTTCTGTAAACAGTTGAAAGGCACCTAAAGTGGAGTTCACAGTAAGCCACACACTACAAGCGGAGGGATATAAACTCCTAACACATGATGTCGCCATCAGCCCTTCCTCTCTACAGAGCACCCACTCCATGCTCCACGCGCACGATTTGATTGGCCGGAGCGACGCAGGCAGCTCAGCTCCATTGGCCACACTTCTGTCAGTCATAAAGCAATGCCACAGGATAGATTAGGAACCATTTGTTATAACTAAATAATTACCTTGAACATCAAGTTGGAAGATTTTTTTTTTTTTTAATTTAATTGATAGCCGACCGCTAACGGACGGGGAGTTACTGTTCTTCTTCTCTGAATCCTTTTGAATGCAACTAAACTGTGACGTTTTAATCTTCCGTCTCATCAAACAGATGTGGATACACAGCTTGGGTAAGTCACTCTTCTCCAGCTTTGCGTTTCACCACATTTTTCCTTTTGTTTTGGACACTCTTGACATGCGCATGTTCCGACGCTGCCGTGCTGTTCATCAGACATTTGGGTGTTTTCGCTCGGAGTTGGTACCCGGCGCTGTGTTATGCTTGTAGTAACTCCGAGGAGGCTGTGCACAGGCAAAGAAGCCTCAGTGTTTTGCGTCAAGGACACGCGGTGCTTCATGTACTTTGTTAAGTTGACGTCAGTGCTGCAGTTTAAAGCTTTATTGTGACCCAGTCCCGCAGACCTTCCTCCGTAAATAACACGTATCGCAGCCGGTGGGTTTCTGTGTTGTGCGCTAAAGTAATAGCGCTGTATTAGAAGCTGTCAGAAACGATTTACGACAAGTGTCAAGCCTGCTTTTGACAAAATTTCTCTTCATTCTTGCAAATGGATCTAATCTCTGAGAACAGCACGGCTGCTTTATTGGCAACTTTTATCGCGCCATCAATCTCGTTTACGCTTTAAATGGCAGGTTTAAGTAGCAGAGCAAAGTGGGCAGATAAAGAGGGAGCGCTGCCCTTTTTTTGCCACAGGTAAGCTGTGATGATTGGGGATATTGTTTTCTTCCTATAAGAAAAACATACTGAATGCTTTTTCTCATATCCTATACGCTATCGTGTGTGTCGAATAATTGTATGTCTCTTTCATGAGCCCATTTCCGACTATTGTGCTCTCGTTGCTGTGCGTAATTGTTTTTCTCTCGGGAGAGAGTGCCATCAAACTTCTAATTTCCTCTTTCAACCCGGAAACCATTTTACTCGTGGAAGCAGCCCCGTATTGTTGGCACCAATAAACCTGAATTAAACTCCCGTCAAGTTAGCACTGAGATGTTTTTTTTGTATGATAAATATCTGTCAGTTCGTTCCACATCCAGGAATGGTTTTTTCAGCTTCTTGGAGGCAGGTGACTGTGATTAGAGGGCAAGGAGACAATGAGAAGATGCCTCTGGAGAGAAGTGTCTCATGTCAGGCGGAATGAGGTACTATTACAGCGTTATATAGGACAGCAGAGGGATTTGCTGCAGTGGACAGATGAGCGTTTCGGCAAGGCCTGCAGGTAAAGTCCAGGTTTGCCAATAAGGTGTCACAGGATCCCCAGGGAAACAGTCCAGATAAGGGTGTGGAACAGCGCTTGCTGAGTGTCCCAGCAGTTAAGAGGAGAGTGGATTAGTGGTTCTTTGTGAGTCTTTTCCAGCAATCATCTTAGAGTCTCTGTCTGGATAGAGGTAAAGGTGTACACCGGCTCATGCGATGGACCAAAATGTCATGTTTGTTGGAGGGTGGTTGCATGTTTGTGTCCAGAAAATATAGTGCATTATTCAAGCATGTCCTGTAGAGACATTTCAGTCCAAGTCAAATAGGAGAGCTGCAAATATTTAATAAAGAATGAAATATTCAAGTATCCTATGTTAAGGTGAACTTGCCTTACTAGGCTGAATCACACAGCGAGGCTTCATCCAAATTAGAGGTGTGGATTGAAATCAGAGCTGCTTCCATCATCTGGAGAAAAGAAGACTTGCCAGCATCAGATGTTTTCCTTCCTCTCTTCTCTCTATTGTTTAAAGCTCAGAGTCTTCTCACTGATGCCTGCGTGAAAAATCATTTTAGGCGACTGCTTAAGTTCCACCTTCATGATAAATACTGTGTCAAATTTCACCATGGAGACAGGTTCATGTCAGCACCTTGTTTTTTTTTTAATGTCTGAGATGCAAGCATGGGTTTGGCTGACAAACAAAAATGAATGCTCTTTTGTTTCTAAAATTGTCAAGATGTAAAAGCTAATAGGAACAATGAACACACACACACACATCTTATCGTTCCTGCCACAGTGAGATGCAACCATACCGACTCCCTTGTAGGAAGGACTCAATTCTGGCGTTAATGAAGGCCTTCATCATCATCATCATCATTGTCATGTCCGTCAGCTGACTGTGAACTGGTGTGCATCTCATAGGGAGAAATGCTGATAGTGAACTTTAGTCAAAAATCTGATTATCCTCACATCAACACAGCAGATTCATTCTCTCTTAAGTCCCTGGAGGGCTCTCCCTTTCACTCATGTACTCACATGGAGACAAGCTCCATCAATTGAGCAAAATATTGTAGCAAGACTTGTTCAGTGAAAAGAGGCTCAAGCTGCACATAAGTTATATGCTCAACTTCAGTAATGGGCTCTTGTGGCCTTGAGAAGCGTGACTGCAGGGAAAGCTGAATGCCACTCTCATCGACAGAGTACAGCTCAATGCCAGGATAAAAGTTAAGGAGACGTTTTTCTCCTTTTTTCTTTTAATAGTGAAAGTAATCTCTGAAATGATTCTCCTGAATGTCCGTTCAAGTTTGTGAGGCACCGGGAGTGCCTTTTTGTATCGCCATGTGCTCTGTCATGCACTCTGTCGGTTGCAGTTTAAACACAGCGGGGAGAAAAGACCAAACCCATCTCTCTGCATCCTCCCTGCTTCTGTTACTTTGAGGAAGTACAATCATTC
>KV751342.1:3110555-3125263 GCA_001698575.1 Mola mola
CACTTTATTGGACATACCTGTTCAACAACTTGTTAAGGCAAATATCTAATCAGCCAGTCACATGACAGCAAGTCAATGCATTTAAGCATGTAGACATTACGGGAAGAAAGGTGAGTTAAGTGACTTTGAATGTGGCATGGTTACTGGTGCCAGATAGTTGGTCTGAGTGTTTTAGAAACTTATGATCTGCTGGGATTTCATGCACAAATATCTCTGGGGTTTACAGAGAATGGTCCGAAAAAGAGAAAATATCCGGTGAGCAGCACTGGATAGGCTCGACAGGCAAAACGCTGTTGACGCCAGAGGTCAAAGGAGAATGGTTCAAGATGATAGAAAAGTGGTGGTGGCGGTGGTGTTACGGTGTGGGGTATATTTTCTTGGCATACTTTTGGCCCCTTTGTACCAACTGAGTATCTCTCTGTGGATTTGATCCCTGACAAATGTTTCAAGCACCTTGCTGAATCTATGCTACCAAGCTTTACCAAGCTTTACCATAAAACGTTGTATGTTAGATACATGACAGAAAGAAATTAACTGATTAATTAGATATGACTCCCCTAAAATGACATTAAAAACAAGTTGTAGGACCTTGGTCCTTCAGAACATGCCATAGACAATTTCTAAATTATACACACACATGAGTGAAGGTTTATTGTCAACTTTCCCCTGATAGCTATCGTAGCCTGTACAAAAAGCTCAAACAGACAATAAAGAGAAAATACATTTATACAATTAGGCCATACATATCCTAAAATTGTCACGTTCATTTTTGGAGTAAGTCACAATGAAAAATTGTAAGTAATAATCAAAAAACAGGAAGACCAAGCAGTGGTACTACCATTAAAATATTTTAGCCCGCAGTAGGCTGTAAGTGACTGTAAGACTGTAAGTGACCTATGATTCTCAAATAATGGTAATGGTAATAATGGACTCATGCAAACCTACGGTCTTACATACCCATTGCAGTTGATTTAGAGAGAGGTGAGACATTCAAGCAGTGGTGGTCAGAAAAAAGTTAAATAAGACCATTTGTTTGAATTAGACTGAAGAACGAGTGAGCAACGACACATTGATTCCCTGACAGATTTTCCAAGGCTCTTCATTAGTCAAACTTTCCACAGTGGAACCCAGGGAGTTTGTTGTGCGCTGTAATATATAATTTAACAAAGGTCTAATATTCACATTTTTTTTGTTGAGTATTTATGGGCCTTAATCACTGATTGCCATTTAGAGAGGAGAATGGCATCAACAAGAGGTAAATGTTGTTTTACATTGTTCCTTCAAAGAAACTGAATAACAAAATGGTGAGAATAGTGGTGAGATTTTTCAAGAAGGATCGAGGTGAGCTGTAGCTGCTGTGTGACAGAGATTCTGCTGACATTTCATTGATTTGAATATCCTTAGTGGAAATTCGCTTTCCACATGCTTGTCTGCAGATGACCCATGCTCTCATTTACCACAACAGCAAAATACTATAAAAACCCGAAACAAAACAACCGTCCTTGAAAGCCAGGTTAGACGAGAATGCCCGCTTGGCTGCTGTCAAACTGAAAACGTCACACTGCACGCTCCTTTTCAAACCTATGAAGCATTCAGCAGAAAGGGGCAATTACTACCTACTCCGGTCGTGGTGCTTTCACAGCCTCCTTTGTGTGCTGATTCCAGGGCAGATTTTGTCCGTGGTTGTTCCCACGCTGAGCGAGTAGAACAGGAAGAACTCAGCTGTGAAGCAGGCCTCTGCCTTCTGCTATTATGGCTATGATTCAATCATGGCAGGACAGCGATTTTACCTCAGCACATTTAAAGGGAAAGAAATGTCCTCACTCCCTCTCTGTTAATAGAACTTAAAGCCAAAGGTGTTTTTGTACAAAAAGGACTCTATCAGCCACTTAATGTAGGAAGTGGCAGCTGCAAGCCTCACCTCACAGTCCACTCTCCCCTTACTATGATTTCAAATGGCCTCCCTCCTGCGCTCCCAGCCAGAGACGCACCATGCAAGGTTGAGGAGCCAGACTGGCCTAGATTTGCCTCTATTGGTGTTGCTCATCACACCTTACTATTTGTTTTTTCTGGCCTGAGCCAGAGTGGAAAAGTTCATTGTGTTACAGTTCTGGATTCGATTCATTTTCAGTGTCACAGATCCAAATTAGCAGCAAATCAGGGCGGATTCGATCCAATCGCTGTTTCAGCCATAAATTAGTTTGTGGTTATTGAGTCAATCCCACAGTAAATTGATAGTTTAAGATTAAAATATACATGTAATATGTTTTTGGCTATTTAGGACACTGTTGTGGTTGTATTGATCAGAGTACAAAAACTGTTTCTTAGTTGTTCTATTTATCAGCAACAGAAAAGAGTGTTTCTACTTGATAAGAAGGCTAAGGAGCTAACAGAGCTGCCTTATGAAGACCACAATAAGAATGGGTGGTTTTTAGGATCAGCAAAAAAAAAAAGTGTAACAATTTAGAAATAGGCTGCTTTGGCTCTGATGCAGCTGCTCACCCCAGCTCACTTGTGCCCAGTTTCCCAGTTGTATGGCTAAAAATGAAAGAAGACACTAAATGGAGAGGAAGGATACAGTTTTTCAATCAGTTAGTCTTCCTGAACCTAATCACCCGCTCCAGCAGCATTTTTTCGGAAGTATTACTCAAGTAAATAAACAAGTAACCAGTTACAAAATCAACCAACTATAAAGAAGTAACACTGTAAACAAAATCATTTCCCTTTAGCTGACTGTGTTACTTTCTAACAGTTGTAATTATGGAAGTGCTTGTAGCCTCCGTTTTTGGATACCGGCCTCTTGTACAGTAAAATCCTATTTAATCCAGGATGCTTCTGGGAAGTATCATAGTTGGATTCTTCACTGCAGCTGGTAACATTTAAAGATTTAAATTGAGTGTGAGCATCCTGTCCAGCCTGCAGTTAGCTCATTTGTCAGTCAACCTCAATTAATGCATAAAGCCATATGAAATATCATACTTGTGAAGCCTCTGGGGCTAGGGTTGTTTCCTGCTGGTTTATCACATTGCTTGGAAGAGGACAGAGAGTCATATTATCAGGTGAAGTCATTTGGTTTCTGGCATTAAATAAATAGCAAGTCTGAATGAAATGTTTACCCTTGGCTGGTATTGAATGCCTGATCAGATTTTTAGTTATATTAATGTTTTAAATTGGAAATTTTATCATTTGCCTTATTTTATGTAGCTGTTTTGTGCTGCTAAAGCATATATTGAAATATGCATTTAACTTAAAAAAATTTAGGCATGTAGCAATTTGTACAATTTATAGTTCAGTGATTGATTATTAATGAAAGCAACCATACATTTCAGCCCTAAAAAATGATTGAGGATAACCAGCAATACATGCCCAATTGAATTATTTTCTCATTGTGTAAAGTCCCTTCTCCCTTTTAGTCAGTGTGAAGGGATTTCTCCTTGCTCTAACCCTCTGGGCCAAAGTAAAGGATTAGGGTCCAGAGGAGCTGGGGCTGCAGGGTTGCAAAACGGCCTTACTTACAGGAGTAATCCACCCTATAGCAAAAGCCTTTAATTGAGCCCTCAGCTGCTGTTCTACCAGTGGTGACATGGGTTTTGCTTAGGTTTGTGTTAAACAAACCTCAAACCAAATTTACAAAGGGCTCTCACATCTGGTGATCAGGAGTTAGAACCCAGAGTCTCCCTATTATTTATTTATTTTTTTTCAATCTTAATTTTCTATTCTCTTTTCATTTTCTATTTCCTAAACACGGATATTTTAAAATGAATTAATTAGTCAAAAAATGGCAGAAAATGCAAGTGAAAGTATATAGCAAGTACTTAATGGATAAGCCATATCTTCAAATGTCCAATTAAGACACCAGATCTACCAAAAATCCATTTGAAAAAGTTTTAAAGCAACAACACTTAATTTTCATATTTTAGAAACTGAAGAATGTTTTACTTCATTCTGAATTTTTTTTTACATTACGTTTGTGCCAATAAAAAAAAATCATCATCAAGTCATCATGACACAATATTATGATACTATGATGCCATAGTTCTATTTATTAGATTTATGATCTGAAGCCATTAAGTTAATACCGAATCTTGATTTCTCTGAAATGATCTCTGAGATGAGTACAAGTAAGTAAGGAAGTACAGTTTTCAGATCTTATTGTCATATCCATTGTCATATCCAAATCAATACTTTATAAAGATTTTAGTGCTTTTAATTTAACTATGAACTCTTTTTTTATGAGGACCCACCACTCTGTGCCTAGTAGCTGTTTTGTCTCTAGGAAACATCGTCTGCAAGCGAAGAAGTGATGTGCTTTATGTTTGAAGTAAAGAGAAGAACCACAGGCAGCATCGTCTTCATAGTTGAAGACACAAAGGAAAAAAGAGCGAATTACAGAAACCTAAACTTCATCAAAAGAAAATCCAAAAACCTCCCACAGGCAGTTGTTCTCTGGGAAGCAGCAGCAGTGAGCTATGCCAGAGTTAAAATCAAACAGTCATATTATTTCTGCTGAAAACCTTTGAGGAAATTAATGACTAAGTCTATAAAGCATTTTTTACGAATAAGCTACATTTGTGTGTAAGGTTGGAGACTTTATCTATGTCGTTTGTCCCTTGAGAGTGTTGAATTGGATTTAGGTAAATAACAGTCAGTGGGGTAGAAAAGGTAAGCTGTCAGACAGCCACTGGTAAGTTTATTGTAATGGCAGAAGGCAAAATGTAATAATACTAGACTTAATAACTATTTAAACACATCATTAGACATTCCCCTTTTGATGCTGCAATATACTGCAATTTGAAGGAATTTTTCTTGTCTTTACTGGAATTCAGTGAAATCAGAGAAATTCATGTATCAGTATGTGCGGGGGTTAATAAGTCAGTCGAGTCAGTCCATTGACTTGGGCCATGTTAAATTTGTCATTCAATATTTAAAAAACACAGATGATTCAATCTTTAAATGTGTAAGTATTTTATAAGTAGAACTCGAAAGCTGTCTCTGTTTTAACAGAATCCCCAAAAATCTCTTCTTTTTCATGTTAACACTCATTTTTTTAATTGCTCTGCATCAGCTACAAATGGCAGCGATATTTCATTTTCAAATGAAACTTTTTAAGCTTGAAGGCAACACTACATTTCAGTTACAGGGCTTGATTGAGATGTTTGGCCTTGTAAAATATTAAACACAAATTGAATGATAAAGATGTCTTCCAAGCCTTCATTCCACACCTGCAAACTAACCAAATAGCGAGTTCAGAAAGCCAGAAACAATAATACCATTCTGCCCTTTTGATCACAGGAATTTGCTTTAGAAAGTCTGTTTTGGGGACGTTAGTGCTAGAACTTAGGACTGTGCAGTCAGATTTTGATTTCAATTTCAAATTTGCCTTTCAATGAATTCCAATAAATTCCCTACAAAATATACTCCCCCAGCAATAAATGCTTAGCTTTCAAAGTCACATTTTTTTGTGTGAGCTCATATTTCAACTCTCAGTTTGACTTTGCAATTAGTGTTTGATTTGGGCATTCGTAAGTGTAATTTTTTGGGGTCAAGGTGCACATAGACATAAGAGCACATAGAAATAGACCTCTCTGTGTCAGTTCATTGATATGATTGACTGCATTGATATTTCCCCCCAAAAAAATCATTTGGGTGTTTTAGTGGCCTTGACCTTTGACCTTTAAAGCTGAAAAGATAATCACCTTGAGCCAGTGCTGTCAGCTACAAAATGAAACCAGTAAGACCTCTCTATTTCAATTGTTTCAGGAGTGAAGGCTAAAAACATGCTTTTTCACTTTTGGCTTTTGAACACCAAAGTCTAACCAATTGTATGTGGGCAAGGACACACTTTTGATTAAACATACACAGTTAAAAACATAACCAACTTTGTTGACATAACTTCTAATCAAGAAAAATCAGTTTTATCTAATTTAATTTTGCAAGTATAATTCTGATTTTGTCTCGTGCGTTGTGAACAATGCACAGTTTCATCCCTCCCTAAAAGCACAATCTCACTGTCAGCCTGTAATGTCAGCAATGCAAAGGTTATGTTTCCATCATCAATCAGTAATTATTGTGATTTTACCTACCCAAACAATCATGATTTTGATTTCTGCCATATTTGAGACATTCTTCGAGTTCTCTATACCTTTAAGGTATTGTCTGAAACCACATCTGAAACCTGAAATCCAGTATTAAGCAGTAACATTTGTCCAGTCAAATGCTAACTGCTTACAGTCCCTTTAATACCCCTCAAAAGGATTATTACCTCCACCAAGGGGGTCATTATGTTTTCACCTCTGTGTGTTGTTTCGTTTGTTGTTAGCAGGATTTTGCAACACCTATTTGATTGGTTTCAACAAAATTTGTTGGGAGGATGGAGATTGGGTCAAGGAAGAATCCATTCTATTGTGGTTCAGATCTGGGTAAAGGAACAGATTCATATATATTTTTTTTTAATGTCTGTTCAGGAATGTTATGTGCCATTCTATTTTGTATGGTTTTACCTGCTGCCAACCTCTGCTAATGTTCTCCATTTAAATGTGAATGTTGATCAGCCGACCACTGCAGCAGCTACAATAGAGCATGATGGCACTCCAGCCTCCAGAACATTCAAAAGTGTGGTAGTACTGCTCACGTGATGTTTGATAAGAAGGAATATTCCAGGAAAAACTGGTAAATGCCATCAGGATGATAAAGGACCTCATTAAGCATGGAGGAAACAAAGGTATCAAGTACTCTGTTGATGGTGGTGTTCTTTTAGTGTACTGGTATTTTATTTTTTGTAAAAGGACCACGAAAAAGTCTTTGCTTTATAGGATTGGGGTTCTTAATAATATTGGTATATTCCTCTTGGCTCTGCAGGGCTTTACAGTGAGTCTCAGCTAAAAACCAACCAAAAAACGGTACTTAAACAGATTGACCATTGGATCTACATTTGTGAATTTGTCCATTTCCATTGTAACATCACAGTTGTGTTAAAAATGTGTTAGCTTTGTTGTCGTGTTGCTTGTTTATCCATTATTGATCTAATGCCCAGTTGTCAGTCTTAGATGTGGTTGAAATACAGACAGCACACTTCCTTAATTGATTCCTGACTTTACTTAAAGGAGCTTTCATTTCCTATAACTTTCTTTTTAATATTCTTTTGTGTCAACTGAGAATCAACCCATATCTATTTTTTTAAATCAATGAAATACGATAGGAAACATTGAAAAGTTGTGTTGCTATGAAAACAGCCTTACATGTTGTGGCTTTCTGGACGAGTAGCAACTGAGTGTCTCAGCTTTCAGCCCCTGAGCTTCAAGGGAATGTTGGATCCTGAGGTTGTTTTCTGGAGTTTGCCCTGACTGTCACCCTTGCTGAAATTATAATCAACCTTCTGTGGTTCACCACTGACTTTCCATTCATCGCCCAAGATAAACAGAGCAGCAAAGATTTCTTCTCCACTGTCCTGAGATGATGGATTCAGGGGAAGTAGGGCAGCATGGTGGCCTGGACCATCTTGTAATCTCAAAGGATTGTATCTGCATCAGACCGAAGTGCCCTTCAGCTAGATGCCGAAACCATACCCAGCTGAAATTACACTACTCTGATTTCAGTGATGTTTTAAATGTAGAATCATTTTCATTTTGTTTATGAACAACATTAATCACAGAGCTCACTAGCTCTGTTCACACTGTTCACTGCAGCCATTCTATGAAAATCTATTACATAAAATGTAAGCAGAAATGAGAGAGAAAAAAAAAACTGAGTAGTAAATCCCTACTCTTTTTTTTTTTTTGCTAAAAATACTTAGGGCACTAAATTTATCCATTCTGCCATGGAAGAAGTTGCAGGAAATAACCAACCAAAATGGAAATCTCT
The DNA here is from genome assembly GCA_001698575.1 of Mola mola. Taxonomy (NCBI): domain Eukaryota; kingdom Metazoa; phylum Chordata; class Actinopteri; order Tetraodontiformes; family Molidae; genus Mola; species Mola mola. The sequence goes on from KV751342.1 coordinate 3,118,416, forward strand.
GCTGACCTCATTTTGGATACAAGGGTGAAGCAAGCAAATGACCACATAGAATGCATGTTATATTTATTTCGATCAGGGATTATAGAATCTGTAGTACTTTGACCCTCTCATTACATTTCATCTCCGGATGTCTGTACCGTTTTGTGATGTCACTCTCCTCCCATTTTGCAGTCAGTCCGTTTTGCTGCACCACTTTATCCAGATTAAGTTATATTTTCCTTAATATACTCTTTACCAAGCAAAGAGGTTATCCGATGCAAAGCTACCCAAATGGACAGTGTATCAGGTTTGTGGTGGGATCAGAGGACCGTGTCCCTGGATCAAGACACAACCTGCAAACTCCCATGTGGTTAAATGCAAGTTAAACCCAGCACAATTTGCAAAGGATTAACCTTAAACAAGTGCCGCTTGAGCAGAGTTTCAGCTCTCTCTCTCTCTCTCTCTCTCTCTGTGGGTTACAGTGCCACTCAGCAACCAGGCTTTGCTTGACCTTGATTTGACCATGGTGTCAAAATCCCCTTAAATTGAATTTGAATCCATTTAATTCAGCTTTTGGCAACCTTCAGCAATGTGGCCTTTTATTTAAAATTCCATTACATTCTCAATGATCTTGCAGCATTGGCAAAGAGAGTGAAAGGAGATGAACAGTACTGATTAAAATCAAAAGACAAAATCTGTCAGACTAGTTTTTTGAGATATTTCTTTAATCCTATCTTGTTTTATTCCTCAAATAATTTTAATTTTTTATTTGTAGATTATACCACATAAGTACAGACTTTACTTGCCGTCATCCATGTGAGGATCATGGTCAAGGTCATATTTGCCTAGCGGGAGAGTAATATCTTTGGAGGTCAGTGGTATTCAACATCTACCTCAAAGGCAGTTAAAGAGAGCTGTAGCAGTTAGTCAGGTAATCATTTAGTCAATCAAACAAAAACTAGTTGCCAATTTTCAAATGTTTGGCATTTTCATTGAAAAATAAATTCATAACTAAAAGAGATGGGAATTAATTTTCTTCAGGTGAACTGATTTGATTAATCAGCCTCACCATTACTGCTGAATCCTGATGAGGTTTGATAGAAATACACAAACTTTCCTAGTTGTGATTTAAGTGTCATAGCAGTGACCATGTAGTCGTGGCATCACACGTGTGAAACATTTCATTGCTTCAAACTCAATATTTCAGTAACCTCTACTTCAGTATTTGGAATCAAAGAATACTGACATTGCCAGAGATCTGGTATGAGCAACACAACTAAGGAGGGTTGTTGAGAATTGGATTCACCAGCGAGCAGCTATTGACTGCATTATATTCAGCTTGGATCAAGGCTTTCTTGGTCCAGTGAAGGAACCGGCAGTCTCCATGGTGCTCACTGACAGTTCACTGGAGGTTGAGCTGGTATTTTTGCCAAGGAGCTCCGGTAACAATGCATGGCAGAAGGTTACAAAAGAAGATGTGAGTGGAAAAACAGAAGAAGTTGGAACGACGATCAAGGAGCGCTGCACACCTACAAGACCGGAGGAAGCCGCAAGAGTAAAGAGATACAGAAGAAAGGGTTTTTCCTCCCGCTCTCTAAACGGCCATATATCCATTTTTAGAAAAGTACTTGTACTTCCAATGCGTCAGTCAGTATACAGAAAATGTTCTGCGTCCGGAAGGAGACATGTTTTATAACCAAAGTTCTTTTGCTGACTGAAAACTGGAATAGTAACTCATACTCATACAGATATAATTTTGCTACAGCAGGTGCCAACATTTCTAACCATTTTTGCCAACAAGAAAAAGCTGTCATTTTTTGTTCTAAATTGCCGCTTAAAATTTACTTCTTAGGTTAGAACCTCACAATTCTTCCAATAAGTACCACTTCCCTGTTTGATTTTGATTGCACTGTATTCCTTCAAGTTTTTGTCAGAATCAAGGCTGCTCCCTAAATACCAGCTGCCCCACTCTTTGGCTTTCTTTCCTGTTTCGTTTCCTCTTGGCTGTTGTTGGCTCAGCCCTGCTGCAGTGGTGCCAGACTTGTGACGATTGTCTCTGATGAATGGCGTGCGATTAACTTAGTCACCGCTGTGCTTTTTGTGCATTCAGAGAGGAGTCTCATGATCGTTACAGCGCATTAGGATTTGATCTTTTGGCCCCGATTGGAATAAAGCTGTGACCTCAGTTTTTCAGCAGTTCTTTTTTTTGGTTGCCAATAACATTAAGGAGAAAAATCTGATCTGTGTGAGATTGGGGAAATGAGAATAGGGAGGGTTTCAGCTGCAGCGTCTTTGCAGCCCAAGTGCCGTGCCACCATACTGATGGGGTTATGATAGCGTGAGAGCAGGGCTTGCTGGCCAATGCTCCAGCACAGCTGAAACAGCAAGCAGCCGAGGCAGGACCTGAAACACTACACCTTTACACTTCCCACACTACCCCTCTCTCTAAGCCTCTCTCTCTTACACACATTTTCTCATCTCTTCCTCTTGCCCTGCATCTCTTTTATCCGTGCTTCTGGAGTTTTCTTACTCATCATCATCATCTAGCCTCCATCCATGCCCCCCCACCTCCCCTTGCCTCCTATTGAATTCCTCCCACACAGCTAGTCTACTTTGAGTAGAGCGTCACAGAGAGGTTATAGCCTCATTTGAATATCTGAATGTATATCAACCTCCTCCTCATTGGGGCACAGAGTCGTTTTACGGCCGCACAGCTGTGGTGGTGTTATGGGACCATCTGCACAGGGTTCGTTGAGCTAACCACAAGCTAAAGTGGGGAGAGAGTGGGCAGAGGTAGTGGCAGGAGGGTTCTATTATAGTATAGCCAGGAAGGGCGGGGGGAAACGAAAGGAAAATGGAGGAAGATGACGACCCTTTCCCTTCAAAATTGCACATTTTGTTCTGTTTTGTATGTTCATGTGTTGTTGCCATGACTCCAGGCATGTGTCTATGAGTTGTTGCTTGAACATGCACCCTTTTGACATACAAGATGTGCATTTGTACTTAAATGACGCTGTTTCATCCTCGTTAAAAGAAGGTTGAGAGTCAGGATTTTACTATATAACTTTTAATATACTTGGTTTCTGTTATTATTTACTTTATGTTTCAGTCATAATATGCTCTTTATTTGTTCACGCTGATATGTAGCACACATGTGGTGAAACAAAGTGATAAAAAAAGAGAGACAGAGTTAAGAAGCAGTAGCAGCAGAAGTTAGCAGCTAGTAAGCAGTCCAGCAGTGTTTTAGTTGTTATTTAAGAAGCTAAGTTTTCAATAAATGAAGCTCCAGCAACCGGAGACAGAGGTGGAGTCTGCTGTGTGCTGTTTGACTGCTGCTGCTGCTGAAAGTGAAGGTGTTCATAAACTAATCTCCCCTGTTCCCACACAGACTCAGATCAGGAAAACATTAACTGACATTCAGTTTGCACACATTGCTAACATTCAAACAGACGGATGGGAGAATATCATCATTCTGAATGTCTGTTCGTCCACTGGTAACATTTCATCTCGTTAACGAAAGCTTAAATGTGACGTGGAGGTGCTGGCTGTTAGTTGAGCCAGGAGGAGGATGGAGGAGGAGAGAAGCCATTACAATATGTCAAACACGGCACACTCTTTGATTGTTACACAGTGCACATGGCGAAGGTGTTTTGCTATGTTTGTAGTGCACCCTCCCCTGCATTGCATACAGAAATACATTCCTGATAGATGTTGCACTGTGGCGAGTCTTACTCATCATCTTTTTAACAAAATGAAGCCACACTTTTGACTGCGTCAATGGTCATGACAGCGTTCAGCTGTAATCTTATCCTGACTTGTGTCGTTTGTAACATTTATTTAGGAATCGATTGAAATTGATCCACTAAAATTGTCTCCACTGATAATCCAGTGCAGGAAAGTCACAATAAAAAAATCAAAAAATCAAATATACTGCAATATCTGGTGATTTATCTAACATAATTAACACCATTGATCTCTTTTACAAGCTCTTTAAGGTAATGGTCAGACATTTCCTTTAAATGAAAAGAAGTCCCACATTTTAGATTTAATTTACACAGCTTTGTTAAAAAGTCAAGATGTAGCACCAAGAGGTGGGTGCAGGCCTTGAAATTCTGTAATTACATGTTGGAAGTGTTTCTGTGTTGTTTTTTTTTTTTCTTATTTGATTCTGCAGTGGCTTTGCTCCAGCCCTGTGCAACAGAAATAGTGTTTTTCTTTCGTTTACAGCTATTAAAAAAGGTCTTCATAGTTATTGAATTTTTGCTCGGAAAGTGTGCAGATACCCTGATGACCCTTTAATGCACTGCCGAGATCCATTTTTCTGCTCAAAAGTACAAACCCAGCTCACAGCTTCAGCGAGGAGTGTTTTCACGGGCAAAAGCACAGCCGTGCTTTCAGTTGATAGAGAGTGTACTTGTTTTCTGGCAGGCCGTGTCAGTGCAGGCATTAGATAACGCTTTATTTTATGGTGTTCAATGGCTGACTCGTCCTCACCTCTCGCCCAGGCCTCTCCTGCTCTCCAGCCCACACGCGCTCCTATGTAAAATCAAACTCACACAGACATGCACCCACTGACTCACTCACACACACAGATGCTCTCTCTCTCTCTGCATCCTTCTTCTAGAGGATTCTGGCAGTTGTTTATGTTATTGAACTGGTTATCACATTACAGCTGGAACACAACCAGGCTCAGAGAGAAAGAATCCTCATGCTTTCTCAAGGAAGGCAGAGAGAGAAAAAAAAAAGCAAGGGGAAGACTCGAGAAGAATATGTTGGGTTTTTTTAACTTTAGAAAACTGAATGTGGTCTATGGATTGTTATAACCTGGCGTCCTTTTGTGTAGAAAGACGTTGTTCATTAGTGATATCCAACACAAAGTGTTTTCTCATCTGCCAGCGCTCCAGTTAAGGTTAGGCAACAAAAACTACTTGGTTTCCTTACCATGTTCACAGTTATTCCCCAACCCTAAGCAGCTAAACAGGAGTCAAAAAACGACATTCTTGTCAAACATTTTTAGCTAACAGTCATCAATCAAAAGGCCCTCTACAATTGTAACACTGTCATTTGTTTTCAGCGAAAGCATTGTTTTATTATTTTGTGTTATTATAAATGAATTCTCTATAGTGCAGGGCTAAGCTGATGGAGCTCAGTCTTTGTCAGGAGGACAGCTGCTTTAGCTGGACTCTGTGAACTTACTGGAGTGCTATAACCCACTGTGGGTTGTGTCTGTTGTTCATGCACCCAGAATGGACAGAATAAAGCTTCAATGATAAATTTTTTAATCCATTGGTCCATCAAAAGGAAATCGACCATTTTGATAACTGAGTAATCATTTTGGTCTTATAGCAAAATGTGAAACAGTTATTTGTTCCAGCTTCTTAAATGTCACCATTTGTGGCTTTCATGTTAACTATTGGTTGAAGTAAAAAAGCAATTTGAGCTCTGAAAAAATATGATGAGCATTTTTCACTATTTTTTGACAATGTATAGAGTAAATGATTAATTTATTCATAATCGGCAGATTAATAAATGATGAAACTAATTAGTTACAATTGTAGCACAGTGGTGCAGTGGTTAGCGCTGTCGCCTCACAGCAAGAAGGTCCTGGGTTTGATTCTGGGTCAGGGCGTTTCTGTGTGGAGTTTGCATGTTCTCCCTGTGTCTGCGTGGGTTTTCTCCGGGTACTCCGGCTTCCTCCCACAGTCCAAAAACATGCAAACTGGGGGTTAGGTTAATTGGTCACTCTAAATTGCCCGTAGGTGTGAATGTGTTTGTGTCTATATGTCAGCCCTGCGATGAACTGGCGACTTGTCCAGGGTGTCCCCCGCCTTTGCCCGAAGATGCTGAGATAGGCTCCAGCGCCCCCCCCGCGACCAGTAACTCGATAAGCGGTAGAAAATAAATGAATGTAGTACAAGTATTATTACTGCACCACTCCAAACCCCCCAGGCTTCAAAACTTCAGGGATAATTCTTACTGAGTTTAGGGACAACCCTACATTAAAATATCGTGGTTTGTTTTGTTCACCTGTCTTTTGCAAATCGAATCATATAGTGGCATCAAGTTTGAAGATGTGTGCAAACACCATAGTTGCTATATTCTAAGAGTTGATTTTCCTTCTCAGTAAATCATTATAATATCCATTTTATTCTAACTTGACAGAAACTATATCAAACTCATAAATCATCTTGGTTAATCTTTCCACTGTTCCATTAATTACCATCTCTTGTTTTGTTGACATATGCCATTAATTCACAAACCTGAATGTGAAAATATATTCACACCATTCTCCCCATGTTGGCCTCTTTCTGCTACTGGGTTAGTTCTTTGAACATGAGTCCATTGATGAGCAGTGGCTCATACTCGTTCTTTTTTTGACCATTAAAATTGAATTAAACAAACAAAATAAGGCAACTGATGATGGAATCAGCCAGTTGCCCAACCCTGCTTTTCTGCTGATGATTACCTTCGGAATCGGGATCGGAAATAAGTACTTGTTGCTGCAGAACCTGAACACCATTTTTTTTTTCTAAAACTGAGGAAACACTCAGAAGCTGTGATCATACAAGTTGTATTAGTTTATTTCCTGACTCCAGCATGACCTCAGGATTATAAGATCCACATCTCATTGTCATACTGTCATTGCGATTGTACATGGTGGTGATTGAAGTGAAAACCTGGATACTGTGGGTTAAAATGATTATGGATTAACATGACAGCGTGGTTTTCTCCTTGCCGTTATGCTGTCACCGGCTCCAGCGAAGCTAAGCAAAGGAGCTTAGTGCTTTTAGCCTGTAGTTCTGGTAGCATCTGCTGTTACAGTCGGACACAGTGTACACACCCTCAAGCCAATGCTCCAACACATGCTG
>KV751342.1:3125290-3170895 GCA_001698575.1 Mola mola
CTTTCCACAGCACAGAGGACAATTCCTCTGGAGTCACAACAGGTGTATGTTTGTGTGGATTGCAGGAAAGAATTATGAGCTGGGCACTAAATGGGGCAGGAGGGGGTGGAGGGCTTATGAAGGGTCCCCTCTGCCCCACCTGTAGCCTGTCAGCTGTTGTAAGCCTGTTAAAACGTCAGCTGTTTCTGAGGAAAAGTGTGTGCGTGTGTGTGTGTTAGTCAATGTCAGGGAGCTCGAAAAGCGTTTGGGGGGTGGAGGCTGGTTCCATGTGGCCTTCGACGCCCTATTGCACATCAAACGCCTCGTTGCCTAAAGGGATTTGTTTGTGGAAAACACCGTGCCTTGTGCCTGCATCAAGCACCGTGGCAGAATGGTCTTGCTTCGTCTCTTTCCTGTGTATGTTGCCTATGTCAGATAACTTTGAGTTTCCAGAATAAAAAGAAAAAGACAGAACCTCAAACATTTCAATAGGTATGTCAGAATATCAGCTTTTATCCCAAAAAAGAAGGTTAAAGCTCCAACTTCAACTCTACTCAAAATTTTTTGTAAGAAAAGCAGGGACATCAAAGATTTGCTGGAATAAAATATGGATGAAAAAAATAGCAAAATGATGATTTCATTCTTAAAATATCTTAAATCTGGAAACAAAAAGAACAACTTTTGCACATTTGGTGTGGAATAAATGGCTCTACATTTGATTTGTGGCACCACTTTTGTCAACACACTAAGTGGGCTGATTCGGTTGGAGACCTATTAGACTCTTTAATGTGATTTCTGTGTTTTCAGCTGTTTAGACTGTCCTCGGCTGTCATGAGACTGTTCATTGTCAGCTAATCTCTTCTTCCTCCACTTTAAATTGCTTTACACTAGACCTGGAACTACGAATTTCTTTCAAATTTTGTTAGTTACTGTTAATAGTTTCCAAGGGCCTAAGTTGATGCTTTCTGCTATCTTTTCTTGATATTCAGACAATTTTTTGCAATAAATTGATTCCAGACTTTTGGCTGATGAGCCATTAAATTTACAAGTTAAGACACTATTTACTTGTGGACCTTGAAGTTTATGGTTATATTGTTATTCAAAACAGAGATATGAGCAGCTAGGGGTGTGGAAATACATTCACCTTACAAAACGAGACAATGCACGATAGTGGGTTCATGAGAACAAGACTGAAGATATTTTAATATCACTTTTAAGTTTAGACATGTAGCACTTTTTAAAACTTACAGTTACAAAAGCGCTTGTGGTTTAAATAATTTCAGTTGTAATATAAACAGCATGGATGTTAAAATTTGACAAGCATTCCCATAAATCACTATTAAAATTTAAACCAAATCTGTTATCATCATGTATCTTCCACAGCTTTTTGAATTATTATATAGATTTTTATCAGCATTTTATTCTATTTTGCTAATAAAACTACTATACTACTATACATAAAATCTATTAGTTTTGTTTTGTTATGCTTTGAAAACAACATTGATTAGCTTTGCAAAATCAAAACCAAATTCATCAGCAAATCAACCTTCATCACTGATATTGATTTACATATGTTGAAATGCTGACTGGGGTGCATGCATAACCTATGCATGGAGGAGTTGCCAAAATCCCTGATATTCTACCTTGGAAAATGGCCTCATATTAGCTACAATGAATATGCTGATGTCTCTCTGAACTATCCTGACTGTTGCACTTGACTATGCAAGTTAATCGAGAACTCTGGTGGTCCTTTAGGTGTCTTTGCATAGTGCTCGTATTAGCTGTGGTGTAAGGCAATGTTTTCTTACAGTGCTTACATATTGTTCGTGTCTTGTCTGTCACTCACCTTTTTAGTTTATCCACCAGGTACACAAAATGCCACCACACAAAAGATTTAAAAGTGGTGGGTGCATTTTCAATGCTAATATTGTCAGTCTCTGACATCATACTGGCTACAGCAGCATAGGCTTCTTTTTCTTTTTCTTCTTATTCCTATTCCTGTGAATTTCCAGAAAACTAGCCTGTTTTATCTTTTCAGTCATCCCCTGGCCCCTCAGATTTATCTGGTAGTTCCATGATGGTTCCTCTCATTAGAAAAACGAAACCAATAAACAGTTAGATTGACAACAAACATAAAATGATTGTTATTATAGGCAAAATGGTAGCAAGCTGTTCATATGTTATCCTTCGTGATAAATTATCAATGTTTTCTACTAAACTCCTTCCTCAGGACTCTTTCGCAACTGAAACATTTTCCTAAGGGTCTTTTTTTTTAACAACCCAAAGTTTTCACAAAAAGAACAAGAATTTAGCCTAAATAACTACAGTCTCAAACTGATTTAAATGTAACCTGATTATCTGAATGAGATGCCACACACTCAGCCAGTCATCACAGACCTTGATGGTGGCCACTTGCAATTCTTCTGATCTCATCCATGCTTTTCATAATTTTTCTGACTCTATTTTTCTAAAAATTGCTAGCGCTAGTTGCTTTAGAAGATGATGAGTTAAGCCTGAAAATTTATACCAAGATAAAAATAGGGTCATGTCAGGGTATATTTCTTTATATAGCTCTAATTCAAAACAAAAAATCATGACACTTGTAGAGTGGGTTTAAAACCCCAAACTCTTTTATTATCAATTAATTTAGTTATTAATTAAGAAAGACCCAACATCTTCTCACAAGCCAACAGGCACATTCGTAGTTTTTCACTATGAAAATATTGAAAAACTTTGTTTCGAGAGACTCGGAGCAGACTTAACACTCCATGTGGGTGGCTATCTGCTTGAGTGGTTGGGTTGAGAGGAAAAGAGACTGGTAGTGCTTTTTTTTGGCATGATATAGATTTGATGGGTTTTTTTTTCACATCACAGTTAAACCAGCGAATAGGTCTGCATTTTGGGTTTCCATTGTCAAAAGCTGTAAATGGTAACCTTAAAAAGTGAACTGCAGTGTGCCAGTTTTGTCACCCTTTGCTTAGGGTGCCAACCAGTGCTTAACCGTATCATAACGAGGGGGGTAGAGTCACTGGAGTCCGCTGGTTGGTCGACAGAATCGTCACTTTCCTGCAACAGTTAGGCCTTATTTTTTCCTCACAGCATGCAGCCTTTTCTCATACCAAGATTACTTTGTGTGCTAAACAGCCATATGTTGGCAAAAAACAACAGGAATTGCTGGATGTCCTCCATGTTTCCTTTGTTTGTTGTTACAGTTTCTTCATTGGCGTATGCTGTATCGCGTTTCTATAATGTCACACTACTTATGTAGCTGGCCGGGCCAGGCTACCCTGCCCACCACATAATGATACGACGGTTACCAGTGGAAAAGCACTACTGCGATGAGCGTAGCGCTCCAAAGTGCACTGTACCGAACTGAACTGAGCCATACTATTTGGTGGAAACATGGCATTATTTATGGCATGGCATAGTTTGAGTCTTATTTCCTGGTCGTCAATTACCGACAATAGGGGTTTTGTGAGTTGTTATAAACTGAAGCTATGGGTTGGTAGCAGACCTACAAACTGGTCCTTTAACATGCCTCTCTACATAAGCTATGTCCCCTAATGTTGGTGTTTGTTCATATCAGTGGCATGGTGCAAACTGATTTGAATGAATAGAGAGAAATTAGTCATTGACCTTTGAGTAGTGTTATTCTCCCACCCACTCCCAATCTCTCTAAAATTACCTGAAAAGTGTCTGCATTTTAGTGTAGGGTTTCTTCTAGCTGACTTTTTATAAGGTAATCAGACAATATTTCAACTAGAAAAAAAACACTCATTAGAGTGCATACCTCCGTCTCCAGCCTAAAATTGCTCTAGAAAAAATAAATAGCTTAAATACTGCTGCAAGGGCTTTCATCTGTGTAATTGAATGAACTTGGATCTGGGTCAGGATCCATAGCAGCTCTAGATCGCTCCCAAAACTGTAACATTCGTTTCATGGGCTAAGACATACTGCAACAAAAAAAAATCATAGATATCCACCCGTTTATGAAGTAGGTCCATGTCTGAAATGTTTCCAGAGCCAGGATGAAAAATTGCACCAGTCTAGCCAGACATTCAAAGGCAGCAGTCAGTACATGACTTGAAAAGAAGGAGGGGTACCATATTTTGTGCAGTCAAATAGGGTCTTGAAATAATTCTGTCTTGAAATAAGATTGTAACACCTCAAACATTTCAGGCTATCTCACCAAAATTGAAGGATTTTACAGCAAGCACGACCCTCATGCTTTTGCAGTATTTAGTTCCAACAAGCTTGAACAGGCTGTTTATATTTTGAGAAATAAGAGACGATTTTGGCCATGGAATCGTTTTTCCAATAGCACTTCAAACAAGAATGATATTTTTAAAAGAGATTTTTTTTCCACAAAACCTTGTAATCCAAACAAGTCTTTGAAATTTACATCGATGAATCTTTAATTCCAGACGTCTGCTCTTATTTTTTTAAACTAAATGTCTCTCCACTCTCTGTGCTGCTGGAATGGGAGTTGCAGGTGTTGGCTGATTTATGGTTTTAATTTACTTGTTAAATTAAAATATAATAGAGCAACAATCATAAAGCATTAATTAGACAACACAGGAAGGTCTTTCTGAAGTCTCTTGAAAAATAGAAAACTTACTACTGTAATTATCACATTGAAATATTATTTAGTACACAGGGAGAAATACATGTACGCTAAGTTTCTTAACAAAATTAATAGAGAAATCAGTGAGAGCTTAAGTAGAAATCAAACTTTTAATGTCAAACCAAAAGAAAATAATCTTATGTGATAACAGTCAGGAAAGCTGTCAAAAATTCTTCCTGACTTCAATAATCTGTCCCTGAAAATGGTTCTGTTTGCAGCCTGGAGAAGCTGGAAAGGCCTGGATTTGCAGAGACAGGCTTTTGGGAGAAGTTGTGGAGGGTAGCTGGAGACTCAGTGGTGGCAACTGAGTGAGGCAGACAGTTAAAGGGAACAGATTGCTGTGTCTGTTAGCATTCATCTTGCTGCTTGACCTTTAACCTTTAGCTGTGACAGATCCTTGGGCCAGGAGATACTGGAAGAGCCAGGCTGGATTAGATGAGACAGAGAAATGCAAAACACTGATTAGTATTGTTTAATAAAAAAATAACTTAAAGGCACTCTGGATAGTCTTTTTAGGCAGGTCATGCTACATTAAAGCAAGTGTTATAAGCTTATTTAACAAACCAGGAAATTTCTGAATGGTACAAAAACCAAACAACAACCACTGATTAACAATATTATCTTACTTTCATGCTACATTTAGTAGTGCAGAAGACTTACTGACTCAAATTTGACTTTAATGTGGTCACTTTCCTACCGGAGGATGTGATGATGAGTAGAAACTATGTCTTTAAATCAACAGCAGCCTTGTTCTTGTTGGTTTGTTGCAGTCATTGTTGAATGTTTTTAACTGACATTACATTTCAGGATTTCAAGATACTGAATTTAACTTTTTGTTGCCATCTCAGTTCAGTGCAGAACCTTTGTGTACTGTCAGCAAAACATCAAAGATAACAAGTGAAAAAGTAGAAATTAAAGAAGGTCTTTGCCTTTTAGATTTTTTTTTTATCAAGTTTGTTTTTGAACTCAAAATCACAAGTTTGTCTGAAAGGGCTTTAAATTTTGTACAGTATACGACATTCAGGATTTGGACAAGGAAAAACTCCACAAACCAAATGTCATGGTCCAAAACATCAGAACAATAAAGAAGGCACCCCTTCATGAAATGGGTGAAACACACTAGACAGTCTTAATTGTAAAATTGCAAAGTAGATGAACAAACAAAATATGTTAGAAATACATGATATTAGATTTGCTGGTGTCCAAAGTACCAATGTTTAACATTTCATTTTGTTTTGTGGCCAATTTATGATTGAACAATTGGAAAAACCTGACCTAGTAGTGTTCCTCTTACCAGCAATATATTGCTATATGAAAAAAATCTGTTTGACACTTTTAACTGAAACAGGCTGTCCGTTAGAGACTTGCCTGATAAATAATAATATTTAAATGAGATGTTGTACACATAAAAGCACTATAAAACCATAGTTCTCGAGGAAACAATCACACTTTGCCAGTTTGACAGACCCTTATATGATAGTTTTAACCAGCATGACTTCCACAGCCAGGTATGCAACATAATGACATACTCTGACATAGACTGAAATTGCTTGGAAAAGGGTGGTACTTCAGTACGTCACAGAGGACGTAATGTTTAAGAAAAAATGGTAAAATGGACTCTATTTATGTTGTGCTTTCCTTATCATCTCACTCAATTTTAATCTACAGGTCTTCATTCAGCCATTCACACACTCATTCATACACTTAGGACAGTGACTACCTCGAAAGGCACCGGTCACTCATCAGGAGCGTTAACGATTCACACACACTCATACACCGATACCGATGCCGCACAAGGAGCAATGGTCTTTTTCAGTGCAGTGTCTTGCTCAAGGAAACTTCGACACATAAAGTGCAGGGGTCTTGGATTGCACCACTGACTTTCTGATCACTGTACGGGCTCTGTTTTATGTGTATTGTAGTAAGGAAAGGGGTTTTTAGATGTTGCAAGAAAGTCCGCAAACTAAACAAACACGTTGTCAGAGTTTGAATTTTACCTCGATGGTAAGATCCCCATCTTGATTATGGATTGATTTTTAAGACAATGTCCTAACAATATGTAACCCTGAAACATAATGTTTAAATAGACACAACTGGTCCAGATTCAAAACATAGGACAGAGCTGTCTCCAGAGCCCCATCCTCCCCAGACTCAAAGCACACCCAGGTTGCCAGGTCATGGATGCTCAAGCTTCAGGAGCACAGACCAAGGCTGAATCTCTCTTTTGAAAATGTCAAGCACTGAGTCCTACAAAGTGAGCTGACAATTGCAATGTTCAGTCAGTTATATCTAAACCAGTTCACTTGCCTGCTTTCAGCACTGCAGTGCCTCTGTGTCTGCTGGGATAGTTGGTCTCTTATCTGGCAACCAGGGGTGTGTCCAAAACAGTTGTTTGGGAATGCATTAAAACCACTTACTTACTATGGTCAAAACCAGACCATTCAGCATTGGGATCAAAAATTAAGGAGGAGGAAATATTGGCTGCTGCATTATTGTCAGAGGAGCTAGTATTTCAACGTAGCCTGATTCCTTAATGTCTGACAGTTCATTAAAGTAATTTTAATACACTAAATATCTTGCATATTTCTCTTTTAAAGACTCTAAATATTTGATATCTGCTCATTTTATGTGTTGTTTTATTTCTGTAAGACGTGCTAATTTTTCTAAAATTAGTGTAGGAGATGTTTTCTTAGGCCACTTGGCCTGCTGCTCAGGTGCTGCAGGATGTGTTTATAAGGGATCATAATGTTGTTTTCATGCATGCACACTTTAAATTCAGATGATCAAGTCAAGTCAAATGACTTGGCTTGATAGCTAAGATACTTTTATGGAGCTTTTATTACAGAGAACAAAAACCTGAATGTTTTGAAACTGTGAATTGCAAGTTAAACATTGTGATACAATTTCATCCCTGTGCTGTCTTATTTGCGCAGTGAAAGCTTGATTATCGGGCATCAGGTTTAAAGGTTAAAACAACACTTTCAAAGTCTGATCTGAATCAGTGTGTGGATTTTTCTGGAAGATGTCATCTTGTGAGCTGTATTATCCTGCGAGATTTGTCAAGAGTGTGACAACAATGTGAAGTATTCCTCAGTAACATAGGTCACACACACAACCGGAAAGCTCACAGCAGAGCCACACTACAAAAGAGCTCTGTCAATTTTTTAAATTTACCCTATCCTCAGGAGGGAGGCTGATTTGCATAATCAGGCTATTCACTGTCAAACCCTTGAAAGCATATCATGTTAATTCACAAACTTATTAGTCATTTGTTACGATGACAATGTACCAAATAAGCTTGAATTGTACAAAACCTCACAAGTTTTTCTTTGTGGTGACATATTACTCAGTTAACACACTTTTAGCTTATATGCTTTTGTGCTTCCTTTCTACATAAATACACTAGACTCTGGGCAGAGAAGCTGGTTCCACTCACTGCACTGCCAAAGGAGAGAGAACAGATATCCTTTCTCTTAGTGTTTGTGCCCCCCCCCAACTCTGCTCAGTGCCGGATCCCTACCACATGCAACCAGCACCACAGTCTTGGCTGGCTCTCTCGCTTTCCTCAGATAGAGCAGAGGTAACCTCCTCGGTCCCCATTTTAGGCTGCAGGCCAGCACCCTGTGTTCAACACAGAAGGCCCCCAGGTAGCTGTGCACATGGGCAACAATTGTGGATAGAAACCAGGAGAAAAGCCTGGAAAAGAGTCAGTGAGATGAAGCTGAGCAGTTCAGTTGTAACGCTGTGACACTGGGATTGTTGTGTCTAGTGGTGGTGGTGTATATTTTTCTCATCCATGGGCAGATTTCCTGCTCCTGATAGATGAGGGCAGTTCATTTTTGTGGCCTTCCCTCTCAGATTTATCCATATAAGTTACTGCTTCACAACCAAATGAGCCCTTGGAATTTTTGGCCCTCATTTAACCCATCGTGCTCTGGGCACTAGACGTGCCTGCGTCCATACATACATTAGCCATGTTGTGTGGAAACTCAATGACACAACTGTTTAGCAGACTGCTGGCCTCCTGTTTCCCACACCCTCCGGGCCCCATCGGAGATTTGAAGGTCAGGAAAGGGCAGAGGCTGAGATTCATTCCTTGGGAAGCAGAGCCACTGTCGCAAACGTTCATTGACAGTGAAACTCTGCTTTTTTACAAGTACTCTCTGACTGTATCTCACCAGATTTGGACCTGCTAGGATTTGATCTCCACAGCTTTGGATGTAGCGTAAGCTGCAGGCTTTGTCAGATCTAACAAGGAGTGAAGATGTGGCATTGCAGCCAGTGAAGTTTGACATCCGAGTAATCATTTCAGGATCGAGGACAGAGAGTTTGGGCCGAGTGGCACGAGACATTACCGGTGTGTTGAAGTCTCTGACAGCTGAGCATGTGAGTTTGTGTGTGTGTGTGTGTGTGTGTGTGTGTGTGTGTGTGGATTTTAGGGGTGGGGAGGGGGCTTGAGGGGTCTAGTGGAACAAAAGGTATGTAGACAGCTGCCATCCCACTGCCAGCAGCTCATGATCCAAATGGAGGATGTACACTCATGTGCGTGAAGGATGGATTGGTGTTCAGACGAAGATCTGAAACACTCAGCTAGGCAGCGAGTGACAGCTTCACACACACACACACACACACACACACACATTTTATTGACATTCTTTGATGCCACAAGGTTTCAGGTTTTGGGCTGTATTTTTCATTTCCTTAGAGTCTAAAAAAAAACGTGTGTTCTGCTCAAATTGTGTAATCCTCCAGAATAAAATTAATGGTTATTGTCCATATAAATTATTCTGTTCAAATATTCAATCACTCAAATAAAAATTTGTGTTGTTAGTAAATTCCATTGTTTTCTCACCTTGCGTAAGGGGAACTTATTGACCTGACTATAATATATATTGTTTCATGGAAAGAATTACTGACAGACCAACAAATGGCAGACCGACTGGCAGTAACTGTTAGTTGGAGTGCTAGAGCCGTGGTTTTCTAAGAATTTCAGATGTGTTTTTTTCTTGTTTTTTTTTTTTTGTTTTTTTTAAACAAATCACATGAAATCCATGGTCAAAACAAGAAAGCACTCAAAGAAGACCTCAGACCTCCGCCAATGCTGAACATTATTAAAATTTATCCTATCTGGCAAAAGTGAATAATCCCTTAAAAAATGTAATCCAAATCTTTCCATAACTTTTTTAGATGTCCTATTAACAAACAATAAAACTAATCTCCTTGGCTGTGCTAATATTCATATATTTGATTATTGTGTTGCTCATAATTATTCTCCTTTCTTCTGTTGACCCCTTGAACCACCCATTAGGAACCCCATTATAAAGAATTACTTTAAAGTCTTCATGATTTGTACTAAAAAGTTCCTGTTAAAGAGCTGAACATGAAGAGCCTCCACTGCCAACACAGACACTGATGAATTGGTCGCAGTTGCTGAAGGCATATTAGGGCAAAGGGTGACCTGGGAGGAGTTTCTGGGTGGGAGGGTGGAGATGAGTGGACTGAGATGGAGCAGGGGGATGACAAGAAGCAGCATGGTGTGAGAGAGGCTGGGGGTGTCCAGTGAGAAGGGTAATTTGGGGCATCCAGAGCGAGGACTTCCACGAGCAGTTGTCACTTCAGCAGCGGATGATGGCACATGTGCTGCTCTGAGTTATTCTTCGGGACAGTTTCCCCCCTCTGACTTGGACTATCTGACATTCGTAGCTGTTTTAAAGATCAACTGGCCTCAGTCCAGATTTTCTGTTTGTGTCAGAGCACTTACATACTGCCTCTTGGCATCTTTAATCTTTTCACGGTAAGACTGACTGAGTGATTGCAGCTCTCTGTGTGTATGTATTTCCTGCACTGTAATTGGTTTGAGATGACATAAATGCAGCTTTGCTTAAAGCCATAATCACGGCAAGAGAAAATGTAATTTTTGATGGCCGCTTGAGTCTTCCCATTACTTCTACTCTTGTTAAAACATTTTTTAACTTGCACATGCTTGGCTTAAGCTGAAGTCCAAGAGAGCGTCCTGAGCTCTGTAGTCAGTCCAGGAAAGCATTGGTGAGGTGCTCTACTGGCGCCATTGAGGACTTTACGACGTAGATAGCAAGGAGTGCGAAGTGACTTACTGGGTGGCCTGTTCTTAATCATCAGCCACTGAGCTGACACCTATCTCGACCATGAAATCTGCTGAGAGGGCACGGGGAGTGGACGGGGGGGGGGGGGGGTGTTGTTGCATAGCTCCAAACATCACACCTGTTCTTTTTCTTTCTTGAATGAAGGCTTGCACAGCCACTAATATGAGGAGCAGGTTTCATGATCCTCGTGCCTGTGACAGCTGTTTTAACCATGTTGCCAATTTCATAATTGTACATAAGTGTAATGCTTTGAAAGTGGGTGTTGATGATTTCTTTGACCTTGCCTTGCTTATAATTTGTTTTTCCAAAGCCAAGTGATTGATGCAGGCAGTAAACGGCAGGGAAATCTTAACTTATATTTAGTAGACTGGTAAAAGTTTTTTAGCACTCAGAAGATAGCAGCCTTGTCTTCAAATCTGTAAACAAAACAAATGATTTTGTCCGCCTCCAACGAACCTTAAAACTGTAAATAAAAGATCTCTCTCAGAAGAATCTGAAGAATCTGTAGACTTCTGACTCAACACCAAGTTTTATTGAGGTGACAAGTTTTCCTGAGGAGAGCATGTTTAAAATATTTCTATATGCTTCTACAAATTGATTCACTGCATTGCCTAGTTAACCTCTTAGAAGAAGAGCACATAGACCGGTGGTCTCCAAGCAGCTGACACTTGTTTTGGAGAGTATCTGGGGAAAAAAAAGCCAGCCCCCTGGCTTGTTTTCCTGTGGTTTGAATGAAATATGCCTCCCTGAGCTCAGGGACCTCGTGCTTCTAAATAACCATACGAACATGATGGGGTAGGTTTACTCTGTATTCCAGGAAAAGTCCTTCTTCAGGGAGAATCGACCTGTTGAAAGTATTATATATCAGAGCAGCAGCAACATTTGCATCTGCTGCATGTTGACCCATCTTTTTGTACTTAAGGAATTCTGAATCTTGCAAAGTAGTTTGTGGGGAATACTTTAGACAGGTATTATTGTGCCTTAAATAACTGCATTCCTCCTCCCACTCACCTGTACTCATGGGAATAAACCTGATAGCACTTGTAATAACCATCAGTTGTCGTCTTGTCTTGATCTGACCCGACTGGCTCTTGTCAGAGGTCTCGCTTGAGGCAGAACGTGTTCGAATAGTGATGGCAAACACTCGCGCACGCCCTGTGTCCTCCAGTGTCACATTGATGTCATCAATGTTTTGTCTAGAGGACATTTTTTCTCTGTCCCATACTTTTGTTTGTTGCAATGCAGAAGATATAAGGTGATTGGAAAATGTATGACAATGCAGTAAACAATAAAAACTTGCTGAGGTACAAATGAGTGTGTATGTGTGTGTGTGTGTGTGTTCATGATCTGATCTTACTCACAGAAACCTACAGCAAATAATGTAATTGGCAAAGAGGAGCCATTACTCAGAGAAGATTTCAGTTTAAACCTATAACTACAGTTTTTTGGCCAATAAAATGTAAACAAAAGAATAGATGAGAAGGCTTTTTTACCTAAAAATCGGCTGGAGGGATTAATCAGTTGTCTAAATCAATATTTAGTTTTTAATCAACTTATTGTTGCAGCTGTACCTTGAATTCATAAGTTTGAAAACTTATTGAACTAAACTAATATGTTAGAAAAATAGTCACAATCATAAATTTCCAGCTGTACATGGAGGCAGTACAAGCAGCTGTTGGTGGGATTGAACCTGTCTCTTTTTACAGAACAGTTTGTTAAAACACAAGCCCATCCTCAGGTACCAAAAAAACATGCACTTAAAGAAAATAATAATAAAATCAGCCTCACCCCAACTGGACTCATGTATTTGTGTGCTTTATTGATGAAGTCACTCAAATTTGGAAAAGGAATGGAAAAGGAGATACCTGGTCTTTGGTGGCATGTTTGTTTTATCTATAGTTATTTTATTTTTAGATCTTTTATATCTTCTTGAAATTTCACACTTCCACAACGATCTGTTGTGGTGCAAAGATAAGATCATCAACAGAATATTTGTCTCTAACCATTTTGACAGTTCAGAGTAATTTATTACATAGAATTACCAAACCTACATTGTTGGCCTCTTCCCTCTGAGGGTTTGCGACTTCTCTTTGTTTTTATGAAAATTGAAACAAATTGACTTGAAATTTGATTTATTGTCAGTTTGGTTCAGAATGTTGGTTGGACAGACCATTTTTAAGATGTCAACTGAGAGCTTGTGACAAACATTTTTGACTTATTTTGTCACATTTAATACCAAAATGAAAAACAGTAAGCCACAGATTAATCCCTAATGGATCCACAACGATCTTTAGTTGCAACTCTTCTGGGAGTTTAAATACTTTGGTGCCAGTAATAATAACTTGTAAACAGGAAAACAAAAAATAAAACTGACATCTCTCCCTCTTTTTGTCACACTGGCTCGTCTGACCTCCTTACAACCTTTCAGGGATGGGTGTGCAGCTTATTGTGTTAACGGCCGTTATGTAACCTGACAGGTCGAACTGCACAATCCATGTCGGCGATGCACTGACAGGAGCAGGTCTGAGAATCAACAACAAACTTAGAATGAAGAACGAATAAAAAGATTGTGTGACCTGCAGAGTCCTCTCTGCTACAAATGCCTTCTGAGCAGCTGGACAAAAAGCGTCTTTGTACATCTCTCTGTGCTCCAAAGCACACGTATTGGTGTATTATGGGTATTATCAGGATATTTTTTTCTGTATTCATGCCAGAGGCTATGAGCAAAAACAGTAGATCAGTGACAGTTAGGGCGCCCTGTGTTATATGCGTAGGCGTGTGTTATTCCTTGCAAGTGTGTTTTTGTTTGTTTTTATGTATGCATTTTAAGAGTGTGTATATGTACTCGGGTAGACTGCAGTATTGACAGCAGTGTGGCAACGTGGGCGTGATTCACGAGCTGAGAGGCACAGATCTCCTTGCCGCTCCTCCCATCCTATCCCATCCCCCAAACCACCATCATCACCACCTCAGAAGTGCTGCCCTTGCAATGCATCTCTCTCCCCCACCTCTCCAAAGACTCACTCATGATTGGTTAAGAGGAGGAAGGGGGAAGGGGAGATCATATTCCTGCCAGGTTTGGCACACTCACAGGCACAATCACATTCGCAAGCCAGGCTTCAGATATAAGGCCAGCAGCTCCCTCCTCTATCCTCTAACCCACCTCCACTACTTGTCAGAAAGCTCCATCTTCATTCCACCTGCTCAAGCTTCTATCACAGAATCTGCCATAGGGTTTTGTTGATATGTTCTGTTGACTGATTCCTGATCATGGCAGGAGTCGTGTCCAATGGTTGCCCGGGAACACACGGCAACAGGCTGTAAATATCCTACAGCTGGTGCTGGCAGAACACTCTCAAGGTTGGGCCGCAAACTGAGCCTTGTTGGGTCAGATAGGAGAATTCAGCTGTCCGGATAGACGTCAGTTCCCCTCAACTACATTCACCCTGGATCCAATCGTCAAATCTGTCTGTGCCCCAACATTAACCACCCTCCTCCCGTCTAAAAAATTATTCATGCTTGCAGGGTGCTTTGACGCTGGTGAGCTGCAAATGAACCTTGGCATTAATACCTTTATGATTACAGAGACTCTTAGGGTTGGGTAGTGAATTGCAATGGGTAGCTGGACTTTTCAACCCAAGGGGACATCTTTTCTTCATGTTACAATAACATCAAAACTAGTAATTTTAGTTTAGAAATAACTTAAAGCAAAGACATCTAAATCCACTATTCTTAAATGAAAACCTTAAGATCAATCATAAGGGCTGAGGGTAAATGCCCTCGGGCTTTGTCTCCTAAAGAAGCTTGTGTGATTCACAATATTGGTTTCATGCTAAGCTTGGAAAAATCTCACCTACTGTTTTAATGTGCTAATATGCACCTTGGTAAGGAATTTCAGACACATTTGGCCGATGAGTGTTGGCTAATGTTATGAAAAGTTATAAGATTATGAAAACAGAAGTAATCGTCATCAACTAAACCAAATAGGTCATTAATGACCAGAAGTTGTCAATCAGGTTTAGGTGCCTCATGTTCATTGAGGGTTCAGCTTCTTTGGTGATAGCAGCAGTTGTTTGAATGCCGCAGAGGCCCTTGTTTTAAAGTTTTCATATATGTAAAACTCTTCAGCTTTCAAGTTTCAGGCCTTTCTTCAGTTTCGCCAGCTTTTCATTTCACATTGAAATATTGCAATGAGTGTTATCTATGTTGGCTGATGTATATCGCAGCTTTGTCTTACTCTTTATACCGTGACGGTTAACCTCCACAGAATTGTACAGAAATTTGGCATTGTTTATTATTTTTTACCTGTATTTTTTTTTTTTTTTTCAAATTCCTCTTGTTTAAGAGCGCATACATTCATATTGGTAACTTGTTCCTGTCTGCAGCTGTTTTATCACTACCGTTCTGGAGGCCGCAAACATTTGCTGATTGGAATTCATGTGGCTGGCAGTGGTGTGGAACATTTGACAACATCATTTGTCATCTTGTATTTCATACATCAGGCAGGCCAGTTTTAGCAATTGCCGAGTGATGGATGAGTATTGGTGAAATATTGATCCGCCCAGATCTCTAACAGAGTGACAGATAAGACATTTTGATAGAGGTCACGACTCCACCAGCTACATGCAAGTAGGTAGCCCTCTTGTTGAAACCTGAAGCTCTAAGCTCCTCTGCACAATCCTGAGGTCGCTCCAGTGATTTATTTAACCAGCATGGCTTGCCAACTGATTTTCTTATACATTTCTTCAACAGAAGACATGATTCGTTAACATATAATGACATAAAAGCCTGTGCAATTTGTTGGACATCTTCTCATATATTTACATTAGTAATGCATATATTTTTAGGAGTGACTGATGTTGCCAAAGTCTGTTCAGGAAAAAATAGTTTACTTGTACTCCTCTCCTTTAACGTGCACTGCTGGCATTATTTCTCAAAGCCTTCATTCTAAATTAACTGAGATAGTAGTATACAATTAGTAATACAGACAGAACAGTAAGAAAGGAACTGAACTGGGATTTTAAGAGTATTAAGAGTTTGAGATTCATACGTGTTTATACGTGTTTAAGACATGATCGGTAACATGTTTCATGCTCCTTGAAGTTAAGAATTAAAAATTAAAATATATGAACATTTATTGGCCAAATGATAATACCACAGACAAATCACTAAAACAAAATGTCTTGTGATTCATATGTCATTTTTTTTAAATGCAGCTCACTGGTAATTTTTGTGTTTCTCAGTTTCTTTCTCTGACTTATTATCAGTTAAATATTTCTGCTTTTACATTCTCTTGCATTCATCACAGTTGGCATAACCACATACACACCATATGTATATGATATTTCTGACAATTTCTACATTATCTGCATTTGCCTTTTTCTCCATCTATTAAACTATACAGGACAAGCTTTGTCCAGGTTCTAGTAATCGCAGCTTAGCCTGGCACTGACGGGTCGCAGTCAACCTCAGCCAATGTTGGTGGGGAATGGTGAAAAGTAACAGATTTGTCAACACTTTTTTGGCAGGGTACTGGCAGCCAAGAACAATCTTCACCATCCCCTCAACTACCAGCCCCCCCACCAATGACTGTTGTCTCTCTTCTGCAAAAGATATGATATTATATATTTATATATTATTTTTTTCCCAAGCATTCCATGCATTATTTTTGGAATGACAGGCAAAAATTTTATCCAAACATTTCTGTTGACAGTTTTTTAGTTATCCTGTAAAGAAACACTGCTAAACCTCCATGGCGGAGTTAAAGCGCCTGATAATAGTTATCAGCAAAATACTGAATATCATATCTGTTCACAAACCAGTTAACAAACCTCGACCGACTGGGAAAATTTGGCTGACGTGCCCCTTGAGAAGTCACTTAACCCCTAAATGCCCAAGGGAAGCGTGTTATTGTCCAGCTGTTGAAGAGGTTGGTTGTACTGGGAAGATTCAGCTTCATCTCTGTAGAACTATGAAGCACAATGTTGCCAAAAAGAACATTCATTTGTTTTCATGAGTAAATGTCAAAATCATAATTTTGCCCTTTGTATTTTATGGCTTTCCACCCACATTGCTGGAAAAGCTTTGACATGCTTAATGACTACACCAACAGATGTCAGGGATAATGATGCAATGCAGCATTTTTTAACTGTTCTTTTATGGAGTAATCTTTGTTGCAGGACACCCCAAGGCTATGACCTGATGTGTCCTCTCTAAAGCTTTTCATACAGTGATAGTGTCTAATGCATATTTTGTTGCAAGGATTCTGGTTTTTATGTTGTCACACCTAAAAGTATCTTTCTGAAACATTATGTATGATAAAATTGAATAATTTTTTACAGCACTCTTTCACATCACATCTTGATTGTTACTTTGTACTTGTCTGCTCTTTTTTCAAACTAATGTTTATGCAATAAAAACACAATAAAAACAAAACAAAAAAACAAAATCTCCTAAAACACCTCTTCCTCTAATCTAACAGTCCCCACCAAACTAAGTAATTAATCAATCTAAACAATCAGTTTAGAAACCAGCCAGATCTTCATCTGAGTGGCCCATGTTTCTAGGGCTCTATCTTGCTTAGTGTGCATAAAATGATATTTCTTTCTATTACAGTTCAGACAGTTTTTTGCAGTAACTTTAGTAGAGATGCTCATGTCCTGTTTATGCTAAAAATAGGATTTACTAGTATCTTGATGATGCTTCCCAAAAGTGGACTCAAGATTGATGTAAAACCAATCAGCAATGTGCTGATGGTATTCTGTATTTTTATTACCTCAATACGAAAACATTTAAGAGTGAAGAAGCTTATCAACAAAAGTAATAGAAAAGTGATAAAAAATTTTTTGCATCTGAACTTTAATGAAGTTATTGAGCCTTTAATCCCATATTTTTTTCTATTTTTGTTCTGTGTTCAGCTGTTACAGGTGTAAAAGAAGAGGCTTTGTGTGCAAAGATTGTCATTTTTAGGTGTTCCCCAGGGTCCTAATCTCAGTCTGCTGTAGTTTCCTAATTATCCACCTTAATCTTTTCATTGTCCAGAGCTTCTTTGGCACCCTTGCCTGCTCAGCGAGGCAGCAGACACACTCCAGGTCGTCCGCTTCCCATGTGAGAACTGATAGTCTGTCTGATATCAGACATGGGAAGCGAACTCCTGCAGCATGAAGGATAAAAGGTCAAGACTTGACCACCACAGGCAGATATAGCAGCCTTTTCGTGTGTGATCAGCCCACAGCCTAAAGACAAATCCGTCAGTTCGCTGGCTTTGAACTTCACTGCAACTGGGGCGCCCACTCTGTGGCTAACGAAGCCTGTGAGCTATGAACACACATATTCTTTATTGTTTAACTAAATCATGTTACTAACACCCCTACTCTGTGTAATTGGAAGCTGAATGAAAAGAATGGATGTAAAACATATTAGGAACACCTACTCTTTTCAAGAGGTACACTAATGAGGTGAACCAGGTAGAATGTATTATGCTTTACTGATCTCTCTTATTAAATCTGGGCCAGTCAAAAGAGAGGAGAAAAAGAGAAGCAGAAGACTGGAACACAGATTTTAGAAAATTGTTGTTGGAGCCATATATTATAATATTAGAAAGACGTTGCCAATAGTTTTTACATGCAGATCTTGCAACTCACTGTAGATTTTACATGTAGACACAGTCTCTAGCAGGCCCCAGTTCTTCATCACGTCTTTATAGAAAACAATTCTGCTCATTAGACCCCCACCCCACCCACACACACACATACACACACCCTGTCCAATCTCCCATCAGTGCATAATTCATAAGCTCATCGCCATAGCAAAGCCAATTGCATCCGCTCTAAATGAGCGTGCAGTGTAGCACCCACAGCAACACAAAAGAAATGTTAGTCTGATGACAAACTTTCACATTCTTTCTTTCATAAGAATGGATGTAAATAGAGGGTGTTCTCCTTCTGCAGCTGTCCCAGGTAGAAGGAATGCAAACAATGCTGAAGAGCTGGTGTGGTGTCTGTACTCACAGATTTCCAGATGCTTCAGCTCTGAAATGCTGCCACTTGGCTCCCACTGTTGCGTGTGTGAGTGTGCGGCACGTTGTGCAGTCAGTGTACACAGTCTGTATGTATATATAGAGTGCTATTTTTAAAGCTGATCCACAAATAGTAGAAATGGAGCTTAAAACAGTCTTCGCCTTTGTTGCCATTGCTGGGTTGCTGCCTAGTCATTCATTCATGAGTTTGGATGAATTTGCAGAAATTATCTGGGCTTTCTGCTATGCCCTTTTTGAAATTTAAAGTCTTCGATGTACTTGTCTTCTGTCTTTGATCAGACATCCTAGAATTTTGCAGGCCATCCTTATTTCATGGTTTGTTGGATGCACAGCTGAATTAGACACACATTTTTACCCTCTTCATCTTTCTCTGTGTGGCATGAAATTAGGTCAGTGCTCAGCAAAGGTAATAAGGCGTAATGTTGTTACTGCACATAAACTGCTAGCGTGTCATCAGCGGGATTCTGCCCAATCATACCTGCTTTGTCAGGGGTCTGTTTAAACTAGTGCCAATTATCTTTGTTTAGTTGTTTTTAGCACTTATTTGGAGGTTAATGTGCACTTCAGTGTACAACTGAGATGGGCTTTATTTTTCTTTCAGTACTGATTATGGCTGCACATATGGTCAAAAAAGCTAATTGTGATTATTTTTGCAGGTATTGCGAGATGGTGATATGGTGATGATTCATGGTTTGTGGAATAAACTTTGCAAAACAATTTTCATTTTCAGTGAAAAAAAATAGCAAAATCAAAGAGATGTGGCATTTGTTGATATTATTTTGTTATCTTTATCAGATAATTGTGGCTTCTTGAAATTTGGATATTGCACTTAGCCATGTCGCATTTTGATTATTTTGCGATTAATTGTGCAGCCCTTGAGATTGATTCGGATTATTAATAATCAACGTGAGTGAAGACCTATGTCTGGAATCAGTTTGCACCTGCAGTAAAACTGACAATCTTGATGTCAGATTTTTAAATAGTTATTGATGGAATGTAACAGCTGTAGACATTTAAGGTATTTTTTAGCTACTTTATACTTTAATGCTACTGTATTTTTAAGGCAAATATTTTAATTTCTGCTCCAGGATATTTATTTGATAACTTATTACTTTGCACATTCAGATTACTGCGTGTTGATAGGGAATTGTTTGTGATGTGTGACAAATGAGAGAAAAAGGATGCTGTGTGTCGATGTAGTGCCTTTTTAAATATGTCACTGTTTTTTATAGGCAATTGGACAATACAGATAATAATGATTACCCTGATGTAGACTAGTATCCATCCATTAAATGTCACCTGTAATATCGTCTTGCAAATGGAAACACAGACTAAAAGCCGTTTCTTGTCAGGACATCACATCAGAGGACACAATGTTTGAAAATGGAAAATATGTAGAATCTGCTAACTCCTCTCCACTTCGCCTTCAATTGGGGAATCACATTCGTCGTGTCAGGAAGGCCCGGCCAGGCAGCCAGTTGCCGCGGGCGACCAGCAGATCAGTGATGTGGTGGTGATGACTCTAATGAAGCTGACACAGCACAGCCTCCCTCATTGCAGGCCCCTGAGGGCCTCCTGCTCTGCATGGAGCACCACAAGCACACACACACCCCTTCATGTTGCAAAGTGCATCTGATTTGATGGCACCTCAAATGCATCATTTATTCTCCTGCTGTATATTCGGGATGAAGGCGAATCAAGTTTTTGTAGTAGCTAAAGTGGGTCACAGTATACAAACAAACAAAGGGTTTTCTCTCCATCTCAGTCTGATGAGTGCCTTTGTGCTGTTTTACAGGAGTGGTCGAGCTGAGGTGAAGGGGAGGGCAGAGGACCTCAGTTTAGCCTGAGTGGTGGATGACCTGACCCCAGAAACAGGACCATGGTCTGAAGAGAGTGCCGTGCACCCAACCCTGTTCATCCTCTCCTCCTTTTCCCTATATTTTTTCTTTTTTCTTTTCATTTCATAATCTATGTTGTGACAGTCTCCTTGCCTGGCTGCTTCCAACACGGTCAGTGTGCACAGAGAGGACAGCCCAAAATAGAATTTTGAAAGAGGAAGAAATCCGTCATCAGCAACCCGTGAACTCTGACCTTGCCACCCCCATTGCCCCTCCCGCCACAACACCGGAAATATGGGGAGGAAAAAAATTCAGATTCAGAGGATCACTGATGAACGCAACAGACAGGTTAGCACAAATGAACCAGGCACAAAATATGTGAATGTATAATTACTTGATTTAATTCACTTCACTTGGCAGCTGCACCTGTAATTAGTGAAATCAAGTGCATCAATAAAACAGAGACAGGTGACAAATTAAAAAAAAGACCTAGATAAATTGTTCAAGATATCTCATGAATGCACATGCCTCACTGCTGGACACAAAAATCATGAGAAAAGGAATTAAACTGAAAAACGATCGTTTTAAATAGTCCTGTATTAATGAGTGAGCAACAATTTTGATGATACAGAAGCTTAACTATTTATTTCAAATGTTAACTGAGTTATTATTTAGTTTGTGGTTCGATCTCAGGCTCATCCTGTTCTCACACTAAAAGAGCAAGATTCTAAACTGTTCTTCGTGTGTATGTGAATGAAAGTCTCTTTTGACAAAGGATTCTACAATGTGAATTATATTATAATGTACACTAAAACAATAGCGAAATTGTATGCAGTCACTCATCATGTGTTCTTTGAACACACCACAAGGAATGTCTGGCTCCATTTAAACTGATGTGGTTTATGTTGCTATTACTCCCTGAGCAGTAAATGCTTACATTTAAAGAATTTTTCAAGTAAATAATTTATGTTTTTACTAAAAAATGACTGAAAAGATTAACTCAAAATAGTTTAGTAATTTTCTTTCAGTCTACTAGTTTTTGAAACTGTATTTTGTGAGATGCTCTTGCCTCAAAGTGTCACTGAATCTTTAAAAAGGCTCTTAGTATGGGCATCTTAGAACATTTATCAGTTCTTTTAACTTTTAGTATTTTTTCTGATAAACCTGCGGATTTTATCGTGATGCTGTCGCTGAGATAATTATCCACATTGGATGGCCTTTAACTCCCTCCATGTACATCTTAATGGTCCTGCGATCCATCCTTTTCAGATCTAAGAAAGGACCATTCCAACTCCTCCTTAAATGAATTCCATTGTGGTGACAGAAAACTGTAACTCATGAGATAAGAAATTCCCACAGAGGTCTATGCTGTTTTCACATGTCCACATAGCATGTACAACTTAGGCAATGTTTTTTTAGCAGCAGCAGTACAGAACAATATAGCAGCATCGAGTTTTAAAAGGCTCAAATGACTCCAAGAGAAAAAGAGCAAAGAAGTATGATTTTCCTTCCCTTAAAGAAATAACAGTCTTAGCCCCTCTGGTTACATAAGTGGCATTGTCAGAGAAGATGAAAGGGTAAATGATCCATCTAAAATGAGTCAACTGGTAAATGGGCTTCACTCCATTGAGCAGATTGAGTAATGGATTTGACGTGCCCACCTTCAAAAGCAGAGAGCAAAGAAAAAAACAAGACCGAGAGGCGAACAAGGGAGACAAACACGGTGCCTGGCTGAATGAGACCTGGCGGTGTGAGAGCGAACTGGCCGTAGGCTTTCGAAAGTCTTCCTCAGTTTTTTCATCATCAATCTCAGCAGGTTGCATTTTTATAAAGGAGAACAAATGGTGCCTGCAGGGGGTCGGCAGGGTATGATGGCTTGTTATTCATCAGTATACAATTGGACATAAAGGAGGGGGTGGGGTGCAACTTCTACTGCTCTGGTTAATGGAGCTAGTGTTTTGTATCAGGTGTCGACCAGTTTGTCAATAAGGTGATGCAGTCTGTGGTAGTACAAGGTCATAGTATCCTAATTGAAGATCATTCATAGGCCACGATCGGGCCATTACAAGCAACAAATGGTTTCTTAATCACAACTGCAAGCTGTCAGGGTGATGACATTCAGGTATTCATATTGAACCGAAGCTGCACTTAGGGCTTACATTCTCTATTCGTCCATCTAGAGCCACGATTCAGTTCGTCTATCAACTTGTTGTCCACTGTATTAAGTGGAACCAAGCAAATAAGCTTGTAAAAGAAATAATTGCTTTTTACGTGCTTGCTTCATGTTGTCTTGGCTAATGAAATGCGCCACCTCTAAAAATGAAATCAAAAGAATTTTGAAGTACATCCAGCCGTCACACTCCTACGTGTTGATTCAGAGATGCTGCCATAAGCTCCACAGAATAAACATGCGATTAGAGTGTGGGTCCTGGCTGGAAATATGACAGCGTCTCAACACACCATAGAGACAAAGATGCACAACACAGAGAAACAGGAGCGAATGGAAATGGAAGTGTTTTGATTTTTATTTTTGGGAAGGTCTTTGTAACATCTCAGTGAAAGGGTTTCGACTTTTCATTGACAATGTGACGCATCCGGCTAGATGAGATGATGTTGAACATGTAACACCAAGCTGCACAACTTCAGCAGAAAGCAACACAGAATTTTATTTGCGAGCAGTTATTTTGGTATCCAGGCTTTTAGCATTAATTAGTCTTTCTACTTTATGATTAGGAAATGTCAGAACATAGCTGGTTCTTTGTTAAAAAGCCAAAAGAAAAATAATTGGTACAAATAACAAATTAAAGTTTTCCCTCCAGATATTTAATGGAACAGTAATTTGTCTCTGACATGTTTTTGCAGCAAAAAAATATAAATTTCGCAATAAAAATCACCTACTTCTTCTACTTTATTAAAAATTCCAGAATATGTGACTTATTTCAGTAATAATTACAAATTACTGTTATCACTTCCCTGTAAAGTCCATTTTCAGTGTGTGCGTTTCCATATCAATGCTGAAAGTTAATTGAACAGGACTGGCCTTCAGAATATTTGTGATCAAATTATGCTTATAGGCCTACCTATTCAAAACAGATTTCCAAACAGGGCAAAGAAAAAATTCAATTTTGAGGAGATGACAGATGACATTCAGACCTAGGAACGCAAAGAAAAACTCAGTTCCGATTGGAGGGTAACTTCAGTCAACTACAAATCCCACTGAACACTGAATAAATAAGATGAACATGTCACCTACACTAAAATCAACCTGGAGGTTCAGATTACATTGACATTGTCGAAGCTTAATTGAAAATTTACTATCATTTCACTTTCAAATTGTTTTAGTGCCTCAAAAACTTCTGTGTTATTTTTCTTCCTGGCAGAAACCCCATAAAGCTCTCTGTCAGAAGGGACATCATATATTGGTGCATTCCATTTGATCTCGAAAGTCAGACTTTTCAAGATATCAGTCAGAAACATCATCAGGAAAATCACTTGAACTCTGGCCCCAAAATTCTAAGGAATTTTAGTAACCCCAAGCTAGAAATCCAAGATAGCTACTCTGTGCACTAACATAATTAAAACATAATTATAGTATACTGTACAGTAGCAGCATATTTTGGTTTGTGGAACATAATCAGTCAGAGATGATGTTATGTTGCGTTTGTGTGCAAGCTATCATATTCAGTTGTCTCCTGGTACAAGCTAACAACGCTAACAACAACATTAGCCGCATTTCCAACTTTTTACCAACTTGTAACTGTAATTCGGTAAACGCAGATGTGATATGATTACTTCCAAGGTAAATTGAATGCATCATTAAGCATGACAACTTCAGGGAGATTAACATGTTACTATAGTTGACAATGGTATTTACTGGGTATAGGCACGCTCACATTAAGCCATCTATAGTCTTAAGTGTTTCAGTTGAAAGCATCTGGACTTTCTTTTGGATTTCAGATGAGAGGTGAAATGTCTTTAAAACCAAAAAGATGTCCAGATGCCTTCAATTAGAGCACTTAAGACTACCTCAACCTGGATGACTGAGAACCTACGGAAACATAAGACATTCATACTGTGTCCAAGCATGCTTGACAAAGTCTGGATCAATTGCTCTGTACTGTGCTTAAGCAGGGCATGTTTCCTTGTCCCTGTCATGGTTGGAAGAAGTGTACTCCGGCACAGCATGGTTGCTCATGCACAAGCAAAGGCATACGCAATGTGGACATGACAATATATTTGAATGCCTCCCTCATCTCCTGCTGTTGCCGCATTACATAATCAATAAGTTCATACATATTAGCTTGCCAAATCTGAACAAAAAGACTCCAGATAAAATCAGTAAAGTTGCAATCATGATCTCCCAACATGATGGTGCAATTGCAAGTCATAATTGTGTTCACGCCAGGATTTGCTTAGAGCAGTGTGAGGGCAGGCCAGTGGGGGAGGGATCGACATTTGTGCTTCAGCATGGTACGAAACACCTGGGCAAAGTGTGAGTTCACCCTATCAGTTTTCCTTTTAACTTAACTAGTTAGTTTTACGCACCAAAACTACTTGGCCATTATCATGGTTTGGATTTAAGTCAGACTGTTATGTGTTTAAAAATGAGTCTATTACACAGTTTAAAACGCATGTAATGAAGAGCTTTCAGGGGAAGAAAATCTTTAAGGTTAACTTCCCATGGGCCAGCCATCTAGTTCACCATATCAAACTGTTAATAATGGCAACTTTTCAGAAACAATGTTTTAATGAGTAACACAAAAACTTTTAATATTGTTAAATTAGGTAGAAGGCACTTTTGTCTGAGAAAAATAAAGGTATGATGTTGGAGAAGCTTATGTCATATTTCTCCCCTCTGTGAATAAATATTTCAAAATCTGCCTCCAGTATTGGGGAACAATACTGTAGGGTAACTGTCTGCTGTGGCCACCTGTGGGGGTTAACCGGAGCGGGTCTTCAAAGGCTGATATACAGTAGAAACATTGGTTTGGTTGCAGGAAAAAAACAATGACACCAGTGTTAGCTTTTGCATTTTGAAAGAAAAAGCATTTTATTTTGAGGAACAATATTGTGTTTTGGCTGGTCTCTAAGGATACCCAACCCGCTATGAACCAATGAAAAATCCAAATTCATTCCTCAATTTATCCCAAACTGAACTGACAGTGCAGTGTTCAGTATTTTTCACCTTTGGAGTCATAATTTACTTTTTTTTTTTTTTTTTTTCCACACGCATGCACCACTTTCTGTAATAGACATGTTTTTTTGTATGGATGATTATGTTTCATGTCAGTCCAATCTTGGAAATACACCAACTCTCTGTTGACTGACATTGTCTTAGGAAAACTAATGTTATCTCTGATTTTACTTCTAATTGACTGACTTGTAATTTTACTTTACTACTAAATTGTACTTCTGAACTAAATTCTGCGTGTTACAGATGAGTAGTTATATTTAAGCGTTATAAGCACTTTCTTCACCGGTAATGTCATTGCATTGATCTTAACTGTTCCAACCTGATAGTTAGCTAGCAAATGAGACAGAGTGAGGCTTCAGCTACAGGAAGCAGTGAGAATATGCTGTGGCTGTCAGTGGTGGTTTCCTCATCCATCTGCCACACAACCACAATCTTGCAAACACACATGCACATGAAACCTCTTCCTTTCTCTCGTTTTTTCTTTCTTTCTTTCTACTCTTCCTCCCTCGCTGACATCCTCTAATTCTTCAGTTGCCATTGGTTACCTGGCAGTTCTGTTCTTATTGACGATTACCTCGGGCCAGTTCATCCTCCAAGATCAAATTAACACCTAAAGTAAGCACATTTGTCCAGCAAAGTAAGAAGAAAGAAGAACATGCATTTCATCAGGATGTTTACAGTTGTTTTCTTTGTTTTTGGGTGACCTCCTGATTTGTTAGCAGAGCTGTTGTTGTCACCTCATCCCTCTCGTCATTCTACAATTTCCAATGTTGCCACATACTTTATCTGCTCATTCTGTGTGTGAGAGAGGGGTGAGAACGAGAGGGTTATGTAGGGTCGATGTAGAGTTTGGGGTTTGGGAGGTAAGGCAATGGCAGCAGTGTGTGATGAGGTGGGAAACGGGGGGGGGCAGTCGGTTGCCCATGGATACGACCCCGATATAATTTGATTTGTAGCAGCAGGAAGCAATGAGTGAGCGAGTGCGAAGGGAGAGAGGAGGAGGGCAGTGACGGAGGGAGGATGGGAGGCAGGAAGGATGTGGGAAAAAGGCGAGGGTGGGAGCGATGGTGAGAAAATAAGAGATGAAGGAGGTAGGTGGAGAAAGAGAGAAAAGGAAGGATGAGAGATGCTTAAATGTGTTGGGGGCCGGAGGGAAAAATGGATCAAGAGATGGAGAGATTGAGGGTGTCACATGGCTGCTTCACTAGCTTTCATCAGATATCTTATCATCACCACTCTGTCTTTTCCTTGTCTTTTTTTCCTTACTCAATTCATTTCAATTACATTCAGTTCAAACCTGCCCTGCCTGCCACACAGCCTCCAGACAAACAAATACTGTCAGTGCATGTAGCAACTAGTACAATCTCTACTTTCATCCTTAATATACCAGCATATTGTCACTATTGATTATCCAACTGATTTTGTACAGTAGAGCTGTACATTGTTTAAAAAATGGTGAAATTTGTTTTGGTGACAAGAAAGAGCAATGTTTCAAGAGATAAATGCAGCATACGCTGTGCAAAAATACAAAGTTAAAGCTGTCTCCCACCAGTGCGATGCTAAAATTTGGCACGCCGGTGCATAGGATTCGCATGCCATTCTTTTTCTTTTTTTTCTTTTTTACTACAGTATAACTACAATATTCACACCGGTGTGAATTATCCATGGTACCTTGTTCCATTTTCATTCCACCAAAAACAAAAAAAAAGAAAGAAGAAAATGAGAAAATGGAAGTGAGCAGTAGCAGCAAAGTCAATGTTAGAAATTATTATGTCAAATCATAAAAAGGAGCTAATATGATTTGACCTCTAGGTCTGACCTAGTGGTTGAATCATCTTTTTGAAGATATCTCTTCATGTATATATCTCTTTTTGAAGATATCTCTTCTCTTCATGAAGATATGAAGAGATAGCTTTATAACCACATAACCACAACAGAGTAAAGCCTATTTCACTCCACACAACTCTTAGCCCGATCTTCCACTTGGCAGCAAATTTTGGAGCTTTTCAACAAAACGCCCAGAGCTAGAGCTCAGTGCCAGATTCGAGTTTGATCGGCAGCCACCAATCACGTGTGAACTATTTAAAACTGTGACCCGAGGGGCTTACCAACATGCCTTAATCTAGATTCTTAGCAGGCTCAATATTTAGATGAATCAGTTACATCTACAGCCTATCAGTGCTGAATGGCCGAAATCCATTGATAATATAAGATATTCAAGATAAAACATTTATTTTTTCTTGTGTCATGAATAAACCCTAGTTCTTGTTTTTGTTGGATGTTAATTTTTTACCCTTTAAAGCCTTTTGCTTGTCATGTCCTGTGATTCTTTATGTGTTTTTCATGATCAAACGTTTCGTAGTTTGGAAACCAGACTTGTCAAGGGTTCCTCCATCTGAAAGTTTGTGTCGTGTGTGACCACCTGCCACCAGTCAGTCATGTAGTACACCGTCATGGTTGAACGTCATGTTTTCTGAACTTGGCATTAAAATTAAATCTGCTTGTTGGTGGTTCATAAGTGTTGAAGGAAGTAATTCTCTTGTTTGGTCTTATACTGAATTTAATTATTAAATCTTATGTTATAGCACAAAAAAACTTCCACAATCCTTTTTAGAGTGATGTCATCACTGGCTTCGAGCCATAAGTTGATTTTTGTCACTCGTGGGAGTTCCCTGAATTTCCCCCAGTAAAAAAATGACAACAATCATCTAATAGTGAAAACTATAAAATATGTTGACCAATCCTGCAGTCTGGTGAATTTCACTAATTTATGTAAAATACCATGGGCCACTAACCATGCATATATAAAGACATGACCCAGAGCAGTGTTTTTTCAGGGCCAGGTCTCACTGATTACTGTCCAAAAACATGACTTTATTAATTTATTTACTGAATGGGTGAAACAGGAACATATTTTTGGGTGAAATGCACATTGTAGGGCTGTTGGCTATTACAAACACACCTAAATATACAGAAGCAAATTGCACTCAGTTAGCTGTTTTGTGGAAACTTCAACACTTTAATTAATTCCTGCGTGTAATCTGTGTACACTCTTTATTTGCATTTCTCCCATATTAAACACCAGATCATTGTAGCGGTACCTGAAGATTCTCCTTCTGCGTCTTAATCTTTCTCTCCCTCTGTGTGTGTGTATGTTCCTGCGTTTGTTTAATCCAAACAAAGCCAAATCTCCCTGGATTGTAAATACCAGTTGGTTAGAGCATGGAAGTGCTCCAGAGCCAAACAGCAGGCAACAAGAGCAGGACTCCCAGTTCTTTTCTGCTTGTTCACAACTGAGAGGGCTCTCACAAGCGTTTATGTTCATGTGTGTGTGAGTGTGGGGAAAAGAGAAACCATGTGACAGAAGTAAAGTGTGGAAACCAGAGCTGGGGAGAGTGTGTTACATTGAAAGAGAGCATGGAAAAGAGCATAACAGTGTGTGAAAACGACGAGGAGAATGAGTCTGAGGGGAGATCGGGGGGGTGTGGAGGGAATAAAAAGCCTTTGTGTGTGTGTGATGTGCAAATTACAAGCTGAGCACTTGAAAGAGAGCATGTTTAGAAACCCTGTCTAGAAGTCTGTTTCCTACAGCACACAGTACTTTCATACAATCAGTCCTGTTTTTTTTTTATTATTATTTTTTCTCAAATAACCCCTACTGCAAACATCTCAGCCTGGATGCGTGACGGTAAAGAAGCGATTCAGTGGTCTCTGTTCCTGGATGATCTGAAGCAGGAATAGTTCACCATTTTAGGAAATAAACCTTTTCACTTTCTTGCCAGAGTTGAGATTGGGCACAGTCACTGCTCCTGGTCAACAATTAATCTGGCACAATAACATTTTTTACATTTACAACAGAACTGCATCTTGTCATTGTTCCTCCTTGATTTTTCTAAGGATAAATAACATCACGATTACTAAGCTTTGGGGGTGTTAGTACATTTTTTTTTAACTTGCACAGAGTCAGTTTCCTATAGCACTAGCTGTTTCCTACTGTTTCCAGTTTTTATGCTAAGCTAACGGTGTCCAGTGGTTTGATTTATTTTACAACAACCAACTGTATGTATAACAAGCTTTTTTTTTATAGCTATTCATTAAAGTGTAAACTATTTTTTTAATTCTAGTTATTAATTTTATTTTTACAAAAGTCTGACATGTAGCTTACTTTTTGTATTTTTAACTTTTAACAGCATGGAAATAAAAACTAATTAACGCCTTCATCATTTATTTCGTATATCAGTCATTTATGTTGTTTCACGACATTTTCATTTTGTCTCAGTCATCTGACAACATATACAGTATATCTGTCCTGACCAACTTCAGTGAAACCCAAGCCAGTCGACAGAAAGAAGGAAGCTTATGTGGTGCGAGTAGGCCAGATGGATTTGTTTATTTTTCACCAAGCTCAATGGTTTAGATTGAGTGTTTTTTTTTGTGAATGCTATGGAATCTTTTGCGTGTCCTTGGAACTGTCTTGCCCTGGGTCCATCAATATCAAGATTGTACTGAAAAAGGGGGGCTCACGTTTACTTGTATTTATCTTAAAACAAGAAAAAAAATTGTCAGCAGAGTGAGATAAGGTAAAATTGCTGGTCAAAAAAAGTGCATTTTAATTTGTTTTCAGAAAATACTGCTTCAATTGTTTTTATCTGTTTTCTGTATAATTTCTAACTAATAAGATACAATTACCCAAAGTTTTATTTCTGTTCTTCTCCTTCCACCAGGTGACGTTCACCAAGCGAAAGTTTGGTCTGATGAAGAAGGCGTACGAGCTTAGTGTGCTGTGCGACTGCGAAATAGCCCTTATCATCTTCAACCACTCCAACAAGCTGTTCCAGTACGCCAGCACCGACATGGACAAGGTCCTGCTCAAGTACACCGAGTACAACGAGCCACACGAGAGCCGGACTAATGCTGACATCATCGAGGTAAAGCTCAGGAGGGAGGTGTTGTGGTGGGAACAACTCTGTCCTTTTATTTTTAAAAAGGTTGACTTTTGAACATAACACAGATACACTGTTATGACCAAAGAGATGCAGTCCTGAGCTCTAGATTGTTTTTGTAGTGTTTGTGTAACGGTTGTGAGTTTGGACCCAAGTACGGCACAAATCAAAACCAGTAAAGTTTAGGGCTTTATTGGTACAGAGTCCAGACAAACAATGATATGGTGGCGAGCACACATCATGTGTTTACTAGACAAGACCCTTAGAAGAGGGAGTCCAGGCAGGCATCAGGCAGACAGGGAGCGAGCAGATGCAAAGTCCAGAGGCAGAAGGCAGGTCGCGTTACATGGGCAGAGACGTGGAGAACAGGTCCGTGACAGGCAGGGTCTAAGCCGAGAGATCAGTCTGGGGAAAAAAGCCGGAACACTTTGCATGCTGCAAAAGAAAATCTGGCAGGGAGTGAATGTGGAGGAGCTGGTTAAAAGGAGGCTGCGTGATTGGCTGATCTAGTAGGTGGGAGAAGCCTTACGATGCTTGTTTGAAGCTGCAGCATAGCGGTTGGCAGACTTCAGGAGGGCAGAGCAAGCCTGGTCCCAGGTGCGCTGGCAGCGGCAGATGAAGGTCCGAACTGAATGGCAGGCCACCTCCTGGTGGGCAAAGAGTGGAGGCTGATACCCATAGGTGCACTGGAAGGGGAAAAGACAAGAAGAGGAGCAGATGAGGGTGTTGTGAGCATATTCTACCAAAAATTCTGCTTCCCCCTGGAAGCAGGGTTTTGGGCTGTCAGACAGCAAAGAGTAGTTTCCAGGTCCTGGTTCTTTCTTTCCGTCTGCCCGTTGGACTGGGGTTGACAACCAGAGTGAAGGCTGACTGAGGCTCCCAACAGACCACAGAATTCCTTCCAAAAAGTGGAAGTGAACTGGTGACCCCGATCAGACACAATGTCAGTGGGCAGACCATGGAGCCGGAATGCATGCTTTAAGACCAATTTGGATGTTTCCTTGGCAGATGGAAGTTTGAGAAGGGGAATGAAGTGTGTCATCTTGCTGAACCAATCTACCACAGTGAGGATGTTGGTGTAACCATTGGAGGGAGGAATACCGGTGATAAAGTTCAAGGAAATGTGGGACCAAGGTCAATGAGGAACAGGTAAGAGGTGCAGAAGGCCAGCTGGAGGATGACAATGGGTCTTGGTTGCATACAGAATATGCGTTGACGCACCCACGGACATCCTGCTCCATAGACGGCCACCAGGGTGAATGCCAGGGTGACAGGAAAGCCGAGCA
The DNA here is from genome assembly GCA_001698575.1 of Mola mola. Taxonomy (NCBI): domain Eukaryota; kingdom Metazoa; phylum Chordata; class Actinopteri; order Tetraodontiformes; family Molidae; genus Mola; species Mola mola. Next base: position 3,157,315 of record KV751342.1, read on the forward strand.
GCATGCCCCCCCGCCCCCGAAGAACATCAGAGTGAAGGGGAGCAGGGACGAACAGACGGCCTGGTGGGTGCTAGGGTTGCTGCAGAGACAAGGAAGGTGGAGTGATTCAGCTGAGTGATTGATCGATGCAAGTGACGATGCGAAAAAGCCCCTCCATCAAAGACGGCAGTTCATAAGCAACAAGCTCATCTTTGATGTATCTAGCCAACCCCCGTATGAAGATGTCATGGACGGCGGCTGGGTTCCAGGCACATACTGGAGCTCCGGTTCGAAAGTCAATGGTGTAATCTATGACTGACCAGCTCCCCTGAACCAAATCCAACAGATCTTGCCCCGCATCAGCTCCCAGAAGCCTGGTACCAAAAACTTTCCGGAGTTCATCTGCAAACGCACGGAAGGAGCGGCAGGCGCCCGTCCCTCTCATCCACTTGGCTGTTCCCCAGAAGAGCACCCGCCCCGTGAGGTGATTGACGGTGTACGCCACCTTAGCCGTCTTTGAAGAAAAGGTGAGCGGCTGCAGGGAGAAGATAATCGCACGATTGCCAAGGAAGGTGTTACAGGTTGCAGGTTAACGATCATAACACTCCAGTGAGCCCAGGTTAGGCTCATTGACCTGGGGTGGAGGAGGAGATTACGCAGCGCCGACAGAGGAGGAGACAGCCCCAGCTGGTGAAGCTCCAGCGCTGGTGGTTGAAGCTGAAGTACCCCGCGGGGAATAGCCCGTCTCCAGGGCTTGGAACCGGGCTTGCATGTCCGCAATGTCAAGCGGGACCTCTGCCATGACTTGGCGGTTCTTAGCCGTGACAACAACGGAGTTGGCCACCAGTTGGTTGAACATATCCTCCATCTTAGAGATTCGGTCCTTAATCTGTGCTGGGTCGATGTCTGGCCATATTGTATTGTAACGGATGTGAGTTCAGAACCCAAGTAAATCAAAACCAGTAAAGTTCAGGGCTTTATTGGTACAGAGTCCAGACTAACAATGATAAGGTGGCGAGCACACACCAAGTGCTGAACTAGACAGGACCCTCAGAAGGTCGGGTTACCTGGGCAGAGACGTGGAGAACAGGTCCGTACCAGGCAGGGTGTAAGCTGTGAGATCAGTCTGGGGAAAAAGGCTGGAAAGCTTGGCATGCTGCGAAAGACAATCTGGGGAGTGAGTGTGAAGGATTGATTTCAGCTAGCAACAACAGGTGAGTCTGATGAGTGTAATGAGGGCAGGTAGTTTAGCAGGTAGTGTGGGATGGTTGAGCGGAAAATCAGGAGCAGATTGTGACAGTTTGAGCATTGCTTTATTCTTTGTTTATCTAGGTTTCTGTTGGTGCGAGTTCATTTTCTTCAGTGGGATCATTAACATTGAACCAAAACTAATCCAATCTCTTTTCCAGACTCATTCAGACATAATTAAGTCTGGTCTTGTCTATCAAGGCCAGTCTAGCTCATCACCATCCACTCTTTTAAACTAGACAGAAACTTTGCTCCAGGATGATATAACTAACTAAGTCAAACTAAGTCCTGTATTGTCAAGTCTTACCAAGAATCACCCAGATTTTGACTTAAATTTTATGTCCTCAAATGCTCAAGAATTGTCATGTAAACTGCTTCAAAAAGATGACATAGCTTACCTGAAATTATTCACCATAAAGGAGTAGTTTGACATTTTAGGAAATGTGAGCTGTGTCATCAATTTCCTCACTATTTGTTTTGTTTCGTTTCGTTTCGTTTTCTGTCGCTTATCCGGGTCCGGGTCGCGGGGGCAACAGTTTGAGCAGGGAGATCCAGACGTTCCTTTCCCAGGCCACTTCCAACAATTCCTCCGGGGGTACACCAAGACGTTCCCAAGATAGCCGAGAGATATAATCTCTCCAGCGTGTCCTTGGTCTGCCCCGGGGTCTCCTCCCAGGATGGGCATGCCCAAAACACCTCCCCAGGGAGACGTCCAGGAGGCATCCTGACCAGGTGCCTGAACCACCTCAACTGGCTTCTCTCAACGCGGAGGAGCAGCGGCTCTACTCTGAGCCTCTCCCGGATGGCCGAGCTCCTCACCCTATCTCTAAGGCTGAGCCCAGCCACCCTGCAAAAGAAACTCATTTCGGCCGCTTGTATTCGCTGTCTCATTCTTTCGGTCACTACCCAGAGCTCATGACCATAGGTGAGAGTTGAGATGTAGATTGACCTGTAAATTGAAAGCTTTGCCTTCTGGCTCAGCTCTGTCTTCACCACAACAGACTGCTTCAGCGTCCGCATCACTGACGACGCTGCTCCAATCTGTCTGTCAATCTCCGGCTTCATTTTCCCATCACTCGTGAACAAGACCCCGAGATACTTGAACTCCTCCACTTGGGGAAGCGACCCTCCCCCGACCCGGACTGGGCAATCCACCCTTTTCCGGCTGAGAACCATGGCCTCAGATTTAGAGCTGCTGATCCTCATCTCTGCCGCTTCACACTCGGCTGCAAACCGTCCCAGTGCGAGCTGGAGGTCACTGTTCAATGAGGCCAACAGGACCACGTCATCTGCAAATAGCAGAGACAGAATCCGGAGGCCTCCTCCGCTTGGCTGCGCCTAGAAATTCTGTCCATAAAAATTATGAACAGAACCGGTGACAAAGGGCAGCCTTGGCGGAGACTAACCCTGACTGGGAACGGGTCTGACTTACTGCCAACAATGCGAACCAATCTCTGGCTCAGAAAATACAGAAATCGAATGGCCCGTAACAAAAGGCCATCTACCCCATACTCCCGATCACCCCCCACAGGACACCTTGAGGAACACGGTCATAAGCCTTCTCTTCCCCGATCCACAAAACAGATGTGGACTGGTTGGGTAAACTCCCATGCCCCCTCCAGTACCCTCACGAGGGTATGGAGTTGGTCCAGTGTTCCACGGCCAGGATGAACACCACATTGCTCCTCTTGAATCTGAGATTCAGCTAGCAGCTGGACTCTCCTCTCCAGAACCCTGGAGTAGACCTTCCCAGGGAGGCTGAGGAGCGTGTGGAAACACTCGCTCTGGTCTCCCTTCTTGAAAAGGGGATCCACCACACCTGTCTGCCACTCCAAAGGCACAATCCCGGATGTCCACGCAATTTTGCAGAGGCGTGTCAACCAGGACAGCCCTACAACATCCAGAGCTTTGAGGAGCTCGGGACGAATCTCATCCAACCCTGGGGTGCTGCCGCTGCGGAGTTGTTTGACAGCCCCAGCAACCTCGACCCCAGTGATGAGAGAGCCCAGCCCAAAATCCTCCGACTCTGCCTCCTCCTCGGAATGCGAGTTGGTGGGATAGAGGAGATCATCGAAGTATTCCTTCCAACGCCGAACTATAGACTCAGTTGAGGATAGCAACTCCCCTCCCACACTGAAGACCATGTGGATGGGGTTCGGCTTTCCCCTCCTGAGCTGCCGAACAGTTTGCCAGAATTTCTTCGACGCCAACTGGAAGTCTTGTTCTGTGGCCTCACCAAACTCCTCCCACACCCGGGTTTTTGTCTCAGTGACCACCCGAGCTGCCGATCACTTGGCCTGCCAGTAGCTTTCTGCTGCCTCGGGAGTCCCACAAGCCAGCCATGCCTTGTGAGTCTCCTTCTTCAGCTTGACGGCCCCTTTCACCTTTGGTGTTCACCAGCGGGTTCTGGGGTTACTGCCACGACTAGCACCAGCGACCTTGCTACTACAGCTTCGAGTAGCTGCCTCGACAATGGCAGCGGGGAACATGGCCCACTCAGATTCCATGCTCCCCACATGGAATCTGCTCCCCACTCCCAGATGTGGTTGAAGCTCTTCCGGAGGTGGGAGTTGAAGACCATTTTCACAGCGTCCTCAGCCAGACTTTCCCAGCAGACCCTCACCCTCACCGCCTGCCTGGTCTGTCCGGCTTCCTCCCCCGCCACCTGATCCAACTCACCACCAGGTGGTGATCAGTTGACAGCTCTGCTCCTCTCTTTACCCGAGTGTCCAGCACATACTGTCGCAGATCAGATGACTACAAAGTCAATCATTGACTCTTGACCAAGGGCGTCCTGGTGCTAAGTGCATTTATGGACGCTCTTATGGCTGAACATGGTGTTAGTTATGGACAAACTGTGACTAGCACAGAAATTCAATAACAGAACACCACTCGGGTTTAGATCGGGCAGGCCGTTCCTTCCAATCACACCCCTCCAGGTCTCGCTGTCATTTCCTGCATGAGCGTTGAAGTCTCCTAGTAGGTCGATGGAGTCCCCAGTAGGGCCACTCTCCAGCACCTGTTCAATGGACTCCAAAAAGGATGGGTACACTGAACTGCTATTTGGCGCATAGGCGCAAACCACAATCAGGACCTGTTCCCCAATCCGAAGGCGCAGGGAAGCAACCCTTTCATCCAACGGGGTAAACTCCAACACACTGGCTGAGAATCGGGGAGCTATTAATAAGCCTACACCTGCTCTCCACCTTTTACCTGGGACAACTCCTGCATAGAAAAAAGTCCAACCCCTCTCAAGAAGACTGGTTCCAGAACCCAAACTATGCGTTGAAGTTAGGCCGACTACATCTAGCTGGTATCTCTCAACCTCTCGCACAAGCTCAGGTTCCTTCCCCACCAGAGAGGTAACATTCCATGTTCCAATAGCCAGCTTCAACAACCCAGCAACCGGGGATCGGACCGCCAAGGCCCCTGCCTTTGACTGCCACCCGATCCACGTAGCATGGGACCTCTATGGCTCCTCCTGTGAGTGGTGGGCCCATCTTAGAACGGACCCATGATTCCTTTTCGGACTGACCCCGACCGGACCACATGGACAAAGGCTCGGCCACCAGGCGCTTGCCTACGGACCCCTTCCCCATGCCTGGCTCCAGGGCGGGGTCCCAGTATCCCTCCGGGCAGGGTGTACAAGTCCTTGTTTATCACCATCATAGAAGTCTTTTGAACCGCGCTTTGTCTGGCAAAGGACGAATTTGCCTTGGGTGACCTTACCAGGGGCAAACAGCCCCCAACAACATAGCTCCTAGGATCATTAGGGCACCCAAACCCCTCCACCACGGTAAGGAAATGCAAATAAACATGTTTCCTGAAATGACAAACTATATATTGTTTCTTCCAATTATTATCCATTGTCGCTTCTGGACATTTCTGTTTTAAAAAATGTATATATGTTGTCCTTCCGATACTAAAAATGTTCCTTATTCACTGTATTATACACCCCAGTCCCATTAAGTTCTAAAAATCTGGTGTATATTTTAGCCCCCTTCTATTCCATTCCCTTCTATCCCAGTGCTGTTGTCTGGCTAACTGTGTGCGAGAGCATGCAGGAAGGGCGTAGGTACTGACAGCTTGGCCTCACCCCTCCTCCCATCCCCTTACCCCTTTGGCATTGTTCCCCTTGTCATCCAGACACCTCGCATACAACAGCAAGGAACCAATAGATGATGCCTGCAACCAATCGAAATCAACCTTAGCACAAAATGGACACCAGACAGAAAAAGGGGCGGAAGGAAGGCCTGAAGTTTTGTTTGTTAAGCATTTGTTCTTTTGCATATTGACTATAGGAGAGGTCAGTGATAGGAGGTTAGGAGGGAGGGTGTGTGGGCAATCATTAAGTTACTGTTCATATATTTTTGTAATAGAAATAATTTTATTCTAACATCTTCCCTTGCTGTGGGAAAAAAGCTTCACCAGAGCTTGTCAGGCGAACATGGAGCACATTCACATGTCTTGCTAACCCTTTTATACATAATGGCCCTCTGATGAATTGAACACAAGGTTAGATATGTTTCAGCGATCCTTGCTCAGTGCGCTACAGCACATACAGAGCATGACCTTAAAGCTGGAACTTGCTTGCCTTTGAGTACGTTTCTTGATGGTTTTTACGTGAAACGAGATGGCGTTAAGTCAATCACAAACACTGTCAACGTGGAGTGTCCATCACATAATTATAGTCATATTGCTTCCTGCCCTGCTTACTGCATCCCAATCCCAAGGGCTACTGCTCTTACATGGTGGCCATTCTAATAAAAGAATGATGTGAATATTCCAACAGATTTAAATATCAATTTCAAGTGCTCCCTGACAGTTTTTGATCAGCTTTTATGATTGAGTGATCCCTTCCTGTTTCCCAGGAATGGTAACATTTGACACCAAAAGATGAGTTTTATTTCCCCCTTTATAGACTGTTCTATCAAGAACTGTGCGCTATTGGAAAAAGCTCAGAGGCTTCAAAGTTGATTTGATTCATCTCATAAACCCCTGGGAGGCTCCTCTGACCTCTAACTGCTGCTTTCAGGCATCACTCCTTTCCAGTGTGTCTAAAGTTATCCACAAACATCTAAATCAATCGTTTGCTAGTGTGCCGGAGGTGTTTCAAATATCCCCCTTCTGCTGCAACCTTAAGTCAGTATCTCTTTTATGTCTCTTTCAGAAAGAGTGAAACATGCTCCCAGGGTTTATTCTTCATATTCCAAGATAAATCAGCATCCAGTGCTTTTAGGAAGTGAAGGCTTTGTTAAAAAAATAATTTTATAGCATTCACAAGTATTGCTCATTAATAATTTAACCAGCACAGCAGCCAAAGGGTTCTGTGTTATCGACCGATTGTCTCATCTAATGTAATTTTTTTCAAGCTTTTAGGTGTTAGGTGTTGTTACACTGACATGTGTGAACAAGTTGTATATCCCAGAGTTACCAATGCTTTGTCCTCTTTTGTCTGCAATACTCTAAGAAAATCAGGTCTGTTAAAGGCCCCTAAAATGTCCTCAGTGTGAGCCTTTTCACTTTATTTTTTATACGTTCCACCCAGAGAATTTCTGCTAAAAATGTATTTCCCAAAAACTGTCATCAGTGACTGCTTAAAAGTTAACTGTATCATAAAGTTGCTGCAGCTTTGGACTAATTGCAAGTAAGTAACTGCCAGATTACTCAGATAATGGTTTTGTTGTAACAAAAGCAAATGTTACAATTCAAATAGTCAGTTATTTAGTTAAGTTGTTTAAATGAATTAAAGAACCCAGGTTAATCTGTATGCCTCAATGTTACACATTTAGTTGGAAATTAAGAATTTATGTCAACCAAGTTGATGTTTTTTGACCGTTGGAGAAATGAAAATATATACAAAGAGTGAGTTAAATTCATTATATGACTAATTAATTGATATGTGTTTTCTGATGAGTACAGGTGTGCAGTTTTTTTTTTTCCTTTTGATAAAAGAATTTGTAGAGGATTGTATTCCCTTCCCTAACATTTTTTGAGCTGATGCTGTTTATTTGTCATACTTTTTGGAAAGGTAGGGAACACTCGGAACCTTAAGCAGCGCGGGCGGTGGTTGGTGACACACCGCAGCAAACACTGGCATCTTCCGGGTACCCAACTCTCCTCTCCCCTCCGGGGTTAGGAGGCGGGGTTCAATGTCTCAGAGTTTGAACATATTATTCAGCTGAAAGTAACTTTAATCATTACATAATGCTGTAATATATCTGTAAGTATACAAATATGTAAATAGTTACTTAAAAGTTATCACTGTCCAGCAGTGTTGGTGAAAGATTTGAATGCTCCCAGTTGGGTGCAGTGGATTCAATAACAAAATAATAAAGGGATTTTAATTTCCTCGCTGAGGACTGCTTTGTGGAAAAGGGGTATGTATATATTCCTAAAGAAGAATACATCCAATGAGATTCAATTTAATAACAGATAAAGTAAAATATCTTTATAAAAGCATTAGATAAGAGTTGAGTTGAGTTTGGTGCCATGTTTTTCACCTCCACGTCTGTCCATAACTTTCTGTCCTTCCTTCTGTCCTAATCTCCAGATTCGCTCAGTCACGACTATTTCTCCCTTCTTTTCTTATCCTTCTCTCCCTCTGTCAGTCTCAGAATGCCACCAGTAAAGCCTTTCTGTAGGCTGTATCTACAGCTGCAGATGGCTCTGAAGTGTATGCAGTGTGTGTGTGTATGTGTGACAGGGCATTGGGCTGCTTCAGGCCACATCAGCTCAAGCTCCACTGGCCCTGTTTTTGTGTGTAGATGTGTTTGTGTTTTCAAGTGTGTCACTCTGTCTCTTTCTTTCTCCTTATGCATTCATTTGTGTTGGTGTGTGTGAGTGCCAAATTCTCTCTGTTTGCACGCTCTTCAGCGGCCCATGAGAACGCCTCATACAATATTCAGGCCTGGTGAGCCCCCTGGTTGTGTTTCGGTCTCTCTGTATGTGTCTGTGTGTCCTACATGGGAGCTTTCCTCCTTTAGCTGCCTTTATGCCTACCTCCATCCCCATCCACCACACTCACACACACAAACACACACGTCCTCTCTGTAGGCTGGGAGGCATTAACAACTTGCTCCAGCGTCTGTCCTCAAATGTCCCCTTTTGCCAGATGTGCTGCACCACACACCTCCTTACTAAGTGGGTGTTAGCATCTGCGCCAAACCATTTACCATTAATCCTTCTTATTTTGCATTTGGTATGGCATTTTGAATCCTTAAGGAAATCTTAAAAACACACGCTGCAGGAAAATAAATAGCTTATAAAAAACTGCCAGCAGTATTTAAAACTTAGACTGTCACATTTGATTTAATGAGAGTATGTGTTAACCTGACATGACAATCCTTGATGTGTAAGTAGCTATAGTAAACACAGAAGTGGTAGAAAGGAGAAAATTCTGCAAGATTTAGGTGTTGTGGTTTCAAATGTTTCCTATTAAAAAAGATATATAAAATATACTGGAAGTGTCTCACAAATATGAAGCCTCTTTTTAATTTTTAAGCCGCAGAATGCTAGAAACTGTCACTTCGTCACTCATCCAAACACACAATGTGCCCCTTGGCCTCTTTTTTGTAACACCACTAGAAAGAGTCCAGTTTATTTACATATGAGAAAGTCCCAAGTTGTATGCAGTACAGCACCTTTGAAGACTACTGACAAAATTCTTTACAGTGTTTGTCACGTCACACTTTTGGAAACTTTACATGACATATTGACATTAAATTGCTGGTAAATACAGCTGAAATTAACACAATTGTATTTGCAGTATGTTCCATTAGTGACAGAGCCTCTCCAATAAGCCAATAAGAACAAGAGCAGCATATTGTCTCTATTTGACCTTGGAACAGAACCTTAATTATTATCATCACCTGCTGTTTCTTGCCAAAATTGCGACTGTAAAAAAACTTCTATTGGGCTGATTCAGTTCAACATAAACACCTTTTGAGATGTTTAATGGGTATAATAACTAAATTTTCTTTAAGTTTATGCTATGAAACATTGGCAAGAATTGTTGAAATTCATTGATGCTTTCTTGAAATTTAATGCAAAAATCTCATCAACATTTACCTGATTTCTGAGACTAGGTCATTGGCTTTTATTTGAACAGTCACCTGTAGTCAGAGGATTATTTATTTTATTTTTCCATATGGTTTCAATGTCACTCTTTCATTTTGTTTGGGTCAGATGAAAGCGTGTTGTACATTCTTAGGGCGTGAATTGTCACATGTATCAGAAGCACATGTCAAACCAAGTTAGGACTGTCATGGGAATTCTGAATGGAAACAGAACAGTCAGTGCGATGTGGATGTACGTATGACTTGTACAATAATTATTATAATGGCAAGATTATCTGCACTGACACCTGGTGTAACATCAATGGTCGCAGACAGAGAGAGAGGGAGGGAGAGAAAGGATAATTGAAAAGTCACAGAATGTGCCCATTTGCAGCTCTGCCTCTATGGGTCTCTCCGAGTGCTTTTGAGTATGAATTATGAAGTGTGGAAATAGTCACGAAGGCTCATAGACACACATACACACAAACTCATACATGCTCACACATACACTAGTATTTTTACTTTTGTATGGTCAACCTACATGTACTGAAAATACATGCAGCAATGCTTAGAAGCTCTTAAATTGACATAGTGTGTGTGTCGAAGCATGGAATTACGTCACACAGTTAGACATTCCCTCACTCTACAGCAAGGCTGAGAGGCAATGCATATGCACACACAGCCTCTCTGAGGTGCACGTGCTGCTTGAGTGTGTGTGTGTGGGCAGCCTGCCTCTCCTGCCAGAATGTTTTAATCCGCTTGACTGCGGATCCCAATCAGGGCAAGGGAAGGAAGAGAGAGAGGGACAGAGGGAACACGTGCGAGCAAAATGCTAAAAGAGCGGCAAAGAATAGGCGAGGAGAGAAAGCAAGATGAGTGGAGAAGAGAGGGGAAGCCTTTTTTTTTTCTTTAAGCAGTTCAAGGAGGGCAGGTCTCATCGTCGAGCCTCGCTGCAGAGGCTTAAAGACTTTGGAAGCCACCTCGAACGTTCTGGGTCACAGCCAAGGAAGCCTCACGTATTGCAAAACACCACTTGACAGGATTCACCCCTTAACTGACTGATTTTGTAAGCTGCCATGATAGCCTGAACCCGTCCAACAAAAAATGAATATCCCTTACAAAAATCGAGGTATTCACCTTTCGTTAGGGTGTATACCTGTTTATTCCAACATTCATGCAGGTTTACAGGTGATGCCCCTTCCTTGTATAAAGATGATAATCCTGCTTGGCTGTCCGAGGACTGCCTTCCACCTGTCATATTCTAATCTGGGCTAGGCGAGGTTGCTGAAGGCCAATCCTCATAAGATTGGTCAGCATATGTCAGCTGATCACTATCTTTTTTTTGAACAGCCAAACTGAAGAAAAAACCAAACTTCTGTTAGTCCGAATGTTGTACAGTTTGATTGAACCAATTGGTTACTATTACATTTTTTAATCCTTTAAACACAATTCCAGCTCAAATTTTCAAAATTCTGAAAACAGGTAATTCTAAAATATAATCTCCCCTGTCAAAACAGATTCTTTCCACCAGCATAATTCACACAGCTTTCACATAAATAACAGACAAAGTAGAGCATCAATCTTACACTTAGGTGATTAAACAGCAACTCAAATACTGTGCTTATGATTTGGCCTCATGCAGCGATGGTATATTTTCAGATGTATTAAATTGAGGAGAAATAGTTTCATATTTTACTTCTTAACTAAATGTTGGGAGATGCCAATTAGTTCAAAAGAGGGTGAAATTTTATAATGAAAAACACAATTAGCATCTTTTGATATTGAAATGGTGCAAACAAAGAAATTAAGGTTTAATTGATTTCCCTATATCACAACAGAATTTTCTGGTTTTAATTCATCTATCCATCCATCCATTTTCTACCGCTTATCCTGTTAGGGGTTGCGGTCACGCCTACGGGCAATTTAGAGTGACCAATTAACCTAACCCCCAGTTTGCATGTTTTTGGACTGTGGGAGGAAGCCGGAGTACCCGGAGAGAACCCACGCAGGCACAGGGAGAACATGCAAACTCCGCAAAGAAAGCCCTGACCCGGGAATCGAAACCAGGACCTTCTTGCTGTGAGGCGACAGTGCTAACCACTGCACCAATGTTAAATTTCAAAGAATTCATGATGCTAAATCATGTAGTTTGAATCTAAAATCATTAACCTTCATTACAAAATGACTAATAGCCCCACAATGAAAAAGGGGCAAGACTCTATTAAAAAGAAGTTAAGGGAGGTTCTTGATTGATGAACCGTTGGCTCATTTTCAGACTCACTCATACATATACTGGATGATGAACATTCCACACCTACTTGTGTGGAACCTAATACAAACAGGCACAGGATTCCTGAAACAAGTCTTCATTAATAATTTCAGATTCTATATAAAGTGACCCCATCCCCTCCCCTTTGGTTCAGCCTCCATTAAGCGAAGATGTTATCTGTTTTATCTGAGGAGGTTGGTTTTCTTTGAAACCAAGCTAGTTGTCTCAAAGCCTCCCAGAAGCCAGCCAAAAGCAGAAGTCCATTAACTTCATGGATAAATGATTCCTTTAAAGATGGATGGGGTAATGGCTAATTGGATAGCAGTGGGTTACAAGAAGGACCCTTAATAGACACGCGCACATACACACAGAAAAAAACAGGTCAGATGATAATTTTTTCATCTGTTTAGTCTAAAAGGTCAGAAATGATCTTATTGAAGTAACCCGTTCAAATACTAGGGCATCACATGCCAGCAATGAGTCATACACACATTGCATTTTATCTGGATGCACAAAGTAGCCTTTGGCATTGCCAGCTTTTACGCTAAGCATTCCCTGATTCAAAATTGGCCCTATGATGTCTTTGGCCAATGCATTCAGCCTTCCATTTAGTCTTTGACACCTTTATCCAACATTGCCAGCATATTAAACTCTTAGGTGTCTCTGCTTGATGCCAAGAGATATATCCTGTTTGCCTGAACAAGACATTAGTGGCCATGTCAAAATATCAATATCAGATGAGATGGGGGTGACAACAGGCTGGTTGAAGAAGTATATTTTTTATACAGTCACTTTTAAATGATGTTTGTGTATTCTCTGTGAAACTCGTAAAAATGGGACGTGAATTGTGCCAATGAGACTCTTCCTGCTACCTCAACCCTTGTAAGTCCAAAACAACACATAATGCAAACACACAAAGATGAATACAGTTGGTGTTCCTCCCCCCACCATATTTTGTTCAAATCCGTCCAGTAATTTTTGTGTTACCCTTTTAACAAACCAGCTAACCAACCAACCAGTAGATGAGTGAAAATGCAATGTTTTTGGTGTTAGTAAAAATGACTTGAAGCTAAATGTTGAATTGAAAAATCCTTAAAACGTTATTGGAGCCTATCAATTGTCTATCAAACAAATGACATGCATGGTAACATGAAAAAAAGTGCTTCTTATGAAGAATACAAATTGATCGAATTGATTTTCTGGAAAGGTCAAACACAAAGCACCTACTCTACATAAAATTGTTCAAAATTAGTAAGATTTTGATTACTAAAACAAGCAAAGATTGGGAACTGAAGTAGTATTTGATGATTTAAGTTAATTTTAACTTACACAGCCCTAAATCCCAAATCTGCCCTCTATTCAGAGAACCTCAGTTCCGGTTAAAAAAAAAAAAAAGAACTAGAAATGATAATGAAATGGTTCTCTCTTTCAGGATCGGCAGACATGCGATATATTTTATTGACTGTGGAAAAACAAGTACAGATAGATCAAGACAGACATTTCAGGTTTACCTTTGGACCACACAACATCTTCTGTACCAAAAAGCTCTGAAAAGACAACAGAAGTTTCAATAACTTCAAATCTGTGAGGCAACAGATGCATTTTCATTGCTACCCAAAAGATATACTGGTATGAAAAGCGAGAGAGGGAGAGATAATTTGATGTTGGGAAATCTCTGGGAAAAGGCCAAAAGAGGACAGAGAGTGAGACTGGATGAGCAAGATGGATGTGGATGAGTGGGAGACCCACATATGGACTACAACAAGGAGTGAGAGACATTAAGTGAAAAATATATTCAGAAGTACGAGTTTGACACTGCACTTTTCTGTGAGCTACATTATAGGTGGTGGGCCGAGGGAAGAGAAGGCAAAAGAGACAGAGAAAAAGAGAGACAAAAAAGGAGCTGGAAACAGAGGTCGGGTGGACAGGCGGGTGGGCGAGCGAATCAGCCAGCCAGAGGGGAAAGGAGGGAGGGAGGGAGGTGAGGGGCGGGGCTTGTCTTTAGGCACAGCCAGTCAGAGGCTGGCG
>KV751342.1:3179634-3199717 GCA_001698575.1 Mola mola
GTTTAAAACCTACAGGATGATGGCCAGGGCCCAATTAACCCTCCTGTCTGCTATTAGGAGCGTCTCTGTTCAAGAGTGTTAGAGAGGGTAGATATAAATTAATTTTTAATTTGCCAAAAGATGGATGAATGCTCAGCGGAGCACAGTGCAGAGCAGAGTGAGAACACATTTGCAATTCATATTTAGAGAAGATGTGAAGAGGTTTTGTAGTTATGTCACCAATATCCTAGCAACCAGAACCAGGCACAATCATGAACGTCCTGTGGTCGCCCTTAAAGAAAAGTGTTTGAAGAGGATTGTTATGGCGTGACCTCAGTATCTGTAAAATTACAATTTACAGATTAACCAACACAATATTTTTTCAAATAATCTGTAAACATTCATTTAAACTAGATGATAACTATTAAACATACATATTTAAAGGGACAATTTACCTCAAAATTACCTTTAGTGGTATTTTCTTCATCTAGATTTTTGGGGGATAGTTTTGCTAAATGCCACTTGGCTTGTGAGGCTCAAAGCACCAGAATCACCACTTATCATGACCCGTTTAGTCAAGATAATCCTCATGTGAGCTTTTTTTTGAGGAAGTTTTTCTTTCTGTTACGCTACACAGAAGCATGCTACTATGTATTTATGAAATCTAAGCTATCTAATGTTACAGCTCAGTCAAGGAGCACACCATTAATGTTAACATCCCAACCCGTTGGCCTCTCATCAAAGAGTAGGTGCATGTTTCCTTCTGTGTGATGATACAATGTAGTTATTTCACTAAACTAATTTTGTACATTTTCTTAGTATTTAAAATCAATTATTGTTTAAAAATGTTTAAAAATATTTTCTGTGAATCAGTCTTCATATTTATGGTCTGATGCTACTAAAACTGAATTCCTTTCGGTTTAATTTTGTCTACTTAATTTTCTTCCTATATAGAGTCATGATGAACTTCACACTAAAATAATGGAATTAGCCCAAAGAAAATCCCAACCAGTGTATTCATTGTTTAAACTTTTCAGAATCATACTGACTGCTGATATTTATTGAGTAAATCGAGTATTAAGTATTCACACAGTTTTTATGCAATACAATGCAATAGTTTGTCTTGAGCTTGAATGGTTCAAAAAAGACATTTTCTGGAAAGACACTGAGTTGGGTCCTGTTTGTAAATCTTTTTGGACAAGAGTTCTGGATAGTGATAGATAGGTTAGACAAAGCATAGCCCTGTGAGAGTATATTTTCCAGTTCTGTATGTTTACACACCTCAGTTCCCTCTGCACTAACCTGTTACTCCCTAGTTCACCCCTCCATTCATCCATTCTCCTCTGTTTATCCCGTGCTTGGCCCGTGTGCAGTGCTGTTAGCTGCTATCTTCACTTGCCCCGGTCACCACTTACTGCACAGCTCTGTCTGTTCAACCCCCTTTGCAGACTCCGCTTCACACTCTGATGATAAGGTTTTCTGTATATATACTGTATATGATTATTATTATCAAATTAAGAAAAGTAGTAGTAGAATTCAATTATTATAACAAGTAACAATTAGTCAAGCGTTACCGAGACAGAATAGCATCATCGTCAGTTTTAGTCATCATTACGCTTATTTTGTTGTCTTTAGTTTTCCTCCAAAATCTGCAGTTTTAAAACATTGGTGAGGGAAAAGAGGGCGAGATGGAGGGTGGGAAGGTGCCCTCGTCCTTGTCTGTATTAAACTGGGTCTCAGGCAGTTTGAGTACAGAACAGCAACACCAGCCTATATTCTATATATAGAAATCCTTATTTCAGATTGAGTTAGAACAGAGAGAAGTGGGTCAGATGGCTGGAAAACCAGGGGTCCTTGCCCTTGGATTTATACAGGATCAAGGTGGTTGGTGTTCATCTGTTTTCAGAGGTCAATGTAGGTGACATATTAGCACCTTACAAATAATATAGAATGAAAAAAATAATACTCCTCTTAAAAAATTTCAGGTGTTTTTGAAGGACTATTAGGACTGGATATGTTCAGCTCCATTTTATTGTCACACACTTTAGTGGGATATTTTCCAGTGTTGTCATTGATGAGCAACTGCCAATGCGTTGGTGGGATGTTGCTGGAATGTGACATGTACGCTATGAAAGCCACAAATAACACAACGCTGCAATAACTTACTGCTGGCCGAGAGTTAGAACTCAGCATGAGATGTGACAAGTGACACAGCTTTTTGCCGTGTCCACCAAATCACCCTGCATGCTAAACGCTGAGCGTGTGTGTGTTTGAGAGAAGTTCGATGTATGTGTTGGTTTGAAGAATGAACTCTAAACACTCTTCACTTTAACTACTTTTTATTTTGTAGGAAATCCCTTAAAAGACCATTATAGACCAAAAGACCATATCAGTATCAATATTTTAATTACAAGTAATTGACGGGATTTGTGATACTTCCACATTTATTTCCTGCTGCAATAGTGAATCTTGGCAAATAAAGAAAGGACTGCAAATTGTTAATGTGGATCTAAATTCATTTCGATTCACCTTAAATTCCTGCATTTTTCAACCTTTTGTAAATGATACTGGTGCAGTGGTTTATACATAATCCTATTTGGTTCCAGCTCATACTTAATGGTTGTCCACAGTCACACTGACATGAGATTGTGAAGGATTCCAGAGATTAAACTTTTTCAATTAATAAAAACCTCTATGTTTAATCAGAATTCAGGATGAGAATAAGAAAAGAATTGTCGAATTCATGATTTAATTTCAGCAGTCAACTCATAAATATATAGGGGTCATACAGTTTAAAACATAGTTTTACAAAAGCCTGAAATCCCTTTTAATGGCATGAATTTGGACTTAATGCCTAGAAACTTGGACAACAGAGTATGTGTAATTGCCTTTGAAAATTGGTCAATATTTGATTTATAAAGGGTTTAGGTACTGGTTTGAAACAGTGTTATTTTGAGGTCAGTAGGGAGTCTGTAGATCGTATCTTAGCTCTTTTGTCACTGAGATGTTACATGCTTTTGCATGCTTTTCTTTAAACAGTCTCCATACAGTAAAAAAAATAATAAAATAATTTATAACAGCTTTTTCCAATGCTGTCAGAAATCATTTTTTCCTGTTTTTCATGTAAAATGACTTGTTTGTATTAGTTTCCAACAGTGAACAGTTCCAAAACAGTTTCTGAATCAAGTTGATAGCAGTTGCAGGTTGAAATAAACTCCCAACAATTTCATCTATTTGAAGAAAATAAGGTTTTAGTATTTTTGCAGTATCCAAGTATCAAATTTGTTTCACAGTAATTTTAAACTTTGACAGAGGTCTCTATAAATTATTTTTCATTTGAAACAATAAACATGATTTATTTCAGTATTGTAACACATTTACGTTTTTTACTGAAGAGACATAACAAACAAAGATGACAAAATAAGATTAAGATTTTGGCAATACTAATGTATTTTTTTGATGATTCTGATGATTTCTGCAGTTGTTGCACCAGGTTACCTTATTAGGAAGTTACAGTTGGACGGATGGTGTCTGGTCTCATTCTTCTGGTGTGACTGTGTGTTTTTCACCTGCCGGCTTGTTTTCACTGCTCCATTACTAACTGTTCACCTGTCAGTTACTCTGTACATGTGTGTTTGTGTGTGTGCGCACATAATGAAAAATAATCTCAGCATCCATTTCTTTCTGTCTCTCCGCCAGTCTGCAGTCCCACAGTCCACCTTCTCCATGCCAGTCAGCGTGCCAGTGTCCAATCAGAACGCGGCAGCCCTCCAGTTCAGCAACAACCCCGGCGGCACCCTGGTCACCTCCACCCTCACAGACCCTCGCCTCCTGTCACCACAGCAACCAGGTCTGCAGAGGAACACTGTGTCACCTGGGTTACCACAGAGACCTGCAAGCGCAGGTAGGAGTCGCGGGTGACACAGCTGGACTGCTTTGGTTAAAACTTTCCATGAGTAGCTCCACAGTGTCTGCAGCTATGTGAATAAATCATTTGTGACATTTTCACAATAAAGTAGCATCCAGTTCGAGTGATCCAACCAAGTTAACCCAACTTTGGCTATTTTAAAGAAGTGATTGGGTAGCTTGAACACTACTTGGATGCACAGTGGCTGACAGTTTTTGCATGTCTGACAGCAGAAATAGATCTTTGAGACAAAATGAAAAGGAAAAAGGAAAAAAAAAACTCCATAAAATAAGAAGGAAGGCAAAACACTTGAGAGTGCCACCCACACTCTTTGATTGACAGGTGTTCTGTTGCAGTGCAACAACAGCGAAAAATAATAAAACCAGAGTTCTATTTAAATTCGTGACTTAAAGGATTTGCTAACAAGTCTGTCGTGTCACATGCCTTGATGTCCATATGCAAGTTAATTCAAAGTTTGTCTCCTAACAGTTCTGTTAAAATTGCATTAGAGAGAGGCCAACAGTTTAGCATTAAATGCTTTCAATCCACACACTTATTACAGTATTACAGTATGTGTGTATTTGGGTTCTCTGTTTATTTCCTGCCTTAATTTCTCACACACACAAAACTCAGTAACAGTAATTTACTCATCTTTTTCAGTATTTCTTCAGAATTTTTCACAATTTTTGACATTTATATAATAAAAATATAACTGTACAAGTTATCAACTAAATAACCAGAAATTAAAACAATGATTAGCCCAGGTTTGTTGATAATTGGCTGTGAAGCCAGCTGTGTCTTGAGCCACCTCTGTAGACATGGTTGTCATGGCAACATGTTATTTAAAGGCCCTCTCAATGTAGAGGCACTTCGTCCGTAGTTTTATTGAGTCGACAAGCAACTATATGACCATAGAGGTGAGGCTGTGTCAACATGCGCTTGGTTACCTGTCACTGTGAGTAACTCCTGTTTGCACAAATAAGTGCGCGCCGCCTTATAATGACACAAATCCATCATTTCCATGACTGAGGCTGGCACGCTCCAGTGCACCTCTGTGCGGTAAACCGATCCTTTACTCTGTGACTAAAAGGATTTGTGCCCTATTTTTGCATCTCAGACAAGGTTACTTATCAAGCTTTGTTCCGACCAGCATAATCTTATTGTACATCAAAATTAGGTGATGTAACGTGCAACAAATGCATTACAGCATCTTTCATAACATGCTGTTCTACGAAGCTAGAGGGTTTCACATAGCAGTAATTGACCCCACTCCTCCTCCTCCTCATAACCTCAGCCGTGCAAATACTCTGCTGCACCCTGCTATGTATCCCACATTACCAGAGATGTATTGGGCTCATCATGTTGCTTATTGGTGCTTTTCCATGCACCCGTACAGCCAGATATTTTTCAGTAGCCCTCAATGACCTCGAGTTACTGCCTTTCCAAAGCCTGAACTGCTTCTGAACACCAGGGAAAATAAGTGTCAGTGCAGAAAAATGATATCTGCTTCTTGGAAGAAAAGGCTTTCTCAAGTGAGGATCAAAGTATAAAAACATATTGGTCTGTAGAAACATGTTTGCTCTTTAGACAAAGAGAAGGCGCACATTAATCAATGAGCAAATTGTCATTTTAAAGTTGTAACAATTGATTTTTATTCATATTTCGCAGTTTGGGTGATTAGCAAAGTCAATATCACAATTTAAAGAAGGTAAACATCCAACAGAGAACATTCGCATTCATTTGGAGTAATTTGTTTGGTCAGCTGGCAAAATATTTTCAATAATCATTGTTTTTTTAGCTATATTCTTGAGCAGTGGGTCAACCAAACCAAAACAAGGAACTGATTGATGCAGAAATGCTCTGTAGAGTTGAAAGGAACTGATGAGCTATTGCAAATAGTCATGCAATGAATTGTTTCTGTAATATTGATGAGTGCTGCTTTATAAAAACATCAGCGTAAATGCAGCAGGTTTACCTCACCAGCTAATGTACGTATAGCCTAGCTGTAACTCAGATTCTCTGTCAGTCTAAATTATGTTGGCTGCAAAACTTTAATCAGAATCTTGACAACTGCAACAAACATATGAATGCACAAAGTTGTCATAAAGACCTGACCAGTTATTAAAAGTTTCATCAGTTTCTTCTTTTTGATATAAATCAGGAATCTTAAGTAAAGAAAGGGAAAAGATAAAAAAACAAAAAACATTAACATTCTTTAAAAATTCGAACATACAAGTCATCATAACTTCCCCAGTCATGCTCAGTATCATTGGTAAAGCAACTCTGACTACCAGCTGACTAATTTCCAGCTCCTGACCTCCTGCTTGTGTGACTGAAGCGAGGGTAATCATCATATAATTTATCACTATATCAATTTATGAGAATAAAGCTGCGCAGTTAATAACCTTGAGTGGATGATATTAAGACCATTGTGTACAAAAAAAAAAAAAAATGCCATGTAAACAATCCTCCCAATACTTTTTAATGTCCAGACACGTGTGATCAGTTTGATCATTTATGTTTTTGGCCGAAAATGAAATTATTATCTGAATAATTGGGCCAATATACAATAGGCTCAAAGCTGTACAACAAAGCTGTACTACAATACAAACCCAAATTGCCTTAGTTGACTGAAAATGACACTTTACCCTCATTTAGCAGCTGTTAATATGCATCTTTAAAGCTGGTTTGTGATACACCCATTAAGTCAAGTCAGTTTTGTTTATATAGTGCTAATGCACAATAAAAGTTATCTCCTGACACTTATGTAACATTTTTAAAAGGTAGAAACCTTGGAGCAGGCTCAGACTGTATATGGGCAGCCATCTGCCTTGACCAGCACAGAGGACTCGCGTTTATTACATCAAAATGCGCCCAGTGGAGCAACACAGTGTAGACTAGAGAGCCAAATATGTTGTTTTTCAGTTTCAGAGGGAGACAACATGACTGACATCTCGCAGGCAAAATACATGCAATTGTTGTTAATAAAATAAGTAAGACATTGTGGTATTATTATACAGTCTCATCTAAAGCACATGTTACACACAGAAATAGAAATAGAAAATAGAAAATGATCTGTTTTCTCATCAGCAGCAGGTAATTATGGGTATCGGTTGACCATTTTTTTTTTTCTCAACACAAGATAAGTACTATTGAGAGGTGTTGAAACAGCCACTTGAAATTAACTGGCAATGCGGACTTAAAACCAATTATGTCCTTACGTTAAGTGAAGTGTCGACAGCAGAAGCAATTTTTTAAATTACTTGCTTGATTTAATGATATTTTTCAAAATGAGATGCAGCATTTCAAATGAGAGCTGTTCAAATGTATTAGATAATCGTAATGGCATTGTATTTAATGCTTCGTCTGTGTTCTTGGTTCCTAGGTGCTTTGTTAGGAGGAGATCTGGGAAATTCAAACGGAGCGTGCCCGAGCCCAGTTCGTAAGTACTCATACTGTTATCTTACCCTTCTGCAAAGAGAAACTATTTTTTAAGTCTGACTTGCAGACAGAGAAGCGCAGTAGACTTGTTGTTATGTGTGGCAACAGCCGGTCACGTGTGGACTACTCAAACGCAGTCACGCACATACACACAAGCACGAAAACACCTGTTGGCTGGCGGCAGCTGAAGGTCACAGTACAAGCTGCTTGTAAACAGTCCAAAGACCAGAATAGGTTTCAGGTTGTAAGAGAGGATCAGGAGGAGAGATTTTAGAATAACAGAAACAGACTAAAAATTACTGTAAAACTGTACTTTTTACGGGATACAGATATGAAAAAAAATTACAACAATTCCAAGCTGCTGTAAGCTATTACAAACACCTAAATGTGAGCACAACATTTTGTTTATGTTACCTGTTGTACTAACATGTGAAGTTTGTCTGACTGCCTTCATCATCGATTTTCTTTTTTCACTTGAATCTTAATCAGAATCTTAATGTCAAGATGACTTTACCCTTCTGTCACCTGAAAACCAACATTTGACCATAAAGAACAAATTCAGTCCCTAAATTTTGTTGTAATTTAGTATTCTAACAAACTTAGTTCTGTTTGATTGCATTAAAGCTGGAGCACTCACTTCCTAGTGCGTCTAAAAAAAATGAAAAATATTATGATTTTTTAGCTATATTTCAGTAAGTGAACATTTACTATATTCTATATTCTAGTAGAAATAATCATCATAAAATGAATCAATTAAAAAGACCCTAACCCTTTAGGTGCAGCCCTAGTGCAGTGCTATGATTGGTCGGTTGCTTATCCAACCAGGGGATAGCAGCAAGCACAGCACCAGGCAGAGATGTGGGAAGTGATGCAGAGGTCTGGCACCACTTGAGCTGGAAACTTTAAACATTCACTCACATGTTTCACTGGAAACTAATTAAGATTGACATAGCAACATGTACTACAGTTATTAATTGTATACTGTAATGGTGGCACCAAATGAAAAAAAAACCAGCAGCCTGCTCATTGCTCTTCAACTTCCTGTCTTCACCCGCTGATCCTCCTCCCTCCTTCCTCATCTCTCCATCTACACCCTCCCCCACTTCATCCTGTCTCTATCAGCTGTTCCCCCTCGTCTTCTCCCTGGATTTATCTACCGCACCAACCCCCCACCCAGACCAACTGTCCCTTGTCTTGGCACAGGACTCTCCTCAGAGGTGACTTTGACACTGGCCAGAGCTCTCCCCTTAAATCCCATTAGCCGGGCCAGATACTGGCAGCCAGCCCTTGGTAATAGATATGGTGGGAAGGTGTTTTTCTCTCTCTCTACATATATAGAGTATACATTCCCTTGATAAACGTATTGTCTCAGGGTAAGGTGGGCCAAAAGAAATCAATACATTTGTATTAACTTGCCTGTGCTGTATCCAAGCCAACTTTCAATATTTATATTGGAATTTCAAGGTTATTAATTTAAGTTGGCTACATTTAACGCACAATTGTTGTCAAAAGATAGGATTTTTGTGGTAATTCATCAAAAATAGTGAGCAGAGTGTGATCAGGTCACTATTTTTAAAGGTATAGCACTTAAATCATAGTAAAGTATAAAAGAGAAAAGTAAATTGTGAGAGTTTCTTCTTAGATTTTCAACTTTCTGTGTTATTTTTTTCTTTTCAGCTGTTTTAATGCTGTTTTAGAATTCAGATTGATTTATCATGGAATAATAAATTTCATTAAGAAAAGTCCTGTCCTTATGGTGAAATGAGTTGTTACTCTCCTGAGCTGACAGCTTGTACTAACATGTTGCCGCCATTGACCTAAAAAAAGATGGTCAACACCCTTCCCACTGAACAAAAATGAAACCAAAAATATCTTGGATAGTTGTGTTGCCATGTTGTGGTGGTGACGTCATTTGGAGCTGCTGTATCGAGTTCCCATGCATGTAACATCCAACCAAATCACAAGCATGGCTCTTCTTTTTATAGCATCAAAAAACTAATTAAAGCAAAACGGAGCTTTTTTTGAGCTGTAGTTTTTAGTTTAATGTATGTCCTGTTTCATAATATTGGTGGTACAATTGTTTTACCTAAATGCGGTCAGCTATCAGGAGTGAACACGATTTTTTGCTTTCATAGTTCTCCTCCATTCCTGTATATGTCTGTGGTTGCTGCAGGTTGTCAGACTTGTTTTTTTTGGGTTTTTTTATTGTTATATTTTCTGATTTTAAAACACTCAGTAGGTGTTTTTAGCTTGGTTAAAAAGACAGCTCACATTTTTTGAAGTGGCATTGGGTGAGGTCAGTGTTTTACCTGTAGTAGATTGCAGTCAACATTACACCAATTTGAACTTATCAAAGTGAAGTAACCATGTGTTGTACAGTGAAATGACTAAAGAAAAATGACACCATCTGTGTTTAGATCGGTTCCCAGAAAGCCTTGTCGCAACATGTCATGTATGCTAGCTAGAGTTTTCTCAGGATGAATTGAATGCTCAAATTACAGCAACTGGGATCCTCATCACAGCAATCAGAACAGAGTTTCTGTAGGACCAGGTGGAATTCTGCTGTTGCTTTGGTCAGCCATGTTGCTAATGCTATCTACAAGACAAGTTCTCTTTCTCTGTTTTATTTTTTGTTATGAAAATCACATTTATAGAGACCCAGTGAATGACAGAAATATGATTGACATTCAGGAGCTGATGATGTTTGGCAGTCTTCAGATATCCTCACATGGGTTGAAACTAATTATTCATATTGTTAGGAAATATTGTGTTGGGATATCTTGCATTCTATTTCAATATAGAGCAAGTCTATGAATTTTTAATGGGATTTTTTTTGGATCAAAAATCTTTGGATGCATTGTATTCCTATGAAAAATGCAATTTTTATGAGACGTACTTTTACTTTTACTTTTTTTGAGCTCATCCAAGAGCAGATTACTAGTACATATGACTGTTCATGATGGTTAGTGGTTCATCTGCAGTGGTCAAATTGTTTCTGCAAAAGAATCACAATTCCTCTTGGTCAAGACACAAACTCTCCAAATCTCAAATTCCAATCGGCTGAACTTCTCCCTCCATCTTCCACTCCACTCTCTCCTTCATCTCTCACTGCATCTTCTCTCTCTTTACATTATCCCCTTATATCCCTCTCTCTCTTTTATCCTCTAAAAATGTTCTATTCTCTTCTTTCTGTTTTTGCTTTCCTTCGTCACTTCATCCTTTTCTCCCTACTCCTTTTCTTAACCCCTTCTTTCTCCTCTGCTGCCCTCCCTTCTTGCCTTCTCTTTTCTGCCTGTCTTCTCCTCCTGTCACGGATCTGTCGTTCTCAGCTGTCGTCCAGGGACTGGGGGCTCCGGGAATGTCACCATTGACGTCACCCCACATTCCACACATTCCCACGCCCAGCCCTGCGTAATGGGAGACATCCCACACACAGACACACACTGAGGCACTTGCGCACTCATACACATTTAAACGAACTATCAGTATATACAAACAGTGAACATTAACATGATAAACAAAGCAACACACAGGTCAACATGTTTCTGTGACTTGCTCAGACTCTCAGAATAGGAGTGTATTCCTGCAAACTTCAAGATAATAAGTGTGAATCACAAACATGCACTATTACCAACATACAGTACAACAAAATACATGGCCCATAGCTCAATAAACGTGTAATATTTGTAGGAAAGTTCAAGTTAAACACTTTTTTTTAATTGTCTCACTGTGCAAACAGTTGTCAAGTTTCTCTATTCTAACTTTCTTTTCTCGCTGTCACTTTTCATTCTCTTTAGTGACAAAAAACGCTGATATTTTTCAATGCAAGAATAAAATGTTAACTAAAGAACAGCTATGACGGATGTCCTCCCTAAATGACAATACTGCTCTTCTCCAAACACCATCAGGTTATCCATTTATTTCTGGGTATTGAAGTCACTGTGAATAATCTAGATCCTGTAGCTTCCTGTGCTTCTAGCACACACACATACACATACATACTGTTCAGTACACTTCTACATCACTCTCTTACTGTCTCTCCTCTTTTTTTACATCTTCCCCATTTTACATCCTTACAATCTTCCTTCACCATCTCCCATTATTTTTTCTTTCCTTCTACTTTCCTACTTCTACAGTACTGCCTAAATCTTATTGATCTCTTACTTTGTTCTGCCTACATCCTTACTTAAAATTTCCTCATCCTTCCATCTATACCCCTCCTTCTTGTCTACTGATCCTCCCTTGTTCCCTAATTTGTATTTTTCTTTCTCTGACTCACCTTTAGCAAAATACTTTAACAAAAAACTAACAAAGACTTTCCCTCAGCAAAGCTTCCCAACCTCTTTCTGCCCTAATCTTTCCACCCACAAACACTCTGCATCCTCCTGTCTTTCTTCACCACTTCCATCATCATTCCATCAGTCTCGGGGGGTTTTTTGTCCATGCTGCCATTCTTCATTCTCACTGGGCTGTTAAAGAGATTGTTTTCATTTGCTGTTGTTGGTTTTTTTCATTATTATTATTTTTTTTTTTGTATGTGTGTGTGTCTTTCTGGAGTGTGTGTGACTGAGATGAAGCAGAGTCACATGCCACTGTCGTCTTGAGCTGGCGTCATGGCAAACTGCTATCGGCTATCACACACACCCTGACCCTGTCTGTCAGAGGGGAATACAGTTTGTTTGTGGGTAGTGGGGCTGGGAAAGTCCCTACTGTCCCTCTTTCAGACACGCTGACTTACTTTTACAATTTGCGTGGGGCTCTTTTGACCGCAGCAGCATGAACAGGCTGCTGTCTGCTGGAGTCATGTTGTCATGACACCCTGACAGCTTAACTGAAAATTCAATAAGCAATGCCCACAAAAATATCAGTCACGTAAACCCTAAGACATATATTAGAGAAGTAAAAGACTGAGAAGATATGAAGAAAGCGATAGGAATGAAAACTTTTAATACAAATACTTCCTTAATATTCCTTGAAATCAGGAGTGATTGTCACACACAGATGCACTTGAACACCGAAGAAACACAGAGGCGTATCATGTGGCAGGCATTGTCGTTTCATAACTGGTGTATTGCAGTTCAGAAGTTTGGAATGTGACCAGTTGTGAAGTTACAAAAGAGGGTGCGTTTAGCAGTCGTCACGTTCTGTAATACTGCTGGAATGCACCAGTGACGAAAGCAGAAATCCAAAGGTACTTTTTCAGAAGGTTTTCTTTTTTCAGTGAGTGATCAGCTGTTACATTCTCTTCTGTGCCATTTTTGTTAAAAAAAAAAATCATAAACACAAAATTGAGCCACACTGTTTATTTTGAGTCAATCCATCAAACACTGCGACCGCAAAATTGAAACGAGCACTAAATCTGTATTAATCTGCTGCTGAAAATAGTCCCTTACAAAGCCATTTCTTCCTGTTTATTGACTTATTGACTGATTTCTTTTTTTAATTATAATTATCAGACGAACCATTTAACTGAAAGCCAGACAGGAAATAACATCTTGTTCTGATTTTGTTTTTATTTTTCATGATAAAAAAAAAAAATAAGAAAAACAAAGAAAAAGAAAAGCACTGCATTTAAATCCTTAATGTTTTATTTTCATGTTAGAAAGAAAATACTATTGCTCTTCATTTGTACAGGTCTATAACATCTAACATAATCTTTTGTAAAATGATGATTTAATTAATCTTGACAGTAATCTCATTTTGTTTCAGCATATTTGAAAAAAATGGAAGGATTGTTTGTTTTTTTTATATTTACGATAGTAAATTAAGCCCTTATGATTTGGACTCTTACCAATTTCAGATTTCACATTGGAGCATTGAGGATCATTTTTCACAATTTTTAAAAATGTTCTAAACTAAAACAATATTCAATTAATCACGTAAATAGCAACCAAGGTAAGGGCCAAGTAGGCCAAAGATATCAAATCATGAGAAGGAGGCTCCTGCACACTTACATTACTCATAAAAGCAACATTTCAGCTTTTACAGTTGATGAATCTCAAAGCGTATATTAATATGTAGGCAGGCATGAGAAGTGGACCTCACAGCTGTCACTCATGTGGTCTAAATGCTAGTACATAAAAGTACTTGGGATATACTGTATATAAAATGTTGAAATGGACTAACTGTGTTAGTACTTATTTGAAAAAAATAAGATTTCAGGGCTCAACAGGAGAGAAAAATGACTTAATAAGGATAATTTTTGCAGTGTAAGATGGAAAAAGTCCAGGGAAAATCGTGCGCGTGAGCGCTGACACGACAAACAAAAAGCTGCCGAGAGAGAGGAAATAAAATAGTTACGGAGAGAGAATAACATGGCTTTGATGATCAGGAGAAAAATCAGAGCACTGCCAAAAAACTCTGTTTGAGCTGCAGAAAAGACAGGGAGCATGCGGCACAACAGAGCGATCCAACTCGCTAATTAGAACACACATAGGCAGACACCACCACACACACACACACACACACACATACACACATACACACACACACACAGGCTGACATAGTTCAGAGATAGATACAGAAACACAGCGTCCGCCACCTCCTCACTAATTCTCGCTCTCTCCCTCACTCTCTCTCTCTCTTTCTCTCTGTCTCTCCAGCAAATGGCTATATGAGTGCCAGGGCCTCCCCCGGCCTCCTCTCTGTATCCAATGGCAACAGCCTGGGGAAAGTTGTCCTGGCTAAATCTCCGCCTTTGCCTAGCTCTCAGATGGTCAACAGCCGCAAGCCAGACCTGAGGGTCATCACCTCGCAGAGCGGCAGGAGCCTCATGCAGCTGGTGAGGAGAGTGCAGCTATGGCAGTCACAGAGGGACAAATGATGGGTTCAAATTTGAGAGAGAACAGGAAGTCAGACCAGAACGTAATATAATGAAGCAACTGAAGCATTCAACCATTTTGTTCCTGGAGCCAATCACAAAAAAAAGATAATACAGGTTAATCTAGTCCCTATTATGGTAAGGTTTTGTATTGCCTAGGAAAGAATTCTGGTGTTTTTCAACTAAGCCCTTTTTCTGAACTTTGAACTTCACAAAATACATATTTTTTTGAAAATTACTTCAGTATGGACTTTGGTCACTTGGACTATTTAACTCAAACAAAGCTGCACAGTGCAATGGCACAGTAAATGATAAAATGTAGGAAATAAATCACCTCTTGCCGCTAATGACTGTTAGTGACGTGTATGTTAGCATAGGTAGACAAACAGATTCAAACTGGTATAAATCTACTCACAAATTAGTTTGTCTTGTCTTGTTTGTAAACAGCCAAAACATTGCTCCCTCAAAAACTGACTAATCACCTCTGGGGAGCTCAGAAACATTCAGTATTTTTACAGTTATTGAGTCAAAAACACAGGTGTTTCACGGAAGGTATCTAATCCATGTTCCCAGACACTTAATGATCAATATCTTTGGATGATAGTTAACAGTGAAAAAAAATGTTTATTACCAATGCTTCAACTTGCCCTGTACCATAGTATTATATAGCCTTGTCACGTTCAATGATCTTAGCAAGTAAAAATTTAGGTTGAAAAATACTCAAATTCCTCTAAAATACAATGGGCCTCATGCAAAAAACGTTTTGAGTCATAATTTACATTTTACTTATATGTAGAATTTTTTCATGATGCCATAAAAGTCATGTACAGGTACCCCGAGTCGCTCAGCATTTTGAGGCCTTCTAAATAATGTAAAGATTTAATATGTCACCAAACAGTTCAGTAGCTATATACCATGGAATGTAGCAGCATGGAGTTCCCCTGCTGAAGTGGTATTTTCTAAATGTCCAACTCTGCTTAGAGTTTTGTTATGCTAATGTATGATAAAAGATTTATATGTTTTATTTAAGACTATAAAAGGAGCCCTTACAGGTCACGTTATGCAGGGGAGTTTATTACACTGTTGATGAAATATCCTGATAAAAAGCACCTTCACTAACTTTTACAGCAGCTTTTGAAATGAGAAAGCAAGAAAAATGTGTGCAGTTGCAGTTTGCTAAATTCGACTTGCGTAGGTTTTTCTGCATGAGGCCCATCATGTAAAAGGCACCAGTTTCCAGTAGATATACCATTTTTACTTTTAATCCAAATCCAAACTAAAGATTTTTAGAGGAAAAGACACTATTAAGAACATAACAAGCTCATGTTTAAGAATGAAAGTTGAACATTTGTCTATAAATCTCCAGACATTTCCTTTTTGCATTGTCACTTAATTTAGATTTCTGCAGCCTTTCAGCTAAAAGATGCTTCAAAGTTTACTTGCAGTCTCTTGAAAGGAGTCCCAGACAGAGATTAATAGTGTCTATGAAAAGTAATATTGCATAGGTGTGAATATTCCTACTCTCTGCTGCGCAGTTCAACATTAAGTCCTTCAGCCATCCATCACTCTGTGTGGCAGCATGTTATATTGAATTTCATATTTCCTGCAGCTAGTTGTTGTAGAAGTGTGACTGTCCTCTGTTTTCTACCCCTCCTGGAGCAGACAGAGGAAGAGCTGGAGTTGGTGAGTGAGGTGAATAGACTTCGAGACTTTACATTTGTAGCTTTATGGATGGGGTGTCGAACACTGTGGGATCTCACTTAGCATGAGTGTAACATCAGCAGCCCATGAGAGTTTGACTCAGGACATCAGAGCACACTGACCTCAGAGCAACTGATGTACAGCGGATAAATCAGCTGGTGGCACCAGTTCCTCCATCGAAAGGGGTTGATTCTACAGATTTACACTAAAACATTGGTTTTCTTGATTTAATATAAACAAGTCTGCATTGATTTGCTAATTAATTAGATTACTGAAGGAATACTTAGGTAAATACAAATGCTTTCTCTCTTGCAGATAGGGTAAGAATATTGAAACACCCGGCAGCCAGGTAGTTTATTGATTTAAAAAGACAGGAAACAAGGGAGTGCAGCAAGGCTGGCTCAGTCTGATGGAATCTAAATTAGTTCACTAATTCAGTGTTTCATAGCCAACATGTCCTGTCAGATCAGCTCAAGTAAGTAGAGCGTTGTACAACAACAACAACATGGAGAGCAAAAATCTAGGTTTCAACCATTTATCTTTTATTGTTAGTGATCTGTTTCCAAATCTATTTCCAAAACTTTCAACTTGCTAAATTGCTTGCTAAATTAATATCAATGTAAAATCAATATTTTTAAGTACCCCCCTAGCAGCTGCAGGAGTACCCCTGGCTGGGAATCACAACACATGGTGTTTTGTTTTTTATGCATCTGTGTGAGATGTTTTAAAAGAGTGTAGGTGCCAAACTATTTTTTTAGACTAAGCTTCATATTTAGCATACAGACATTGATTTCCTTATCTAACTCTTGGCAGGAAAGCAAATTTTTTAAAATGTAGATATTTGTTTTCAAGACTTGACTTTGACTTCCTTAATCACTAAAAACATCTCCAGTGGGAATTATGTTTGTTAGTAACTTACTGCCCTCACTGCACTCTTTGCAAGCTGAATAAAGAGATACCACCAGTCTAATGGAACTGTAAATGCAATTAAAATGCAAAATATGTTTATGTTTGTGTTTATTTTATTCTGCTGATGTTTTGGTGTGAATTCCAGTAATAAAAGTTAACTTTATGGTGTTAAACCACCTAACATTAGCAAAAAAGATCAATCCCCAACAGTTCAGTAGCAAAATACACAGAAAAAATAAAAAGTAATACATCTAAAACACATTCTTTTAAAGTAGGTAAAGCAGCAAATCTTAAAAATATACGTTTATATTGTGCTGAATATGGTTGCACAGTGGAGCTTAAAGCAGCCTTTGTGTTGCACAAACAGTGTACAGAGGGAACATGGCGGGAACTGGAGCAACCAGCTGACTCTTGGCTCTGTGTGAAAGCTGCTCAGCATGTGCATGTGTGGCTTCATCCGAGTGGAGAAAGATCACAAACGTCTCCAACCTGGAGCACAGGAAGACATGTTGGAGTCTCGACAAGCCGGCCCCTCCAGTCCCGTAAACACATGCATGCGGACATGTGTTCACGCATATTTCCCTGCATAAATACAAATGCCACAAAACAAACACAGACCTTGCGTTTTGTTCATTTTGAACATACCTCTTTGCACATATTCACACACACACTATCATCTCTCCTCTATTGGTTTTGTTGATGCATGAGTTCCTGTCAGCATGGTTCACAGCAATACCTTATCATAATACCTTTCCTGCCTTTGCCTTGGTGACAGCGGTGCCATGCCAATGCCATGTAGACATGTGAGAGTTTTTCTCTTCTTGCACGCAGATGTTAAAATGTCGCAGAAGCGTTAAACACCTCAGATGAGGCGCTCGGATTTTCTCACAGAAAGGCTTCTGCCAGTGGGACAATGAATAAAACATCTTCAACTGTCCTGAGCAGGGACAGAGAAGTGATCACACTGTTTATTATGCCAGACTTTAGTTATTAGTGCTCTTGTAATCAGTTAAACTTTAGACATGGCAGGGAAACTGAGGTTTGACAGTTGCTGCACTTCAGCTCATTAAAGAAGAGATTACAATTAAATGACAAGACAATTTATTATTTGTTTATTTCAGCTAGAATTAGAACAAGCTGTGTTTATATTTCAGAAGTTAGAGTGTAATTACCTTGTTCTCGGTCACATTTTATGGTCTCCGCATCCACTCTGGTGTACAGTGGGAAGCACATGCTAACCATTATTGTTATTACTGTTGAAAATGGATGAAGTCATTTGTTGTGAACTTCTCCACTTAGCCCTTGTAAGGAGAAAAAAATTTGTGGTGGACCCAGTCCAGGTTTTTCTCACAACATTGAGCCACAGCACAGGATCAAGAGATCAAGAAAGAAAGGCTTTACTTTTAAATCTTAAATGGCATCTTTTAATGAGTATTTAGGTGATTATAAACTGTTCAAATACTTTTAATTCTATTAAAACATATCAGATATAATCACACCAGTTCCAGACTGCCATTAGAAAATTGCATAAAAAGTTTAAGCATCTGCACTGTACACGGAGGAGATGTAGAGAATCATAGGTAGAGAGAAATTTGCATTAGTTAGTTACATGTTAAAGCCCTCAGAGCCTCTCTGTATACCCTATTTTGAAACATTTCCAGCTACAGTGTCTTAATGTTCAACTCCCTCCATCTTTGTTTTTGTCTTCCCACAATGCTCAGCGGCTAGCTAGCTCCCAGGTGGCACAGCCACTCACCACGCCAGTGGTCTCCATGGCAACACCCAGCCTCTTAGCGCCATTCTCCACCATGCAAACGGCCTACAACACTGGTAAGACGTTACAGGCAGCAGCTCAAACCGAATCAGTGTGTTTCCATCTGAAGCTGGAGCTAAGTGATGGACCCAGTGCATTATGTCATGGAAGATCTTTAGAGTCATGCAGAGAAACGCAAAGAATTTGCTGTGTGATGCCGCAAATCCACCATGAATATTCACTTTGTTCATTGTGTGAGAGCTTCTGGAGTGATTCCACTTCAAAGGTCTCCATTAATATGGATTAGCCCTGATTAATATTGATGCTCCAGAAAGTTGTGTGATGTAAAACAATCCTCCCTCACCCCTCCTCTCCGACTCATTTTCTCTGTCTTTATTCTTCCATTCCTTAATCTCAGAGTACCAGCTGTCAAGTGCAGATCTCACAGCGCTCCAGACGTTCACACCACCGGGGCTGGTGCCGGGAAACATGGCTGCCTGGCAACAGCAACCAGCAGTCTCCCAGCAACAACAGCAGCAGCAGCAGCAGCAACAGCCACAGCAGCTGAGCCTGGCGTCGCTCAGTAACTTGGTGTAAGCTCCCTTTTCTTCATTTGAGCAATGCATAAATGAGATTGAGTTACCTGTTTCCTGACCTTTTGACATTTCCTCTTCAACATCTGAACGCTCTGCATGTCAGGTGATTCAGGACACTCGCCATATCACAAACACACACTCACTTGAAGCAGTTCTCCCACACGGGGCTGTAGCATCACCATGGCTAAGGTTGATTCATCTTTGTGCTGACCTAGATACCTCCCCACACACAAACACTCAGCTCTGACTCCCACTGGAGTCCCCCTCTCATTTATCTCCTAGTAGTGAGGCTAGGCATCTAGTTGTGTTATCTGCACACAGAAGCACTGGAAACGCTGGATAGGATCTCAAAGTTTTAACTGAAGTGCTCTTCTTGTTCAGCCAACATGGTGGTGATCTGATGGGTTTGGCTTATTCCCTCTTCTTTCCTAGTCTTAGAAATTTGTATGCAAATTATCTCCCAAAGCATCCCTGAGAAAACAGGCGAAGAAGGAGTTTAGAATTGAAAGCACTGACTGTGCTGAAATATGACTGTTAATACTTAAAGCTCCACTTTTAATTCAGCTCTTGGCTCTTCTTAGAGATCAACTACATCGGCTCCCCTTTATGTTCTTTGAGCCCTCAACATACTGATTAAATAATGCAAACATTTTGAACATTTTCAAGAGTACATTTAAACACTGCAACCACAATTGGAGAGGTTGCTTGTATTGCAAGTGCTTTCCTATATGCATAGTGTTTTTATGGTCTCTTCCCTTTTGATTCCTTTTGATCATATTATGTAATAGCTTTATTGCAGTTTAGACACATTCTTTAAGACCTCATATTTTGCTTTAAAAACTCATTTAATGCAGAGACCACGTCACAGATCTAGTCTTTGTCAGTGATGTGTTTTTGGGTCTTTTGGGTCAGTGGGAGCAATAAAGGTTATAAAGCTATGAATGTTTCTTTGAAGTTAACCTGAGCCCCAACTGGTA
>KV751342.1:3199729-3212171 GCA_001698575.1 Mola mola
GAAACATAAGTCTTAGTGTAACTTAGATGTGTGCGAGGCTTGGGGATCGGCTTGTAATCGCCTCTTGTTTTGTCCCCTTTCCCCCTTTTTCTTCACAGCATGTGGGGTGCTGAGAAACAGAATGCGGAGATGGTTAACTGCATCTCCAATTTTGCTGCTAACCTGAGGTGAATCACATGACAGCGTCTAGTGCTACGCAGCTCTGCCCTGCCTTTTTGTGTGTGAAGTTATTATCCTGCTTACTGACTCAGTTATCCAAAACACCAAACAGGTCAAAGAAGTTACAGAATAGATTCAATTACACGACAAATATGATATTACACTATCTATTCTCTCCGTTGGTATGTTGAATGTGTCACCTGTTGTTGCTTCGCTGGGTCTGTGCTTCATTGCTCTTTCAGCACGTTTTACTGTTTTTTCCCACTTTACTATTTTGTTTATAAGAGTTCATATGCTACCTAAAGCTTAGAAGCTTAGATCTAAAGCTGATTGGTAGTGTAATGTACAAAGAGGAAGAAGCTAATCTGTGAAAGCAGCAGTGTCTTGCTAGCTTCTCGAATGAAGGGAGTCTCAGGATGCTACCTAGAGCTCAGAACACTGTCCCAGTGCACACCACCGACATGCTCAGTGCATTAAAATTTTACTCTGCCACCATTTAGCTGTCACTGGCAGATGACTGTCAGACATAAGTTTCAATTCCTCAGATACATGTAGGCCTCAAGTGTCTACAATAGCATGACTAAAAAGAATAATTAATATATAGACATTTTAACAATTTCCCTCAGGGATAAATAAAGTATTCTGAATCTGAATCTGAATCTGAATAGCTTAGCTGTCGAAGGTTGTTATTTCCTGATAGACAATTAGATCACCAGTTAACAGCCTCTTGGATCTTAGCTCATTTAGGCATTTTTTGTTACACAAAATTGTCATTAAACATTTGTAACTCTTCTTAATGCTGATATATATATATATTTTTTTTTTAAATTTCAGAATCTGAAGAACATTAAATAGAACATAAGAGACAGTAAAAGTAATACCAGGTGTCAGGAGTGAGTCTATTATTTGTTTCTCTTTCCGACAACCTGAAATTTGTCCATGGAAATATGATAATAGGTTGTTTGTTATTGTATACAACAGCTGTGCCTCCAGGCGGTTGACTGCCTTTGAATAAACAGGGTACATAGTTAACGCTCACCACCTCAACTCTTCACATCGCCCTGTTATTGTTGACAAATTGCTGTCCAGATAGCACAAAATCATTCCGCAAACAATAAAACTGCTCAGAGAGTCTAGAAGAGCAGGCACCACTCATTCTTTCTCAGGACTATTAGCTGAAACAATCCAACTGCTGTTTCGCCACTGTTTGCCATAAAGTGTTTTTATGCATCCAGCAATAGGAACACCTTGAGCGTATTTGTTCAGGTTTGGCACCAGTTTTCACTTTGACTCAAGGTTTAAACCACGGTTTCATGTCACCTGCATCCAAACCATATACTGTTCATTTAATGCTTATTTTCATCATCTACTTATCATTTAAAGTGTAGAATTTTTATAAAATACACCCTGCATCCATGTATCATCTTCAAATTTCACTGTTTCCAAATCTGCAGCTTAAAACCTTTGCAATTCCATTCATTGCTATTTGGAGCTGTGGAAATAAATCTTTGAATTTAAGAAATTTGAACCAATTTATATTTACATTTTTTAGCCATGGTAAAGGTTAGCTCTGTAAATGGTGATGTGAGTCAACAGATGCACACGATCCACACTGAAATCTATCAGCCACAGCCAGAATTCTTGTTTTGACATAAAGATTTTGGTGATTTTTCCTCTTGCGTCACCAAGAGGTTGAAATTTATAAATTTGAATTCATAAATTTTATCACTTCAAATAGTTCCATGATATGTGCCCAAATTAATTATCCCTGTTTACACGAAACTAACAATACACCTGCTAAACGTGTTAAAGGAATAGTTCAACCAGAAATTACAAAGTCAGGCTTTCTCTACTCAACCTCATGCAGGAGGGATCACAGGTGATGGTTGTTACTCTTACCTGCTGTGCATTAATTAAAGCCTCATGCTGTTAGTAGGACTATAGACCCTACAGAATTCCTGTCTCTAGATAGACTGTTTAAAGATCAGATGAAATTAATTTCATCATTAAAAGTTTTGAGTAATTGACTGTACTTTATCCCTTACCTTATATTACAGAATAGAAGTTTAACCGTTGCAGCTTTCCTTTCTATATGTTGTTTGTTATTAAGTCTAAAAGTGAAGATAAATGTAGAAGAGCACACAGTTTCTTTTTTCACTTCTTGTAGGTGAAAGGATGAGTTGATTTATTGATCAATATTGATTTATTGATAAATATGATTCTAGCTTCTTTAATGTGAGAAAATTTTGGTTTTATGTGTCTTCTGCTTTTCTAAACTATGGGATTGGGACTGTTGGTTGGATAAAAGAAAATATTTTGTCCTGTGTGTCTGTTGTATTTAAAAATAGCAGACATTCCTTCAAACACTAAAACAAAAACTCATGATTGAAATATCATGATTTAAATAAATAGGCACCATTTTCACTTCTTCCACTCTCAGGTTGACGACTAACACCAGGCAGGATCACAATGACAGATTCGCTGTCACTGAGAACAAGCAAGCATCATAGAAATGTGGGAAGCTTTCCCAGCACAACAAACTGTTCTGTGGGCAGAACGGAAAATTATGCTGTCCGAGGACAGAACAGGCAGAGGTAGATACTTCTGCAGCCCAGACTGCTCCAGTTTGTTTTCGATCTCATCACAGCGTGGCCTCGCATTGAGCAAACAAGCTCATCCAAACAAGCAGTGAATGACATTTTCGCTGTAAGCCTTCGCTGTCATCACTTCTTTCCCCTCTACGTGCTTCACAAGGAAATGATTTCTGTCAGCTTACCCTCTCCCATCCCCTTTTTAATCAGTCCTTCTCCACTACTTCCCCCTCTTTCCTGCTCTTTTTCAGTTTAATTCAGAGTACACCTGTTGACTCCCATCCTCCTCCTCACTCTCCATCCAAATGTTAATGTCATGGCTGCCCCTCATAAACCACATCCCTGTGGAGCTACACTTTCAGCTAGTTTGCCTGTTTATATAGAATTGATCTCTGGGTGCCATTTGTTGTTTGTTTCCTCACTGAGGCGAGGTGTTATTAGCACACAGAACCTCCATTTAAGAAACTTAAACAGGAAATAAACAGACATTTTAAGGGTTTTCTGGTAATGCATCTGTGATAATTTATTTCCATTTAATCCTTTCTGGAACATACCTGTCTCTCGCCCCCCTCCCTCCCCTCCTTTTGTCAGCCAAAGTTTAGCAGGGGAAAAAACACACATTGCTGAATTTTTTACAGGACACACTTCTTGTAAGCAGAGCACAATGCACATTTGCTATCGGAGGCAGTTAGTAAAACCTCTCAAGAGGAACCAGTGTTTTCTCAGACTGCACATTAGAAAGCACTTTGTAAACCCAGCCGTGGAATCATTAGTTTTACTACTAATACTTCAGTTTTATTAAGCACCAAACTCATAGTCTGTTTAGTGATTGCAGTGTATTGGTTACTTTGCAACACATTTGCATGCACAAGCTGGGAGCCAATTTTTGGTGTCAGATGTTGGATTCTACTGAATAATAATTTACTGGAAATTCTCAAAGAATTTTGATTATTGGAAAAAACATTTGTACAAGGTTCAGAAATTCTAAATTAGTACTATTTATCCCATAATGTGAAGTGTTATTTCAAAAAATATTTCAAATATGGGGAAAAAGGACAGTTCCATTATTCTCAAAGACATTCACTATTTAAGATTTCACAGTATGCTCCTTTCATCATAGTCTGCGTTAAGGATTTCTGTTGGCCTGATCCAAATGAGTGTGAATGTGAGCTTTAGCACTTCCTGCTATACCCATCTCTGCCTCGGCCATCATCTCTGACTGAGGCAACTGTTGAGTGACCAGGGGCCACGACTCTGACTGTGACTTGATCTCTGTCTCACCGTTTCCCTCTGTTTTTTTTTAAACTTTGCTTGGCTAATTTTCCACTTCTCTCTGCAACATAGCCACTCAGTCCAAACTGCTCTTTGACAGAGAGGAGGACGATTAATTCTGGACTATACTTCAGCCTCACTGCTATCAGCATGCTGCTTTCTCACAATATTACCTGCTGGATGAGGGCACCTCAGCACCATTTCCAAATTTACTGCAAGAGATTGGATATAAAATGAAAGATGAATGATTGTAATGAGGCAGACAGTGGAGCAATTTGTAGATTGAAACATATTTAGAATAGACAAAATTATTATTAGTGCAAATATTACATAGTTTATGTTCTGTGGATGAAAAAGAGGATGTTAAACGCTTGAATAGCACCTACACATATTTTAGGGAATTATAGGTCCTAACATAGTGGCCGACATGCTGAGTGAATAGTGCTGTTTTGCTCCCTGTCACATGAGATGGAAGGAGATTGGTGTTCAAGAAATTAGAAAATCAGGAGCATGATCATCATTGGAAACAATAGGAAACAAAATCTATTTGAAAGACCTCAATGAGTTAATATTGTACATCTATTATATCTAATTGAAAAATAGTAAAATCAAGTTGAGATATCTCAATTTCTTTTCCCTAGTATGGGTCAGGAACCAAAAAACTGTAAATCATGCATTTTAAATGATGCAAACATGGCCCCTTTTCAATAGACGCACACAACCTGGTAAACACTTTTTAACTTTACATCAGAAGACTTCATGCAGCTCTTTTCACAGAAGAATTAGTATTCAGTGACCTTACGTGTGTGGGAAGCTACCTTATCTAAATAGTGCATGTGCAAATATGTTGACCAAAGTAAAGCAGCTAAAATTGTAAGTTTGGTGTTTATCTTGCTATCTTACTTTTTAATATACTGTCAAAATCTGTGGGTTGATATTACTTTGATGTCAGATAGCTCCACCAAGGCCTATAAGTCCCTTTAAATTAAAATTCCTGGATCCACAACAAAATTTAGTCGATTCCCTATCCTGCCACCAAGGTTTTTTTTTTAATCTTTGCCACCTCACCAACCAACCAACTCAGACCAATGACTGAGAAAACATAGCGTCCTTGGCAGAAGTATTCGTAGGTAATCATGTGTTGCCATACCTTTGCTGCCTAAAATGGCAGATGCACATGTGAATTAGTGATTTGGAAAGTAACTTTCCAATCTGAGTTGAAAATAAAGTGATCTTAGTATTTAAAATTGTAAAAAATCTTAAATACAGCACAAACCATCATTTGTCAGATTAAATAATAAACTGGTAATTATGTAAAGCATAATTTTGTGGAACTCATGACTGTAGTAAATCTATCAAAATTTAATTGAAGAGGAGTCAGCTTTTTGGTCATCAAAAAAGCAGAGCTTTATGGGTACCAAGAGACTGCTTCAAGCTGTGCCCACTGCGTTGTTAAAGCTTGGGGGTAGCCTGCTGCTCTCACCTTCATCACTGTCAACGGCCCCGCTGACTGTGCTCTTTTTGCTCAGCATAATGACAACACCTCTGTAGCATCAACATCCATCTACCTGCGCAGGCCTAAGCTCCAATGCTGGTTTGATGATGTGAGAGGTGGCTTTGCTAAGATATTTATGTGTGTATGTGTGAGTATAAGACAGAAGGAGCACTTGCATGTAAGACAGCATGGGTGCATGAGTTTAAGAGCAAGACAGCAAGCAAATTTGAGTGCTAGGGACCCAGATCGCCTGAAGGAGCACTATCTTAAATTCTCCTCTCAGACTGCCAGTAATTGAGAGAATATTAGAGATACGGTGCTGCAGATGGCTCGATATGACACATTAGAACACACCCAAGGGCCAAAACGAAGTAATTGGGAGCTTCAAATAAAGATCGACAGTGTCACGCTGGGGGAGACAGAGAGATAGGAGAGAAGAAGAACCATTTCCAAAAAAAATCTGTCAAAAGCGTCAAAGCAGCGAGCCACAGTGCACCGTCAACAGCCAATGTCATCCCGAGTGACAGGTTCGACTCAGCCTCTAGCTGGCAAAGGAGGTGGCGGAGGAGGCTGAGTGAGAGGGTGAAGACGTTGATCAAAGAGTCAAGGCAGGTACAGACACTGACAGAGATGTAAGCTTTCTGCCACATGATTTCATACCGAGGATCTGAAGGCACATACACAGAAATCATGTTTACAGCAGCATAATGAAACACTGGAGTGTGTTCTCCAAACTGGAGTCATACTTTACTTGTTTAATGTTTAAAAATTTGTGATATTTTGGTTAGAGTAGGCTGTTATGGAAGCTGCAGTGTGTTGATTTTTTACATCAGTCCTCAAATACAGTAGTGAAATCACACATTGGTGGAAGATTAATTGTAGCAGGAACATCATAATTCTGCTGTCTGCAATCATAGAAACAGATAATAAGATGGATGTTTTTCCTCATGGCAGGATAAACCAGTTTCAGAATCCATGGATATATGTCTCACATTCCTATCTTGTGTTTCATACTATCATTGGTATGATATAGGTCATATCATATCATATCATGTCATATCGGAACACTGCCAACAGGTGGCCTCTCAGCTTATTCCCTTGGAATTGTTTTATCGTTCTGGTGGTTATGTACAACAGTTTGTCTGAAAGAGAGAATAACAAACATGTTAAGAGCAGCTTTCAACTACAGGTCCAAGGTGCGATTCATCTTTTGTTTTCAGACCCACTTTGCCTCAAAATGGACTCCTCATCTTCATCTGGACAGGAAGGAATGTAGTTTTTCTTATATCCTTTTACTTACTCCTTTGTGAGCGGTTTTATCAAACTGTGTTATTACATTTACAGTAACTGCTTTATTTGAGTTGTTTAGTAAAACTTAAGTGTCTCCAAATTCTACAAAACTATGATGCAGAACCAAAGAGTTGCTACCCAAAAAAGCAGCAGGACATTGATTGTGTTGATTGAAAAAGAAGAGCTCAAAAAAGTGAAGCAAAAACATCTTGCTCGCAGAGTATAGGCCTGTGATGTCAGCAAAACTAAAAAGTAAAAGTGAACCTCAAATGCATTTTTCTCAAAGATGTTCATTTTAGGCAGTTCTTATCACTGTGATGTATGTTCAAGTATCATTATCCTGATTGATTTAGTTTTAATTGTTTGTTATAAAAAATGTTAAATATCTTATGATTAAGTTCAAATGCACTGAACTTCAAGATATTTTGGCTTCATTTTGGTACAGGAGGAGTAAAACAATGAGGAAGTGTCTTATAAGTTACCCCATCCCATCTCATTTTCTGCCGCTTATCCGGGTCCGGGTCCAGGTCGCGGGGGCAACAGTCTGAGAAGGGAGATCCAGTGTGTCCTGTGTCTGCCCCAGGGTCTCTTCCCAGATGCTCGAACCACTTCAACTGGCTCCTCTCGACGTGGAGGAGCAGCAGTTCTACTCTGACCTCTCCAGTTGTCTGAGCTCCTCACCTTATCTCTAGGGCTGAGCTAGAACACCATGCGAGGAAACTCATTTCAGCAGCTTGTATTCGCAATCTCATTCATTCGGTTACTAGCCAGAGCTCATGGCTATTGGTGAGAGTTAGAACGTAGACTGACTTGGTGTTTCAGCTGAAGGCATCTGGACTTCCTGTAGTTCCTTGAAAACAGTTTGCCTACAAGAAGTCTAGATGCCTTCAGCTAAAACACCAAGACTACCATGACCTGGATGACAGAGAATCTCCACAGACAACATAGACTGACCGGTAAATTGAGAGCTGAGCCACAATAGACCGCATTATCGTCTGCATCACTGCCGACGCCACCCCAATCTGTCCGTCAATATCAAACTCCGTTTTCCCCTCACTTGTGAACAAGGCCCTGAGATACTTGAACTCCACCACTTGGAGCAGCAATTCTTCCCCAACCTGGAGTGGGCAATTCATCTTGGCTGACAACCATGGCCTCAGATTTAGAGGTGCTGATCCTCATCCTCCCCGCTTCACACTCCACTGCAATCCATCCAAGCGCAAGCTGGAGGTCACTGTTCAATGAGGCCAACAGTACCATGTCATCTGCAAGAAGCAGAGACGAAATCCAGAGGCCACTGAACTTGACTTCCTCTGCCACTTGGCTTCACCTAGAAATTCTGCCCATAAAAATTATGAACACAATCGGTGACTAAGGGCAGCAATGCAAACCAAGTTCTGGCTCTGACAATACAGAGATCGAATGGCCCGCAATAACAGGCCATCGCTTGGCCTGCCAGTAGCTGTCCGCTGCCTCAGGAGTCCCACAAGTCAGCCATGCCCTGTAAGTTTCTTTTTCAGCTTGCACCTTTCACTTCTTTTCTGGGGTAACCGCCACAAGTAGCACTGGCAACCTTGCTACCCTAGCTTCGAACAGCCGCCTCAGCATCGGTGGCACGGAACATGGCTCACTTAGATTCCATGTCCCCCACAACCTCTGGGATGTGGTTTAAGCTCTGCTGGTTGGCTAGAGTTGAAGACCATTTCGACAGGGTCCTCAGTCAGACATTCTCAGCAGACCCTCACTATATGCTTAGGCCTGTCTGGTCTATCTGGCATCCTCCCCCACCACCTGATCCAATTCACCACCAGGTGGTGATCAGTTGACAGCTCTGCTCCTCCCTTTACCCGAGTTTCCAGCACATACGGCCGCAGATCAGATGATACGACTAAAGTCAATCATTAACTTTTGGCCTAGGGTGTCCTCGTGCCAGTGCACTTATGGACACTCTTATGGCTGAACATGGTGTTAGTTATGGACAAACTGCGGCTAGCACAGAAATCCAATAACTGAACACCTCTCCGATTCAAATCGGATAGGCCGTTTTTCCCAATCACACCCTTCCAGGTCTCACTGTTATTTCCTACATGAGCATTGAAGTCTGCCAGTAGAACAATAGATCCTCGGTAGGGGCACTATCCAGCACCCGTTCCATGGACTCCAAAAACGGTGGGTACTCTGAGCTGTATGGCGCATAGGCGCAAACCACAGTCAGGACCTGTTCCCCAACCCAGAGGGGTAGGGAAGCAACCCTTTCGTTGACCAGGGTAAACTCCAAATTACTGGCTGAGAACCAGGGAGCTATTAGTAAGCCCACACCTGCTCTCCGCCTCTCACCTGGAACAAGTCCAGCAAAGAAGAGAGTCCAACCCCTCTAAAAAAGACTAGTTCAAGAACCTGAGTTGTGTGTTGAAGTGAGCCCTACTTTATTTAGCTGGTATCTCTCAACCTCCCGCACAAGCTCAGGTTCTTTTCCCACCAGAGATGTAACATTTAGTGTTCCAATACCCAGCTTCAGCAGGGATCAGGCTTCCGAGGCACCTGCCTTTGACTGCCGCCTGATCCACAT
Organism: Mola mola; assembly: GCA_001698575.1. NCBI lineage: Eukaryota > Metazoa > Chordata > Actinopteri > Tetraodontiformes > Molidae > Mola > Mola mola. The sequence goes on from KV751342.1 coordinate 3,209,106, forward strand.
GGCACTGGCTCCCTATGGCTCCTCCTGTGGGTGGTGGGCCCATTGGAGGTTGGACCGATATCTCCCTTTCGGGCTGAGTCCAGTCGAACCCTATGGGCAAAGGCCCTGCCACCAGGTGATCGCCTATGGACCCCTTCCCCAGGCCTGGTTCCAGGGCAGGGTGACCAAGACTTTGGTATTCATCATCATAGGAGTGTTTTTGAACCGCACATTGTCTGGCCCCTCACCTAGGACCAGTTTGCCTTGGGTTACGCTAAAAAGCCCCCAACAACATAGCTCCTAAGATCTTTCGGGCACTCAAACTCCTCCACCACAGCAAGGTGGCGGTTCATGGAGGGGACAAGTTACCTTAAAGAACGTAATCCAACACACAGGGATGTTGGGGCTGCATGGCGTATAGACAGCGCTTTTATGTGGCCTCAAATGTCCGCTTTGTTTCATCTGTTGTCTTCTTGTGTTAAAATCCACCCAAGCTGACATTTGCCGGGTTTATACTGTAGCATCAGATCTGAAAATAACTAGTTTATCCCTGTAAAAGCTGATTTTTTGTTGCATATGATGATGCATTCATTTAAGATAAATTTGTCTCGATCCATAAAGTATATTTTTTGCAATGTTGGCAGAACTATATGTTTCATCCCTGCAAACTGGCCAAGAAAGTCATGCTCTGATGTGAAACACAAAGTTATAAATACAAAAATGTTCTGCCAATAATTACTTTCTCCTTTTTGTTCTCTCCATTCCATCTCTCCAGGCCGGTGGGCCACATACCTCAGGGCGCTGCGCTGACCATCAACACGAACCCCAATGTCAACATCAAGTCCGAACCTGTCTCTCCAAACCGTGACCGCAGCACTCCAAGCTCCACCGGTGGGGGAGGCGGAGGAGGAGGCAACTGCAGCCAGGGTCAAGTCCAGGGCCAAGGTCTGGTGACGGTTGCTTACCCAGGTACCCTGCGTCTGGAAGGAGGAGGTCAAGGCCGCTCACCTGGTGATAGCCTCAGCAGTAATGGTAGCTCATATGAAGGCAGTGACCGAGACGACGGCACCCAGGGACGGGGCGGGGGTCCAGAATTCCACCACCAGGCTGGCACTGTGGCCCAGCAGCCCACCATGGTCCTATTGCGGCCCTCTTCAGCTGAGCCCCAGGAGCAGGATGGGACCAATATCAAGAGAATGAGATTGGACACCTGGGTCACATGAAGAAACAAGCACCCTCAGATGGACAGATGGAGGATGGAGATGTGTAGTGTGGCTTGTGTACATGCCCCACCAGCCCCGATGCCCCCAGTCTCCTTCTCAATACACACACACACACACACACACACACACACACACACACACACACACACACGCACACACACACAAGCAGCCACAACACAAGCATGCTAACACATTCTCATGCGGCACATATGGACACACATTTGTATGGCAATGTGCACACACTTGATCTCACACTTACACGAAACCCCGAAGGGTTGAGCCACCAAACCAGGGATTATTTGTCAAAGAGTTACAATGTTGGACCTTTTTCAGCTGTATTTGAGTAGATGCGAATGAGTAAGTTTCAAATAAGGCCACAGTGGTCAGTAAACCTTAGATTTGTTCACTGGGACTGTTTCCAACATGCTGACAACTACTGGCAGAGTAGTTAACAGCCAGTCTCCCACCCTCAAGTCCTGACTGACTGTTTATCCAGTGCATTATGTCAGCGGCGCCAAACGAGTCCACAACATTGTACACATCAGCCCAACCATGGTTGTATCACTATCGCTCTAGAGTCTTGTTTATTTTCTAGGGGCCTGGGCCCATTTGCTCTTATATTTTTTTTAAAGTGTGGAGTTTTGTGCTTTTGTCTTGACTTTAGAGTGTGGATTTCAGTTTTGAATATGAAGACACTAAGAGGAAAAAAAAAGAAGTCCTCCTTCCTCAGCCAAGCCAGTGGCTTTGTCATCAGGACTGATGACGTCTTTATTTGACCTGAATCATGCAGACTAGCTGTCAAACAAGGAATGTGATCTGTTGCTGTGGTAAAAGACTGCTTTTCTTTGAATCAGGGACGAGCTGCAAAGGCTCAACGACACTCTACGTTGATACTCCTAGTTTCCCCCACATCTTGTCAACTACAGATGCTAAGAGAGGCGTGTATGTGTGTGTGTGTGTGTGTGTGTGTGTGTGTGTGTGTGTGTGTTCGTGTGTATTAGGGTTTGTGACCTCTTTGTTACCTTTTTCTTTTTTAACAGTGATTTCAGCAAATGTTCATCCTCTGACACACACACCTGCTTAGCACACATTATTTTTAAGAGGCAATTTATGTTCTGAATAATAAGGGGTGATCGGTGAGGTATCATGTATATAAGCAATCGTAACCTTAGTGGATTTGTTGTAACAGGGATAAGGTGTTTTGAAGGTAAAACAGTAGATCATATACAAGTACATATTTAAACAGCTTCAGGCAGTAGCAAGGGCAACTCTCTACCTGGGACAGTAGATGACAGGGGTTGTATATATGAACTATGAATTTGGCAGAATATCCCTCAGCAAAACTAAAAAAAATAAGAAACACAATGATTCTCAGTGGATCAGTCGCTTTTTAAAAATACTGTTATTTAATGTGTATATATAAAGTGTAATATGTCGACGAGCCAAGAGAGGGTGCTGGCGAGTTAGAAAGGGAAGACATAGCCTTGGTGACTCAGACTGTTTTCGGTGAGCAATGGTTAGGACTCCCGCACTGATGGAGCGCACTTTACCTTATCCCGCAGCCCTGACACCTTCGGACGCAAACACACCCCAGGGTTACACTAATAAATCACAAAAAAAAAACCTGATGTACAAATACATTTGTGCACTTTTTTATTTATGCAATTTGTTGTAATTTAAATTTTTTAAATTTTAATTGCTGGAGATTAACCAGTTAAGGTTAGATGACTTTAAATTCAATTTTCTGCCCACATTTAGTCAAAGTAATTCATTGAATTATATGATGCATAGAACCATAAAAACTAATATAACAGTATGATTGAATGGGAAATTAGTAAATAAAATAAGTTACACTGTAAATTTT
>KV751342.1:3227469-3242045 GCA_001698575.1 Mola mola
AGCTCTATTGATAGGCAGAAAATAGGAACATGCCAGACAGCTGCCGTAATACCATTCCAGTACTCCAGCCTTCTCACAGTGAAAATGAGTGTCTACGGTTTCCTCCTTCACTGAAACTTTCATTGGGAACATTTGGGCACGGCTAAAATAGCCATCATTGTTTGGTAAACTGACTAATGAATGACAAGGGGGAGGTGGAGAGGAGGTAAGGTGAGGTCACCCATTGTTTCTGCTCTCTTACTTTTCCCCAGCCATCTCCTGGGGTGCCTGTTTGCTTGTGGAGGGCTCCAGTGACACTTTGTGAGTCTGCCTGCTTTGAGCTAAGTGCCACAGCAACACACAAACACAGCTTCCCAGCCTTCCTTGATAGACAACCCCCAATGAAACACAGATGGATGTTGCTGGAAGGCAGCAAATGGTTTGATGTCTTGGCCTTGTGTTGAGGGTGCATCCAGACATGGATTTTCATCACTATGCTTCCCTACAAAATCTTCCTTCTAAACACGATTCACTCCACACTGATTCTTTAACTATCCTGGTAATGTTTCATTTTGTTGGTCTGTATTTCAGATAATAATAAAATAATAAACACTCTCTTGATGCAGCTAACAATATGTACTAATTGAAATAAGAAACTCAACTTGCTGCTTGTGACAAACATGTAGAGCACCAACACAACATCTTGTGTAGGACTGTCAAATGTTAATGGAGACCTTTATTGAGCTGTATTATAGTGATTAGTGATCAATGAATGAGTTCATTTCAGTCTGTCCAGAAGTCATAATACCATCTGCAATAGTTTCAATAAAAATCAAATGCATTATTTGGTAATGTCAGTGTGTGAGATACACTTTGCAATTGAATGTAGTAAATGTTCAAATGTTCAAAGAAATAGACTTGGAGCACAGCATGAATTTACTCTTTATTTTTTGACTGTTAAAAGGATTGTTTCTGACACGACTTTTTTTTTTTTTTACTTTTTCAAAATCAGCTTATGTCATCTTTAATATACACCCAACTATTCAAACATTAGGATAACTCAAGGAACGAAGATACACTGAGAAATAGCAGCTCTAAAAAGACCCTCTGGGCTCACTGATTTCCATCAGTCAATAAAATCAGATTAGCAATTGATAAACACTTTGACTTTCAAATGAGAGTCTTTGTTCCGTCTTCATGCCGTTTCCTCATGCAACAATGTCCAACTTTCTTCTAATCATGCACAAAAAACAGTTTCAACAAATAGACCAGATAATAAAAATGGTTAGTCAAAGATGTCAAGGCAGGTGCTCAGTGTCTTCAAAGATAGAATTGGCACATTGATGGTTAGCATCACTGAGGTGCGCACCAAGGCACAACTTTGGTTTTCATAGTAAATTACAGAAAAACATAATTTTCCTTTGACTAATAGCAATTCAATCTAAAAAGTCACTGCTTATGTTTTACTCTTCTCCGGAAGACCATGACACAACCTAAGCTTCAGACTCCTCAGAATGGACCAATTCCCCCTCAGCACCACTCCTGCCTGACCTCTGATTGCATCTGCTCCTGCTTCTGCTCCTTCTTAGTGTCCAGGGTTTTGGATGAGTCATTATCCTCCGTAGCCTTCCAGTTAAGCACATTTTGGTTTTCCAAATCCCTCAAAACCAAATTGCTAGCAAACCGTAGATTGTGATTGGTTTGCTCTGCTTCATTACAGGCATCATCTGGTGGATAGGTTGCACCGGTCTCCAAGGAGGACACCCAGTCGTCATTCTTGCCACCAGAGTTAAGGAAAGCATGGACGATGTCATTTCCATTTTTATTTAAAGCCTCTGTTGAGGCTTTCAAAACAAAGATATCATCAGGCACACTTTTGGGGGAGATGTCAAGGGGCTACTCTTTATGTGCCATAACACCTCCATCGTCTTTTAGAGAAATTTCAGCTGATTCAGGCACTTGGTCACTCTCATCATAGTCTTGATTCTGAAGACTAGTGAAGAGGGCGCGTGTCAGCAAGAGTGTTGTCCTGAGCATAGCTATGCTGTCTTCAGGCTCACATTCAGACAATGGACTGCGTGTCTTGGACTCAAAGTTTGGTTCAATTACCGCCTCAGTTTCAGAATGTGAGGGTTCTGATTCAGGCACTTGATCACTCTCATCATAGTCTTGATTCTGAACACTTATTTCATCATTTGGGTCCTCCAGGACTTTCAATTCAGCTGTTTCCAGAACTTCTTGACAGTCTGCAACACCTGTTATTAGATGCTCCTGAGACACATCGGATACAACATCTTTCACCTCCATGGGGACAGCCATGTCCTCCAGGTTTGCTTGATCTGAATGTAAAAAATCAAAAATGTGTTCAACAACATTTTTGATATCCTGTGTGCCTTCTTGGTCATCTGATTTTATTTCAGCAAGAACCTCATCTTCGTTAGTGGGTGACAGAGGCTCAGTTTTGGTGAATCTGTCGTGTGGTCTGAAATTTTCGACTGCTCCATCCTGAAGTATTTTTGGATAAGGGGTTTCCCATGCGTCAGACTGTGTTGTGTCTTCACGTGCATGTTTCAAAGAAATCTTTGGAGTTTCACTGTGTGTTACAGGTTTTCTACAACAGACTGGTGATGCAGGGAGCGCTGTTGACACTTGTGCTGTGTTTCCACGGACAGATGAGAGAGAAGCAGTCTTCTGGCTAGCCAACAGCTGGGTCTGGTAATTATTTTTAACCCCCTGTGAACTGAAAACTGCATCTGTGGAAGACAAGATCAGAGCTCGTAAATAAACTGTTAACTAACCTGCTGCAGTGTTTTCTCCATAAATGGATGAATGTAGTAAAATTACCGTCAAAACACCAAATAACCACTCTTTACAATTAAATTCTATTTTGGAATTGCGGATTAGCTTCTTCTTTCACTTTCTGCTCATCATCTCTGATTTGTGTTACTGCTGACATTAGTGATGTAGATATAACAAATGGTTTAAATCCTAACAAGCTTGCCACAAAGTCCCTGCAGCATAGTAACACATTACTTTTTGTATATTTCAGAATGTTGCATGTGTGAGGGAAATCATATGCATCACAGTAAGAAGACCTCAGGAGGCAAATGATGTCTTCAGCAGAAATATGTATTGCAGCTTGTTGAATCAAGGAAAATTAAAGATAGACACTAGAGTGGAGTGATAATGTTGTGTCATCTCCAAATGTGAAGTTGTAGTTAAGTTAACTTCTCAAGTTCCTAAGTTAAGTTATTCGAAAACAGTTCTATGCAATGAAGCTTACATTATAAGTATAAGCTATTATGCAATTATTCTGTTAGTTTGTGAAATGTAAACAGCATTGACATAAATAAAAATGGACGTCATGTGTCTCTATTTCCTCCCATTGTGCAAAAGTAAAGCCAAAATATTCTGGATCAAAGCGTTGCTATCTTGTGTTGCAGATGATATTTTGAGTCATAGTCTGTGCAGTAGTGATAAGACAATGCCGCCCAACTCAATCATGAGTATGGATCAAATGTCAATTATGATGTTTCACTCCATTTTTATAGCATCACAAAAACCATATATAAAATATTAAAAATGAAAATTTTCACAAAAAGTCACACATGACATGCATCAGCATGACAAAAACTCCCCAAATGCTACTGGGATCTTTTGGCTTCATGTCATCATTATATACTGTCGATGAGCATCCATGCAATTGCACAGATCCATGGACAGATTTTTTCTGTGCTTGTTCTACCTAAACTCAAGGTTTGTGGATTGAATGTAAACACATACAATTTATTGTGCTGCTGCAATTGGTAAAGACTTATTTCAGCCTAACTCGTTAGTCCTATATTGCTGTGTAGATAGAGAGCAGTGGAGAGATGTAAACTTACGGTGATAGTTAAGGAGATCTCACTTGCCAACAAGAGAATATATCATGAATGGAATCCATATAAAACCAAACATCTACATACCTGCAAGACCCTGCACAAATGAGCTCACTGATTTCCTAAATGAAATGTCCAATAATTCTACTGAATATGTTGTATCATAAGATATTTGATATTACCACACAACATTAACTAGCATTTAAGATCACAATAATCTTAATGTGATGCAATGCTGTGGGGAACCTGCTCCCCCAAAGAATTATTAAAACATGTTCTCAGTGGACACTAATGGGGAGATATTGATTAAAATTGTAATTCTAAGTAGCAGGAAAGCAGAGCCATATGGCTCAGTAACCTTTGGGGATTGTATGGAGTGGCCTACATTCAGCACCCCAAGTGCCTACCTTACCTAAGCATTTGTCCAGCTGGGCCCTTAGCCCAACCGGACTAATTCGATTACAAACTGTGTCAAACATGCCCCCCACTCCAAGGTGCTTTTAGTTAGGCAAGTGAAACTACGAAGTTATGAGGGAAGTGGAGATAAAGTGAGGATTTATACAACATATTGAGGTTCCAAACATTGCAGCTGGGAAGTCGCTGTCATTGTGTATTACTATACTTTAATTACCTGTGATGGAAATGTTTCTTGGCTGATTTATCAAAGTGGTGTCACCCCTGGGGCTTTCGCTGTCCAGTAAAGCTCTGTAGAGACATAAAAAAACAGGAGAGGCCTGTTAAAATTTGTTATAACATTTGAATTTGCTCATTTGGATGAGCCATAAACGGTTGAATGATGCCATGATGCTGTTGCACACGGAACACTGGGTAGGAGGAAGAGAGAAAATACTTTTGTTGCTCTTGAGCAGCTGGAACAGACTGAGGTCTGTTGCTATGGTAATGGTAATGGAGGTAAGACTCATTCAAGAGCCATCTGCAGTGCACAAACCTCGGCCTTCAATTACTCAGACAAACACAGAGGGGACAATTAAGCACACTGATGCACACAATGACAACAGATATTATGAGCAATCTATGCAGCACTAATACCATACAAACTTGTTGTCTGCACCAGTATTCATTCCAGCACATACTCTTATAATTAGCTGCATGTTCGGTAGTTTAACACAATATTTGTTTCTGCTTTCAAGCTGAATTAAAACATTAACTTTCATGTGCAGTGATGTTTCATGTACATTGAAAATTGTCATTTAGCTATTTCTCCCAGATCCTGCTTCCCCTCTGCTGTTATTCTAAACTCCCATAGCTCATAAATCGGTAGCCTCTCACTGAAGGGAGAGGGTCAATATTGTGAGGGGAGACGTTGAAGGAGAAAGGAGGCACCACTTCAGAGCTCCGTAATGGATAAGTGACAATGAGACAACCTTTATTCCAGACGCCTGCACCCGCTGTGAGCAGCTCTTTATTTTTCTGCATCTCTCCTTGGTGGAGGGTGTACAACTAAGCTAGATGCTTTTTTTCTCATCTTCTTAACATTATGTTACACTTGTGATGTGATATTCTTTAACCATCCATTTTCAACCCATCACATACTGAAATCTTGTGAAGCGTCCTTTGTGTTTCATTCATCAAAAAACATTGACAATGTTAAAGAATTATCTGAATTTTGTGGGCCTCAACTAAAAAAATATAAATGTAGAGGCTATAGAAGTAGTCATACAGTGGGGCAAAAAAGTATTTAGTCAGCCACTGATTGTGCAAGTTCTCCTACTTAGAAAGATGAGAGAGGTCTGTAATTTTCATTATAGGTACACTTCAACTATGAGAGACAAAATGAGAAAAAAAATCCAGGAAATCACATTGTGGGATTTTTAAAGAATTTATTTGTAAATTATGGTGGAAAATAAGTATTTGGTCACCCACAAACAAGCAAGATTTCTGGCTCTCACAGACCTGTAACTTCTTCTTTAAGAAGCTCTTCTGTCCTCCACTTGTTACCTGTATTAATGGCACCTGTTTGAACTCAACTTATCTGTATAAAAGACACCTGTCCACAGCCTCAAACAGTCAGACTCCAAACTCAACCATGGCCAGGACCAAAGAGCTGTCGAAGGACACCAGGAAGAAAATTGTAGACCTGCACCAGGCTGGGAAGAGTGAATCTACAATAGGCAAGCAGGTTGGTGTGAATAAATCAACTGTGGGAGCAGTTGTAAGAAAATGGAAGACATACAAGACCATTGATAATCTCCCTCGATCTGGGGCTCCACGCAAGATCTCATCCCGTGGGGTCAAAATGATCATGAGAATGGTGAGCAAAAATCCCAGAACTACACGGAGGGACCTGATGAATGACCTGCAGAGAGCTGGGACCAAAGTAACAAAGGCTACCATCAGTAACACACTACGCCGACAGGGACTCAAATCCTGCAGTGCCAGGTGTGTCCAGGCCCGTCTGAAGTTTGCCAGAGAGCATATGGATGATCCAGAAGAGGATTGGGAGAATATCATGTGGTCAGATGAAACCAAAATAGAACTTTTTGGTAAAAACTCAACTCGTCGTGTTTGGAGGAAGAAGAATGCTGAGTTGCATCCCAAGAACACCATACCTACTGTGAAGCATGGGGGTGGAAACATCATGCTTTGGGGCTGTTTTTCTGCAAAGGGGACAGGACGACTGATCCGTGTTAAGGGAAGAATGAACGGGGCCATGTATCGTGAGATTTTAAGCCAAAACCTCCTTCCATCAGTGAAAGCATTGAAGATGCAACGTGGCTGGGTCTTCCAGCATGACAATGATCCCAAACACACCGCTCGGGCAACGAAGGAGTGGCTCTGTTAAAAAGCATTTCAAGGTCCTGGAGTGGCCTAGCCAGTCTCCAGACCTCAACCCCATAGAAAATTTGTGGAGGGAGTTGAAAGTCCGTGTTGCCCAGCGACAGCCCCAAAACATCACTGCTCTAGAGGAGATCTGCATGGAGGAATGGGCCACAATACCAGCTACGGTGTGTGCAAACCTGGTGAAGACTTACAGGAAACGTTTGACCTCTGTCATTGCCAACAGAGGTTATGTTACAAAGTATTGAGTTGAACTTTTGTTATTGACCAAATACTTATTTTCCACCATAATTTACAAATAAATTCTTTAAAAATCCCACAATGTGATTTCCTGGATTTTTTTTTCTCATTTTGTCTCTCATAGTTGAAGTGTACCTATGATGAAAACTACAGACCTTTCTCATCTTTCTAAGTAGGAGAACTTGCACAATCAGTGGCTGACTAAATACTTTTTTGCCCCACTGTATGTTTCGATCATATATTTTCTGAAAAGTTGGCAGCTCTGTAAAGTTGGATTTATTTTCAGAGTAGAGAACCCCTGAAACATCACCAGTCATCAGCCTACAATGCTGTATTAAAAATAGTTGGTCGGCACTTTATGGACAAACCAACTCACTTCACTTAACAGTACACAAGAGACTCTTTATTCATGTTTCTCTGCAAAGTCTGTGTGTATCTCTGTGTAACTCATTCACTTATCAATTGCACATGGTTTCACTCATTTGCAGGGATAAAAAATAACCACATGCCAAAAATGAAAAGAGGCAGATGGACCAGTGAGACCAGTAAGTGAAAAAGAAACAAATTAATGTATTTTGATTTTGACAAAAAAAAACAAACAAACTTTTCCATGATTTTCCAAGCCCATGTAACACAATTAAGAATTGAGAAAGAAAGAAAATGTGTTGTGGTTCCATTGCAGGTGATCATTTGAACAGGTAATCAATATTAGACGTGTCTCTCTGACCCATCATAATTCTCTCAAGAACAGTGAATGTGAGCCAGGTCCGTAGAATATGTGAAACTCGTTTGCATTTGTTTGGTCAAGTCATTAGGCAGCAGAAAGACACATTCTCACCCTTCTGTCTCCTGTTCCACTGTTCATCTGGCCCTAGTCAGAAGAAAACAACATGCTACCAATTCTTTTTGTGCACCAGAAACTAAAAGAAATTATATGCATAGGAACTAACTCAATGATATATAACGTAGGAGGAGAGCTGCTGTCCACCTCACACAGACTGATTCATGTGTGCATTTCCACACATAACAAAAGGGATTTAATCTCCTAATATGCTGACTGGATCACTCAAGATCTAATATTGTGTGTTCTTCTATACAAACAAACATCACACAGACAGTAGAAGATCATACAATGAACATATGTAAGCGCATATAACTACATGAATAATACACTGTCTAAACCAGTGATTCTTAACCAAGGGACGTGGGCTGCGGCCACCTAGAGGGCCGCAAAAAACTCAGTTTTGCACCTGTGGGCCGCAGGACCATATAGGTTATCAATAGAAGACTCAAGAGATATTACAGTACTGTAATCCATGAGACACTAAGTTTCACTACAGCTTCCCACCACATGGGGGCGGTAAATCGTCAGTCAGTTGTTTATTAAGTTCCAATAAGCAGAAGAAGACATTCAGCCAGTCACCAGCCTGTAGTGGAAGTTAAGTATATAAAATGAAAAAATGAAGATGATAGTGGTGCCAAACCTCCCCAAAAGGGGTAAATACTACTAACACAATTACAATCCTGATTTCCTTAAGTAAGGCTTTGTGAGCAGAGATAACGATGCAGACCCGAGAGCCCAGTGTGTTGAATGTGGGCTGACACTATCCAATGAAGCACTGAAGCCTTCAAGACTAAAGCGGCATCTAGAAACCAAACATCCAGCACTCATGGGAAGCCGGTAGAATTTTTCAGGAGAAAGGAAAATGGGCAACAGATGCAGAAATGATCTATTGTGTCACTGACTGGAAACTCTAAATGTGCTTTGAAAGCCAGCTACCTCATAGCCAGACTTGTAGCACAGAGTAAGAAAGCATTTACAGTAGCGGAGGGTTTGGTTCTGCCTGCCGCTATAGATATGTGCGGTGAGATGATTGGAAAGGCTACTACAAAGTAGCTGCTAACCATCTAACTCCCAAACGACACTGTGAGTCACCGTATCGTAGGCATGGCCTCGGACATACAGCAATCAGCTTCTGGAAAGATAAAAGGTAGTCAATATTTGTCTTTGCAACTAGACGAGTTCATGGATGTGACGAATGCTGCACTGTTGCTGGCTTTTGTGTGCCATTGTTAGGACAGTAATTTGCACGAAGACATATTGTTTTGTGGCGAGCTACCAACACGAGTTACTGCTCAGGAATGTTCCCACTACATTGATAACTGCTTCACTGAGAATGGCCTGGACTGGCAGAACTGTGTTGGGGTGTGCAGTGATGGTGTGGTGCCAATGACTGGCAGGCATCATAGCGTCATCAAGCACATACTTGATTTTGCCCCAGAAGCTAAATGGAGCCACTGTTTTCTCCACCATGAAAGCCTTTCAGCAAAAAAGATGTAACCAGAGTTCCACGAGATGATGGATGTAAGTTTGAAAACCATCAACTTCATTAAAAGTAATGCTGTGAACTCTGGATGTTTTGCCAAGGTTTTTTAGGACATAGAAGCAGATCATGTCCTAGTGCTCTATCACAGTGAGGTGAGATGGCTCTCAAGAAGACTGGTCCTCAATTGTTTGTTTGAACTGAGGAATGAAGTCTTCTCTTTTCTCACTGAGAAAAAAATCTCTTGCACATTACTAAAATCAAAATCAGATTTATTTATTTGTATAGCCCGAAATCACAATTTATACATTATCTCACTGGGCTTTGACAAACTGTACAGATGCGATATCCTCTGCCCTTAGAGCCTCGAACCGGGTGAGGAAAAACTTAAAAAACCCTAAACAGGGAAAACAAGATACCTCAGGAAGAGCCACAGAGGAGGGATCTTTCTTCCTAGGATGGACAGATGTGCAATAAATGTCACTTGTACAGAACACAAAAACATGATAACAACAGATCACTTAGAATGCATAAAACATCCATGAGTCCCAGAGTCTGTGGATTCTATGAATCCGGATGTATGGAAAGTCTAGTGATCCAGACACAGGTGGACTCTGTTGGTCCAGGAGTCATTGTACTCCATGTAGCAAGATCTGAGTGTTGCTGAGTCCAAGAGTATGTAGAATCTGTAAATCCAGGGATATGTGAAGTGTAGTGGTCCAGAAGCAGGTGTAGTCTATTGATCCAGAAGCCATTGTGATCTGTGGGTCCCGATTTGCACTTGGAAACCCAGCCTAGGATCCAAGTCACAGGATCCAAGTCACAGGACCTCCTTTCCTAATGTGGCCAGGGGGCATCAGGCAGGACCACAGCAGCACCTCCCACCGCAACCTAGAAAAACCTGCAGGATGGTAAAGCACAACGACTCCGGGGAAGAAGTAAAGTTAGTGTAAGGATATGGACATTTACAGGAGCAGAGAAGGAGTCAGAGTCAGAGGGGGGAGAGAAGAAAGCTCAGGGAATCATGGAGTGTTCCCCCAGCAACCTAAGCCTATAGCAGCATAACTAAGGGCTAGATAGGCCAGCCTTAACTATAAGCTTTATCAAAAAGGAAGGTTTTAAGCCTACTCTTAAAATCAGAGAGTGTGTCTGCCTCCCGTACCAAGACTGGAAGATAGTTCCACAGGAGAGGAGCTTGATAGCTGAAAGCTCTGCCTCCCATTCTACTTTTGGAAATTCTTGGGATCACCAATAACCCTACATCCTGGGAGCGTAAGGTTCTGGATGGGCGATAGGGTACTATGAGCTGTTCAAGATAAGATGGTGACTGACCATGAATAGCTTTGTAGGTGAGAACAAGGATTTCAAATTCTATTCTGAATTTAACTGGGAGCCAGTGCAGAGAAGCCAGTATGGGGGAAATATGGTCTCTGATATTAGTTCTAGTCAGTACACGCGCTGCTGCATTTTGGATTAACTGAAGAGTTTTTAAAATTTTGTTAGGGCAACCTGAAAATAAAGAATTACAGTAGTCCAGCCTGGAAGTAACAAACGCATGAACTAGTTTTTCTGCATCTTGTTGAGACAGGATGTGCCGGATTTTAGCAATGTTACGGAGGTGAAAGAAGGCGGTCCTTGAAATCTGTTTAACATGTGATTTAAAAGACAGCTCCTGGTCAAAGATAACACCCAGGTTTCTGACAGTGGTGCTGGAGGCCAAGGCAATGCCATCCAGATTAACTATGTTGCTGGATAATGAGTCTCTAATGTGTTTGGGGCCCAGCACAATGACTTCAGTTTTGTCAGAGTTTAACATTAAAAAGTTATGAAACATCCAGTTTTTAATGTCCTTAAGACATGACTGTAGATTAGCTAACTGATGGGTTTCATCTGGCTTCATTGATAAGTATAGTTGTGTGTCATCTGCATAACAGTGAAAATGTATGGAGTGCTTTCTAATAATTTTACCTACAGGAAGCATATATAGAGTAAATAGTAATGGTCCAAGCACAGAACCTTGTGGGACTCCATGACTAACCTTGTCATATCTTGATGATTCATCATTAACATGAACAAAATTATATCTATCAGATAGGTAGGACTTAAACCATCTTAGAGCAGATCCTTTAATGCCAATTTGGTGTTCCATCCTCTGTAGTAAGATGTGATGATCGATAGTGTCAAAAGCTGCACTAAGATCTAATAAGACTAGTATAGAGATAAGTCCCGCATCAGATGCAGTGAGGAGGTCATTTGTAACTTTTACCAATGCCGTTTCTGTGCTGTGATGCTTTCTAAAACCTGACTGAAACTCTTCAAATAGACTATTATACTGAAGAAAGCCACATAGTTGTTTCGCTACTGCTTTCTCTAGAATCTTTGAAAGAAAGGGGAGGTTGGATATTGGTCTATAGTTGGCTAAAACTTCTGGGTCTAGGGTAGGTTTTTTTAGGAGCGGTTTAATTACAGCTACTTTAAATGACTGGGGCACATAACCTGTTACAAGGGATAGATTGATAATGTTTAGTAGTGGATTTCTAATTAGGGGTAAAACCTCTTTGAGCAACCTAGTAGGTATGGGGTCTAGTATACAGGTTGATGATTTAGATGAAGATAATGTTGTCGTTAGTTCCTTAAGGTCAATTGGATGGAAGCTTTCCAAACACACATCAGGACTAATAACAGCCTCTATAATTCCTGTTGCTGAACTGGAATCTGTGGAGTGTAGGATATTTTCTCTGATAAGTCTAATTTTATTATTGAAGAAGTTCATAAAATCATTACAGGTGAGGGCTCTAGGAATGCATGGTTCAATAGAATGATGGCTCTCAGTCAGCCTGGCTACAGTGCTGAAAAGGATCCTGGGCTTATTCTTGTTTTCTTCTATCAACGCTGAATAGTAGTCTTTTCTTGCTCGGCGAAGGGCCTTCCTGTATACTTTAAGGCTATCCTGCCAGGCCATGTGTGGCTCTTCCAGTTTAGTGGAACGCCATTTCTTTTCAAGTTTATGAGTTTTCTGTTTTAACTTGCGAGTGTTAAGATTATACCACGGAGCTAGTCTCTTTACTGGTTTTGTTTTCTTTTTAACTGGGGCAATGGAATCGAGTGAAGCACGTAGAGAGCCGGCAGTGAAATCGGCAAGGTGATCAAGCTGGGAGGGGCTAAATTTAAGATATGACTCCTCTGTTATTTTGGGATATGGCACTGAAATTAATGCAGAGGGAATAATTTCTTTAAAATTTTCAACAGTGTCCTCAGATATGCATCTGCTATAATAACTAGTGACTCTTGGTTTATAGTTGATGAGCAGAAATTCAAATGTTAGAAGATAATGATCTGATAAAAGCAGATTTTGCGCAGAGACATTTAAATGCTCAATTTCAATGCCATATGTCAGAACAAGATCAAGGGTGTGATTAAAAGTGTGTGTTGATTCTTGTACACACTGACAGAAGCCGAATGAATCTAATAGTGAGAGAAATGCCGTACCAAGGCTGTCGTTTTCAATGTCTACATGGATATTAAAGTCACCTACAATAATGACTTTATCTGTTTTGAGGACCAAAGCTGAGAGAAACTCTGAAAATTCAGATAAAAATTCAGTGTAGGGTCCAGGTGCTCGATACACTATAACAAACATAATTGGAGTTTTCATGGTTGGATCGGAAATGCTAAGAATGAGATTTTCAAATGAACTAAATTTTTGTTTGGGCTTAGGGTTTATTAATAGGGCAGAATTGAAAATGGCTGCAACTCCACCACCTCTGCCAGTGTCTCTGGGAATGTGTGTGTTAATGTGACTGGGAGGAGTGGATTCATTAAGACTTACATATTCGTCTTGGCACAGCCAAGTTTCAGTAAGGCAGAATAAATCAATATTGTTATCTGATATAAGCTCATTTATTAATACACCTTTAGATGATAGGGATCTGATATTCAAGAGTCCACATTTAAGTCTCTTTACTTTGTAAACTGCCTCATTAGTGGTGTTGATTTTTATTAAGTTCCTATGTGAACTCTTATTTGATTTAGTGAATTTAGTGAATTTATGTGGACGGGGGACAGACACAGTCTCTATGGGGTTGTAGGTGGATGACTCTAAAGGAAGCGCAGAGAAGCGTGTAAGACTGCAACTCTGCTTCCTGGCCTCAACTCTGAATTGTCAATTTGGCTGACTAATAAATCTGGCCATATTTCTAGAAATGAGAGCAGCTCCATCCCAAGTAGGATGGATGCCGTCTCTCCTCATTAGACCAGGTCTTCCCCAGAAAGTTTGCCAATTATCAATGAAACCCACGTCGTTTGCTGGACACCACCTCGACAGCCAGCGGTTGAACGACGACATGCGGCTAAACATATCGTCACTGGTCAGGTTAGGCAGGGGACCAGAGAAAACTACGGAGTCCGACAGTGTTTTGGCAAAAGCACACACCGACTCAACATTAACTTTAGTGACTTCCGACCGGCGTAGCCGAACGTCATTACCGCCGACATGAATTACAATCTTACTGTATTTACGTTTACTTTTTGCCAGCAGCTTTAAATTTGATTCCACGTCGCCCGCTCTGGCCCCAGGAATACATTTGACTATGGCCGCTGGTGTGGAAAATGTCACGTTTCGCAAAATAGAGCTGCCAATTACTAGAGTTGGTTTCTCAGCGGGTGCGTCACTGAGTGGGGAAAATCTGTTGGAAACGTGAACGGGTGGGTGGTGAACCGTGGGCTTCTGCTTAGGACTATGCTTCCTTCGAACAGTCACCCAACTTCCCTGGTTTCCCGACTGCTCGGGAGCTGCTCTCAGTCGACCCGCACCGGCTAATGGGGGCTGGCTAGCTAGCGAAGCTACTGGTTTGGTTTGCAAGGTGCGGATCGTAGCCTCCAAATCACTAAGCCTCGCCTCCAACGCAGCAAATAAACTACACTTAGTACAGGTACCATTATCACTAAATGAGGCAGAGGAATAACTAAACATGTGACACACTGAGCAAGAGAGAAGAGAACGAGAGGGAGAAGCCATTGCTGTGCGCCAGGTACAATACCTGAGTTGGTTAGCACGACACAGAACGGTTGGAAGAGTAGCGATAAATTCACTAAAATGAGAGCGGGCTAAAGGGTGCTTAAGTACAGGGTTTACACTTTCAATACACAGCAGTTAAACAATTAATGTCGTTAAAACCCTCTCAGATAATTAGCAAGGTAGAGCAAGACGACCAGACACAAACAACAGGAAGATGAGTGTTGTCTAATGCAAACGTTAGAAATCCCACCTGAAACCATGAAAGTTGTGTAGAAGATCATATTTCCTGGCTGTGCAGTGCATTTCCCAGCATAATTTCACTAGCAATGGCTCTTAAAT
>KV751342.1:3288410-3299056 GCA_001698575.1 Mola mola
CATCTTCAGAATACCTGGTGTCCACGCACTGCTTCTATAATCTGTAATTGTTTTGATCATATTGTCATTCTGTTGAAACTTTGTGGTTTTAGGTGTCTTGGCAACTGTTTTTTAGTGCCTTCTGCATTCATCTGCTCAGTGGTCAGTGTCTTTGTTAATCTTCCATCTCCATTGTAAAAGCATAAACTGTAACCATGCTAACTTCTGCAGATAGTCAGCTGATCTAGATCACAAATTTTGATCCAAGTAAATCTCGTGAATGCCGTTCTTGTCAAATTCGCTGAGCCAGTTTCTTGGCTTTGCTCTTCACTTCTCTTGTGCGTGTGTTTGACCCACATATATTTTTTTTTGTCATTTCTAATTAATTGACTCCTCTTGCTAACTGCAGCAAGGACTGTTTCTACTGAAATCTCTCATCAAAAAAGAAACAATCTTTTATATGTCTACAGCATATCGCTCTCTCTCTTTGCTTACATCAGCATTTCTGTTAACTGATAATAACCCATCAGCCATTCACCACAGATTAAAGCAGGAAATGTGATTACTTCTCAGATGTTTCCTCCATAGCAGGGCTGATTTAGCTCTGCATTATGTAGACATAGTCATTACTAAATCACCAACTTTGTTTCAGCCAGCAATTGGAAACATGATTCACTTTGTTTTGTAAAACTGCAGGTAAAGAAAGAAGAATATTAGATATTCCTTTCCATTTTTGCTAGCTCCCTTTTTGCCCATGAATGTTGGCTCTTCTATTCATCATTACTATGCTTCACTCTGGTTTATAGAAACGCTGTAACTCATTTTTTTTTAATTTACCAAACATCATATGCTAACCATACTGTATATCTTCTGTTAGATCGGCTCATATTCAGTGTAAAATACCAGCTTGCTTAAATTATTAACGTTCACCTTTGCCGCCATTGTTTGTAACTATTTTTATTCTTTTATCCTTTATGTAAATGTTAATAATAGCACTGGGTTTGGTTTCTCTTTATAGGTATACTCTGGGTGCAAATTCACCTTCTCCAAGATCCCAAATCCTTTCACTCAAACCAAACGGGTACGTTACCCATGCACCTTGATACAGCGGACAAATGTTATGTGGTCTACAGTTAATTTTAAACTCACTCTGTCTTTTGTCTCTGTTTTCAGATTAACGGCCAGTGGAAGGGGATCAGCGCTGGAGGTTGTGGGAACTATAAGGATTCATACAAACACAACCCAATCTATCAAATTAACCTGGAGCGGCCAGGACCCCTATTAATCGAGCTCCGAGGATCCAGGTCAGGCTCATCAAACCAGCAACAGATTAACTGATATTTTGGTACGATGCGGGGACCTTTCAATATGACTTTTGCTCAAACACGGTTACTAAAGTTTCAGATTCACCTTCAACTGTGACCCATTTCAGTCCCCTTCCAGCATTTCCAAGTGGTCACAAAAAAGAGCAAAACGCTTTCTGTTTTCTGTCGGTATCAGCTAATTTCAAGGAACAAAATGTTATGTTCATTCATTGATTTAGTCCATAATGGAGACATTAAACTAGTCAGCCTCCATTTTCCCAAAGGATTTCATACACAATGGCAAACAGAATTGCAAGGTATATGGGAAACCATCACTATCTAAACACAGAGGGTGTCATTTTTCTTTATCTATGCAGCCGACATTTATGTTACAATGATTTATTAAAGCAATGTACTTATGTATGTTGCCAGGAACCACGACCAAATCCAGGATTAAATTTCCTATAAGTGAAAAAAATATATAATACATGATTTTAAAATGCTGATACAATTTTAATAGAAGTAAAAAAAAAAAAAAGTTTACACTTTTAGTTAAAACTTTACAATGATAAAGCTGTATGACCATGCCCTGACTGTCATCGTTCTGTGTTGAAGCTGGTTCTTGCTCTGTGGTCATATGTCTGTGCCTGCAGGCAATACAGTGTTGGCTTTGAGATGGTGACCGTGTCGACGGTGGGGGATCCAGGCTCAGCTGCCTTCCAGAAAAAGAGCAGCGGAGATTATAGGTACGGATTAAAAACACCTGCTGTTCAATATTTGTAACAGAATATTAGTTTTTTCAGGGTCTGCGTGAGAAACCCACACATTTTTACCAAAATTACAGGACATTAATATGAAATCCAGGGTGAAAAACAATGAATGTACTCAAATTAGGGTAATTAAGTCTATTATTTAAAAATATTGTAGTAAATCAATAGTTCTACTTTTACTCAAGTACTTTTTATAACAATATGTTACTTACCTTCATCTAAAGAAAATAAGTACAAAAACAATGCACTAAGATTAAGAATGTCATCATAGGTTAAAGTTAGCATTGTTATGACTCAGTGTCATTAAAAGTGACCACATTTATGTCAATCAGGCGCTGATTTCACACACCACTCAGCCCGCACGCTACGTGATTCATATTAAACAAGTGCCCTCAGTAGAGTGCATGCCTGCACCAACCACCTGAAATTGCCTTAGAAAAAAATACTCAAATACCACTGGTGTTTGCTGAATTTAGGTTTTGTAAATTATATTGTGAAGTGTATGTTCAGGATTGTTCCATGACCTAATTACTAACTTACTTTTTACTTGTATCTGAAAATATTCTTATTGACCTTTACCTGTAGTAAAAAATTGTGTAAAATAATTTGAGTACGATAGTCTAGTACTCTTGACACCTCTGCATGAAATTAACCACCTTGTTGTAAGGACACAATGATAACACGACAAAGGACAAACAACAACAAAGGAAAATTGTTGCTATTTTGATGGCTTGTAGAGAAACCTAAGGGACATTTATGTAACTCTGTATTTGAATTATTATGAAGCACAATGAGAACAACCTAAAGCTGAAGTCATGTGGTGGTAAAGTCATTTTCCAAATATATGTGGTTCAGTATTGCTCTACTAAAGGTTTCCATGAGGAGATTATATCATCTAAGCCTAAATCTATATCTACACTGCAAACATGACAGTCACATTTTTTACTTTGCTCTTCTCAAACTACAGATTTAGTCTCACTTTAATCTTTGCATCTGTCTGCACTCACTCAGCAGACTGACAATGTTTATTTATACTTAAAATCATGCGGAAGCCTAAGGTTTATGCTGCTTAAAAACAGGTTGTAAAATATGATTATCTACATTTTGCCATTGCTACCCTGTGCGCAGCCACCACCTGAGTCTCTCTCTGGTTTAATCACTTACTCACGAGTACATTTTTTCCTTTTGTCCATGGGTAGATGCATGTTTCCTTCTGTGTGGGGATTCATGTAGTTCTCACAACAAGCTCTGTGGATTATCTTAAGTAGTCAGGTTATGATTCCTAGAAACAAACATTGCTTGTTGAGTTTTTAAATTTAGATTATCAGTGATTTGAGTAGAAGTGCCCTCTAATTCATCTGGTGATGTATGGATTGAAAGTAACAACACAGAATAAGTGAGGAGTATACTCACATGTGTCCTTAATGTGAGAGTTGAGACATGTCTGTAGCCTTCACTGAGTAGGGAGTTAAGTTGTTAAAGTGATCAAGATGTCAAGTATATTTGTGTATTTCTATTACACTCAGTTTTTTGTTAGTTTTTTCTTGACGGACATCAGCAACAGTTCCTGAAGCTGAGAACTGTGACATTTTCACAGCATGTTAAAACAAATCAGCATGAAGAAGATGGCCAAGTTGACAAAGACATATGTGAAGATTGTTTTTTATATGGTTTCAACTCTGCTTCACTGTCTGTTTTTCCAGATGTGGCTTCTGCTACATGGAGGTGGACTATGTCCCAGCAGGCATTTATAACGTCATTCCCACCACCTTTCTGCCCAAACAAGAAGGCCCTTTCTTCTTGGACGTCGCCAGCAACTCGCTGCTCAAGGTCTCCCAGCTCCAATGAAGATGGATAAGGGGGCTCAAAGATTGGCAGAGAGGTATCTTGGGATGTCTTTAAACCACAAAGTGCCTTGTAGCCTCTCTGGCTCTTGCTGAAACCTTCACTGAGGTCCTGTAAATGGACAGAATGTTAGCTGGAAATTCAGCATGATGAAATCAAAGAGAAATCAATACTAAGAAATCATGAGGAGTAAATTCAGTATGGAATGACACCTGTCGACATGTTTTGGGACAATTTAAAAGAATTTCACAAGAACAGCCAACGGATGAAATTGATGTGAGCAGCGACAGAGAGCTGCTGTATTGCTGTAATAATATGAGCAAATGCTGGTCTCCACAGGATGTTGAGAGGAAGAGTAAATTCTTTTCAGGTTGTGTTTTGCTGCAGCGAGCACCTCAAGCATCCTGGAAATGTTTGGGGTTTTTTTTGTAATTCCACACAGGTGGAAGGTCACTTTTGAAACATAACTTTTCATCATAATTGCTGAAGTTTTCACTTATTCCTGACACTAATACATGAAACTGCTCCAACATCCTTATAAAGGCCTCATAGAGATACAGTAGATACTAATAGAGTTCACTTGATACCTTTTTACGCTCTACTCTTGTAGAGAATAGAGAGTAATTTCCTTATAATTTCATTATATTTAGTTTTTCCTGAAATACAGTAATATCTCTACATTTTCTGCATTCATTTTCATCAGTCACCACAGATGGCTATCATGATTGTTAGTATTTTTTAGAGACTGGCAGTAAGTGAAACCTTTTGATAGACTACTTGTTACTACTGGTTTATTTTGGTCCAATACCCAGCTGTTGGGAGGTATTTTTTCATTGTTTTCTGATTCTTTTCTGGTTCTTTCTTTTCGCTGTGTGTAAAGTGTTTTACTGTGATACTGAGAATGAAAAACGCTGTGATAAAATCACAAGCTAGAGTTACTGTGTTTTCCAGCAGCCACAATGCAGGCAGAAAGCCACACAGGCAGAACGGACTCCCTGAGGCTCTTGAGACTGAACAGTGCTGAAATTTGATAATGTTTCTGGAACAGCCACCCTTGGTTTCTTGTTGGAAAATCACACCAGTGGCAGCTGAGTAGGTGATGTGTTCAGGTGGTGAAAAAGTGACTTGTCCATCGTAGCTGATGTGACATAATAACTGTCTCTAGCACATTCATAGATGCGCCTGCCAAGCGAAAAATTGTGGTGTTAAATTTCTGGGCTATGACCTAAAACTGTGCTTTTCTTTGTTTGGAAAGGAAAAAAAAACAAAACAGCTGAATGCAGTCTAGAGCTACATTGGGTAGGCATGTGAGTGGGAACTCCACTGGCTCCACTGCCCAATCCCAACTGAGCAGACAGGCTCCAAATGATCAACAACAACGACAACAACATTGTTTATGTCATTAGACTGGGAAACCAACTCGTGCTTGAGATGCTCATGACTGCAAACCAGCTTGAAGTTGTTTGTTGCAGGCAGCCATAATATATAATTTCTGAATGGATTATTCCTCTAATCCTGATCAGACTTTCTGTCTCCAGTTTGTGTCCCAGGACTGAAACAGACTGTCGGGAGAAGGGACAGTTCATGACCGTGAAGATGTTTTTATTCTCAGGAGCACCACCACAGGGAATCCAGTATGGCAGCAGATGAATGACGTCTCCTCTTGTTGCCTGATTTCACAGACAGGTATCACTGTCTGTGTCAGACTTCTACAGGTAAAACTGTAAATGTGTTGCCAAGTACACATCCTGTTTACTTTTTGTTGTTGATATACTGCACTTTTAGTAATAATTTCTCCTTTCATTTATTGTCAAACACAAAGTGTAATACATTATATGTATCTGTGACTTTGTTTCTTAAAGGTGCAATCTGTAACATATGGCCATCATTTTAGTTTGAATCATTCAAAAATTAAACTGTATCATGAGAATATGATTCTAGCAACACTGTCAGAGATATCTGAAGCTAGTGTGCTAGCAAGCTCACCCCAGCATCGCTTGCATCATAACACCATTTTCTACAACAGTCCTATAGCGCCCCCTGTAGTTTCAACTGATAAATGAGATTTTACTATCCTACATTAACCATTTAACTCACAAAATCTCAAGAAAGGAAATGTTCTTGCACATTTTGTCTTTACTAGACAGAAACATACCAAATGTACACCTTCTGAATGCAAGTTTGTTTTACTGAACTGAGAAGAGCTTAAGGAGCTTCACCAAGGCCCAACACTCCCTCTTTTGACAGGCACCCCTGCCTAACATGTCATTAAGGCCCAATATTCACTCACACTGGAAAAAAAACCCGAAAAATATATAGTAATTACAAGTAACACAAGACACTTCTTAATTTCACTGTCGTCTCATGTTACCTTTTTGAAATTGAACTTTTTTTTTTTTTACATCCTTTAGAGTAACCTTTCTCTTATATCTGTGTATTGAAAAATATAGCTGCCCTTAAATTTAGCATGGTTTTTTTTTTCCAATAGCAAAACTAGCTAACAGGTTACCTCATTTGAAATTTAGAAGAATCCAGGGAGCATGTTGCAACCTTGATCTTTGACCTTACAAGGTCAAACATATTTTTGCATCAAATCTTGACACCACAAATCAAAAGGATATTGGTTGGGTTTTGCCTTGTTTGATTGTTTGAAATTTTGACCAGCGTTAACAAATGGGAATTTTAGGAATTGTTCCTGGAATTGACCTTTGACCTACAAAGCCAAATTTAATCAGATGAAGCCACTGCTAATACGAACCCACATAATCTGGACAATATATCCTAAATTTTGGACAGTAAGCGTCACAAATAAACCTCCTCGGTGGAGGTAATAAATCATCTTAAATACACTTAATGGGTCCCTTGACATAAACAAAATTCACCAAACCAGAACTGTGATGTTTTGCCCGTCAGTAGTCATCTCTGGTTTGGTTAAAGTAAATCTAATTTCACCCCATGAGATTGAAAATGTAGTCAGACGTTAGTCAGCTGTAGGGCCTGTAGTCCTTTCACTGACTGAGTCAACGCTAGCTGACTCACAGCAATAGTGAGCAGCAGCTGTCGGTTCTTCCGATGACGTGCTGCATCCTATATTTATAAAGCTACCTTCAAATTGTTGCCATATTTTACAAGTTGCTCCTTTGTATGCAGAGCAGACAGTTTTCTGACCCTGTTTTCGGTTGGAAAGTTTCAGCTGAAACGTTGCAATGTTCTATGTTGTTTATATCTGTGACACAAGCAAAGTGTCACAGTTGCATCTTTGCTTACAGTTGTTAGTTTCCTCTGTGAGATTTACATCCAAAATGTTTAAAATCAAAGTTAACTCAGAGGTAATGTTGTATCAGGTTGCAATAATCAGAGAAGAGAAGAGAAGAGAAAATAGGGAGAAACTACAGAATGTCTTTCTTTTTCAGCTGACAAACCATCTACTGGCATCTACAGCGTATCATTGCATCTGATGCAGGTTTTTTTTTTTTTTTTTATGAGAAATGACTCAAACTGACTATCAAAAGTTATTCATTTTATGTTGTTAATTGACTTATTGTTTCTTTATTGATTTGTACCCTGTGTTGATTTATGTCATTCGTCAAATGTTGATAGTCAATAACTTGTAGTACAGTGCGTGAAAATGTTCAGTTTGGAGTGAAAGCTAGCTTTAAATATTCAAACACTTCTGTGAAATATGCACTTGTATATCAAGTATTGTGTATGCCATATGATATTCTGTTACCAAATGCAGTTATGTGTTTTATTGTGTTAGGAAGCAGACAAAATATGCAGCGGGACAACTGTTGTGTGAATGTTAATAGAATGTATTGAGAACTTGCACTAAATGTGGGGTTGACTGATGTGTTGAATACAGAAAATTCTAATGTTTGTGGTGTCTAATGTTTTTATTTGTGAGGGGAAGGAGGCTTTTACTTTGATGGAGCAACATTCATCACATGTACATCCTGCCTCTGACATTACCATGTCATGTTTACCGGATAATTGTGTTTTAATGCCTCAGATTATAGATATCCAATCATCCATCCAGCATATTTTCATCAGCGCGATGTCTTGGGGGAACAAATGTGGCACAAATGCCCACATGGAATCATGGATGAACTGTTAGTCAAAGGTCACTTTGACCTCACAGATTGAATGTTTAATCATAACAAAAAAAATTAATGCAGACAGATGATGAAGAAGTAATGACATTTTATATCCAAAATGTCAACCTCAGCGTGAAGTCATAACATTTCTGGACATTATGAAGCAACATAACTCAGGAGCAGAAAAAGGTTGTGACCATGTTTCACAGCGTGGTCACATCCTCATTTTGAAACTGCTCTACACATCTCTGCTGCCGTGTATGAAGCATCATTGTTTTCAAATGATTGTAGGCGACAGACAGAATAAACAATTTAAGCTCACTTCAAACACAGTAACTCACACATGTAAACAAAAATAATTGTGGCATAGTAAGGAGTTAAAGTATGTTAGGGTGTCTGAAATTACATTTGAAAAGATGGCTCAGGTTCTGAAAAATTTGAAAATCAGTTAAAATGCTGATCACCTGAGTTAATCGAAATAGTCAATTAAAGTGCCATTTTCTTTTGTAACCACAGCTCAAACTTCAGAAGTTAAATAAGTGATTATAGTTGTTTACATTTGCTATAAATTCTGTTTTAAAATCTGGTTATTGTGGCAGACACATTTTGTCAGTACATGAGCTGCACTGCAATCAAGTGTAATTTTTTTATTAATATACTTATCTCTGTTTTGTTTTATTTTTATTTTTTATTAATTGTAGCAAACAATGGCATCACGGTTTAAAAGGTGTTAGAAGATTACAGTAGAGCTGCCATGTAGAGTCGATCAAAAGAAGATTAAATGCCCACTACTTTGATAAATTATAATCATTTTAGTAGCTTTTTAAGTCAAAATGTTACATTTGCAAGTTCCAACCTCCTGTTGTTATTCTTCATTTCTGGTCATAAGAATTTGAAGGCATTACCTTGATTAGAGAATAATTGTGAAATTGTCCAATTGTTTGATTCCCACAAAATATTAGCCCTGAATGCCCCAAAATGTTGAAGAGAAAAAAATGGGTGAAAGGTCCATTGAAATGTGTAATGAGGAAGACAGCCATGGGAAAAAAAAACACTCAAAGGAAGTGTGTATTACAGAGTGCTGACTGGGCTGTTAGCAACATGTGGAGTTACATGACCAGCGTATTCTGAGCTTCACAAACAGTCCTTATTAAGTTTGTAAACTTGTAGCTTCATTTATGGAAATGCATATTTAGTCACACGCTTTGTATGATTAAATTCCATGCGCTTCTTTAAGCAACTTAAACGTTGAATTGAATGCACGTGAAAAAGCTCCATATTCATTTGATGTGTTGTCAGCCTCTCGGCTTCTGTAGTAAATCAGAGAAGTAGGTCTTTCCATAGAGCTGTAAGAGAGAGCTGTAACATTTCATGAGCGCAAAATTGACACAGAACTAATTTACTCTTGCCTCACAGTAAGGTCCTGGGTTTGATTCGCAGGTCAGGGCCTTTCTGGATGGAGCATGTGTCTGTAGATGTGAATGTGAGTGTAGTATATGTATATACGTAATATATCTCTATATGTCAGCCCTACGATGAAATGGCAACTTGTGTACCTCTCCTTCACCCGGCTGCGACCCCTAACAGTTCAAGCAGAGGAAAATGGATGGATGCAGAGCCGGCCCTACCCAATGTGGCGCCCTAGGCGAGATTTTATATAGCGTCCCCCTCCATCATCGATTTACATACACTTACAAAAGAAATCAAATAGCATTGTTTTTACCATTGTCTTTAATTTATAAGATAACATGTCACCCAATTTTCATGATTAACGAATTACAAATAAATACCAAAAAATCTGAAATACAATATAAATACCCTTACCCTTAATAAAAATCCTGTAAATAAGCGAATAAATAATAATAGTAATAGATTAGAAATACAACAATCAACATCAAACATCAAATTTAAATAACCACAGTTTGCACACAATAACTTTATACATAAGCTACATTAACACTATGCAATAACTATATACAAAAATTAAATAAAATAACTATATACAAAAGCTATATAAAATACCTATATACAACTATATGCAAAACTATGTACAAAAAAGGCATTTTACAGTCCTCTAGTGGTGCTTTTTATTACTGCATCCACTAGAGTGATAAACTATGCCACTATCTACTCAACCTCAACTCTCCTGCTACAGCTGTACTTTCCAAGATTTTCTCCCAGCAAAGTCATCTATGACATCATCATACGACAACTCACTGGAGACCACATGATTTATGCTTATTATTTAAAGTCCACAGAGATGAGTTTGCATGATGGTAGACCTCAGGTAAGTTTTAATGAGTTTAAGCTTAGAAAAGCTTCTTTCAGCACCAGGCACTGTGACGGAGAGTTGCAAAGATTCTTAGAGCAACCCACATGTTGGGATAAATTTCTGTCATCTTCCTCTCATGCAGGAAAGTCAACAGATCTATGTTGGTCATATTTTTTGATGGCAGAGGTGGAAAATTGTACATTTCCATCGCAAGTTCATTGCCATCAATGTCTGCCTGGCTGTCATGGGTCAGAGCAGTGCTCGAGGTTTGACGATGTTTTAGAACCTCTTCTTTTTTATGTTAGGGAAGTTGAGGAGCCCTCCAAATTTGTCTTTTTCCTCTCCAAGGTTCTGAAATCTCTCATCAATAGAGGAGAATGCT
>KV751342.1:3300789-3328042 GCA_001698575.1 Mola mola
ATGGAAGTGACTGCCAGCTCCACTTTCCACCCTACTGACATGCTGCTTCATCACCGGATCAAATTTGGCCATGAGCTCCACCTCTTTTAGGAAATTGCCATTGTCTGGTTTGTTTAATGTGTCTGTAGACCCCCTTAGATCCAGGTTTCTCTCAGCTAAGGACTGAATTATTGCCACCAATCGATGTAAAACCTCACACCACCTTTTTCTCTCAGCCTCAACAAGTGCCATCTCCTGTCTATCTACTGTCAGCCCTTTTGCTAAACGGACCTCCATGTCTTTCCATATTGCCATGTTAGCATTGTGCTCCTGGCTATCCTCATGGACCTTGAGCAAGTGGTTTGCATTTTTCCAGTCCTTTAGTCCTTCCCTATTCAATTTGTAATCTCTTTTTGAAAACATTTTGCAGCAGAAGCAGTGCAAGCTATCATCCTTTTTAGAGTACATGAGCCAGCTTCTCCTGATTTTTTCACCATTGACTAAGAATCTGGTAAAATATTCATGTTGACACCTTCGTCTGTCCTTTTTTTTTTCCTCCCTTGTGCTCCGGACATTTCAGATCGTTTTGACATGTTTACAAAGTTCTCCAGGTCCGGGTCATGGGGGCAACAGCCTGAGCAGGGAGATCCAGACGCTCCTCTCCCCGGCCACTTCCACCAACTCCTCCAGGGGGACACCAAGACGTTCCCAAGCCCCGGGGTCTCCTCCCGGATGGGTATGTCCGAAGCACATGGAATGTTACCTCTCTGGGGTCACGTATAAATTCGCCCCTCCCCCCACAGACAGCGAGCAGGTACCGATCAGCCGGAGGGGAGGGACTTATTTGGTATTATCATTTGTAGTAATATTAATTGGGCATTGCTTTACATTTGAATCTATGTTAGCTTTTCCATTTTAAGAGTTAATAGTAATAACTAATTTTAATATAATTATATTGAAGGTGAATTTTTCCCAATTATGTGGCGCCCCCTGGAGGCCACGGCACCCTTAGCATTTGCCTATATTGTCTAATGGGCCAGCCGACTCTGGATGGATGGATTGAAAATTATTGAACATAAACATTTAAATCAGATAGATGACTCTTCTTATGATTGGTGAAGGTTTTTCTACATAGAACCTGTAATGTGCGTTGCTTACATCAGAGGCAGTGTTACATGTTTACAATAGTTTATGACAACCATTCAAAAATGATGTACAAAGGAATATTAGCTGTCTGTTTTTCACAACAACACTTCAATGCAACTTTAGAACAGTTACCAACTTTTACTTGAGTTTATTTTATACTTTATGAAAGTGACGTGATTAAAACCAGAAAAGTGTCTTCTCTGAGGGAACACAGAGAGCAAGAAAATCCAAAATGAGGAAACTATCATCTATTATCATGTAATCATCTTGTTTAAATCTTTCTTTGAATATAAACTCCACAAAGGAGGAACGGTTTACAGAAAATTAAGAACTGTCATTCCCTTCCAACTTTCTTTGGAGTACATTTGTGGCCTTACTGTCCTGTTAGAAATTAAGGTAGCTAATTTGCTGACTAACCAACAGGTGGTCGGTAGCCAATGAGGGAAGTACACCTGGAGGATTGTTATCATTTCTGTCACCCAATCTGGTCGCTGAATGATGTAAGTTGCACATGCGGGAGTACATCCGCCGTATTGAATCTGAATGGCAACACCACTCAGACAAACTACACCTGAATTGCAGTAAAACTGCTCCTTTATGTTAAGGTACACTTGTTGATGTCCCATTTTATCATAGCTCATGTTGTTATTGTCTTCTGTGCAAATATTTCTAATTTACTTTGATAGTTTTGAACAATCGTGCGAATAGACTCTTTGGACTAAAATATGCTGATACAACAGATATTGATGCACCTAGAAATGCACTGATATGAAAATGTAGGCTGTTATTTAAAACCAATATCAAAATTACATTTCCGGCCAATAGCTGACATTTACCAATGTTGATATGATCTCTATATAAATATCAGTCTGAAACAGATGGTGGATCGCATACACACATCTGCCACACTGAAATAATCATCGGTTGTTCACAGTTTTGACTATTGGACCAATACCAGTATTTATAAAAATTAAAAACATTGGTTGATACCGATATGACTGCTGATATCGCGTATCCCCTCAGTGCACCATTGTCTGACAAACCCCATTAGCAAATATAATCCTTAACATTATTTACAGCTAATCTTAACTCAGTTCAATCAAACTTATGTGTGTGGTTTAAATGCTATTGCTGTAGATTTCCAGCGTAAAGTACACATTACAAAGTCTCAAATACAAAGGTATTATTTTCTTTTTCTCCGGAATAGTTATTTCAACTAAGGACACTACTTTGGTTACATAAAAAAAACTGGTTCAGGCAACAAATGCATGTGTTTAGGTTTAAACAACAGTCCCCCAAATAAATGGTTGTCTCCATCCCCAAGGCGTTGGAATCTTGTACTTCCAATGCAAATGAATCTTTCTGTGCCTAAATTCTGATTTCTGTGTATTAATCCACTGTTTGTTGCAGCAGTATGAAGTCCATGTGGATGGGTCAAAACTGTGTGTGTTCAATGTAACAGGAACATGTCACACACTACAACAGTTAGGCTCATTGTGTGTTTTCTGTAGTTTTAAGACAACAATGGGGCTCTCTAACACAGACTGTGGATACGAACACATTATTGGGCTCAGTTTACATGCATTGTAATTGGACTTGAGGGAATTCCTGTTCATCAGATAGATTTAGATGTAGTTTTAAGGACTCAGCATATGGCTTCATTCCAAATAATAAAATGAAAGAGCACCTTTAATAGAGCAGCGAGAGCACAGCGCTACTACTTTTTCAGGGTTAAGGACTGTGTTAGGTGAAGGTCTCATGTTCTCTTCTTTATTGGTGAAATGTGACGACCAGTTAAAAGTTTCTCTCAAGGTGTGCCAGATACTGGTTTGTTATTGCTAATTTGAAGCATGCTTCTTGAACTAATCACATCACAGTTCTGACCTTCCCTCTGAAGACAAAGCTTTCTGTGCATGCTCCACATCCTCCCATTCATGCTGACTTTCTGAACTTCACATGACCCATGATGACAATGAAGTGAACCATCAGTTTAGTTTACCCTTGATCTGAAAAAACAGGCACGTAAGCTGCTGAGAGACGATGTAGAAAACCAAACAGTCACACGGGCAAGCACCCACAAACAACGATGAGAGGGAGGCTGGTTCATATCCTAAACTCCACAATTGTAAATGAACACATATACAGAAAAATACAGACATCACATTTGTTTCCACACACATAATACACTGAGGAGAGATAACAGGAGGCAGGATGAGTATCCCAATCACTAAGCACTGCCTTGTAGAGCTTGAAGAAATTTTGAATGAACTGATTTAATAGCCATAATGTAGAAAATTTTACTGTAATCTCACTTCTTTCTTTCTAGACAGCAACAAACTGTCACTTATCCAGGTTTTATTGTTATTCAGACCCGAAACTTAAGATCACAGACCAAGCAGGTTTGAATGACGGGGACTGCTATTTCAACATATATGGCATTGGATAGTCTACAATTACTTTTTTTTTGGTCAACAATTGCAAGAGAAGTCCAAAACCATCATCACCTGAGTGCCTTAAACCTCCATTGATACCCACACAGACAGCAAGGCTTAATGTTTCTTAATTACTTAAAAACAAGCAATGTATAAATTATTTTTATGGGTCAATCTGATTTTAAGGAGGATAAAAAAGGACCAAGAGACTAAACTGTGGTTGTTTTGGATGCTTTGGCGGCATTTCTGGATGAAAAGAAATAACAAACAGCATAATACCGCATCGTTAAATCCTGGGGACCAAAATATGTATTTAGGGTACTAGTCACTAATTTGAGTGCATGAAATACTAACTGGAACACTAATACTTTATGCAAAGATGCGTACCCTTTTCTCCATTTATGCAAGAAAAGTTTTCATGTAAGCAACCAGCTATTTCTGTAATAATATGGCACCAGGACAGGCAAGAAAAACAGTGGTGACATTTTGAAAGATTCTAATTATTCCCTTGACAAGACCACGACATTCAACCAAAGAACTGTAAGTTCATTAAAGTTCAGCAGCACAATCCATCATCGGGTTTTTGAAACTATCACTTCTCTCCACATTCAGAAAACGTCTTTGTTCACTTCAGCCCCAAAACACTTTTTGCAGCGTAAAATTCCAGAGCTGAGTCCTCATTTTACTTTTGACTTGATTCTTTCACATTTGTGGAAAAAATTAGGGAATCCTGTAAAGATCCCTGAGGGACACACTGTGACAAGGAAGGCTGATCATACAGTCAAGGTAGAGTTCATTTTTTGATACCACATAAGAGCACCACTCATATGAGAAAATGTAAAGCATAGAAGGAAATTAAATCTTCAGTTGCCCAATTTTACACGTTCTCAGGTTTTTTTTTAATCCACTGAGATATGGTTACAACATACTGGTGGCTGTATAATAAATACAGGAGTCAGCACAAATGGGAGACCAGCTATTTCTCAAACATCTCTACATCTGTGACTTTAATTCCTTTCACCATCAAAGTAAAACATCCTCTGCATGTTTTACAGCATGCCAAGTGCCATTTAACAGCAATAAATTCTTTGAAACTGCAAATACGAAAAATAGTTGTACCCATTATTTAATAGACTGAGTTGTGTTAAGATGAAAGTGTTTTTACACTTAGTGGAAAAATAGCAAAAACCATACTTTTCTTTCATCACCCAACAAACACATTTTCACCCTAATAGTGCTCTTTATTTCTCAGTCCATATGTGCAATGTCCTTCAAAAAGGGAAATGAGAGTAACAATGCTGCCAAGATGAACAGAAAATACACATACAGTATGTGATGTTCAAAGTCTCTCTTTGACCACGGAGTTTGGATATGGAGTGTAGCTGT
Source organism: Mola mola (assembly GCA_001698575.1). NCBI lineage: Eukaryota > Metazoa > Chordata > Actinopteri > Tetraodontiformes > Molidae > Mola > Mola mola. The sequence goes on from KV751342.1 coordinate 3,305,733, forward strand.
GACAGGTAGGTAAAGAAGCTCAGAGCAGTTTAGGTGCGAATGAGTCTAGACAGAGCCTAAATCCCTGTGTTCTTTGAGCTCGTACACTCATTTGACCAAGACCACAGTCTGGCCGGCCTCCACCTTCTGGGAACAACTGTCTGTGTTTTTGGCGTTGACGGCACGTGGGCGGCGCAGGTTCAAAAAGCTGAAGCGTGTTTCCAGGCTGGAGCTCCTCTTGGTGCTGGAAGTGGAGCTGCTATTGTTGTTGGTGGTCGAAGCGTTGTCCAGATCCCTCTCCGCACCTTCTGCCCGATCACCTGCAGCACAGGCGGCCATCGATTGGAAAAATTAATTCAAAGTACTCATTTAAAAAATGACAGAAGTAGCAGACAGTGAAAACTAAAACACTCTAGTCGGCACTGCTTTGTGGGTCTAATAGCCTAAAGACTGAAATCAGAGACCAAATTAAGCTTCTACCTCTAGTGCATTTTATCTGGTAGCGTACAGTATACCAAGCTTCTTCTCGTATCCAAATATCTTAATTTGTTTGTAAATTTTATTTCAGTATTTCAGAGTTTCAGTCTTCTGTCCCCCCCTGCAGTGAGGATAAATACACTGTCCACATGTTAATGCTGCGATTGAGGCTTTAAAATGTTTCTAGTTTTTGTATCTTGCAGCCCATACAGAAGCATAGTCACTACAGTTACTACCCGCTTTTGCTCTAGTTAGCCAGTGTTTGCTAAAACATATCATTTCCAGTAAGTGGAAAGTTGCCAATGACAACAGTTAAAAAACTCTCGTATATGGAAAATCATTATAGCAGTGATTGACTGAGCTTGAGGTTATGGGTGCTCCTTATTATGAACAAAGTTCAACTTTAATCAAATTATTACACTTATTCATTCATTCATTCATTTTCTACCGCTTATCAGGACAGGACAGGACAGGATTACATTTAGAATACAAATTATTTAGAACAATTCTCAATCTCAGGAAATATGTTCATTTCTTGGAAGCTAAGTATCACTGGAGGCTCTTCAGACAACTATTCCTGGGTTAAAATTAAGATGAAAAGAAGGACTCTTTTGCTAGATGTCTTCTTGGTTTCATACAATCATTTTTCAAAATGTTAAAAGAGTGTATTTCAAACTGCACTGGTAAACTGTATTCATTTACATGCTTTTGTTACAATAATTGACACATTAAACTTCAAGTAGATAAACTGCAAAATATTCCAGAGTTTAGAACTTGGTCAGAATCAAATTAAAAGTGTATTGAAAATGTAAATAAAACAGCTGATTAATCTCCCTTCAAATTCTGCAAGTAGTTTGGTTCTAGTTTCAATCCTTTATTTAAGTATCACTAATTAGTGCTGATAAGTGTGATGGGAGGGTAGATTTTGATATCCAGGGAAGTATTTGTTCAAAGTGAAACTGCATTAACAAGGTAACAACCTGTATGGTAAGATACTGCAAACATATGAGCTATCGGATGGACACACGCAGCTCACTTACTCATTAAGGCTAGCAGCAGTGTGGCAAACTTTCTGAGCAGGTTAAGCGCTCAGCTCGCTGTCATCTTGACTAATAGGCTTCCATGGTTCAGCGAGTGCAAATCGAGCAGGTAGAGCGAGACTATTCGTCTCGCCAGGAACAGATTTTAAAAGATGATCCATCTCAATTCCCTCATTCTTTATTTTTCTTTGTAACAGCACGTGCTGCACACAAATTTGCAGCTTGCATGTGCTCTCAAACCACACTGTTTCATACTGTATAAACACGTTAACACAGTTAATATCGCTCTTTATTTTTTTTAAATCTATAATACCATGAACCCCTCATCTTTTTTTTGAATACTAAACAGAATTTATTCAAGGAAATATCAAAAATTCTGAAAATTGTTTTCAATCAACAAACCAAAAGCCAAATTTATGAATAGCTGCCTACACCATTTTATTACCCCTACACCATATTTTAGATGCTTACTTGTGGTCCTCTTGGTTTCAGTTTATGTTGTTGGCTTCTTGGGGTACTGCAGAAGACACCGTTTTTTCCATCTTAGTTATCTAATGTTGGTTCATATATGGTATCAGATATGGTGTGGAAAATACAAACTATAAATGGAAATGTCACCAGTTGACATTAGCTGGATGGCAGCATTTGAATTAGACCAACTGGCGCTGATTAGTCTGTATTGGTGCAACTTCGTTCCCAAATTTAATGCATTAAACTGGAATTACTGACTTTGAGAAAACACTTAATTAACAGAAAAAACTCAGTTCAGATTTCAAGATTTCTTTTGCAGCTAGTGTCATCAGTTTATAAGTTATTTAATGACTGAGTTTGATTCAATCCATAGTTACATGTGGATTTTGACTTTTATGTTATCCAGTTTCTAATAAAGTCAAATAATTTGGGGTTCATGAAGGTGGGTAAATCAGCGATTGCCTTTTGCCTGATCCAAACTATCTTCAATAATTTGTACTAATGGGTGCTCGGCATTGCCAGTTTCTTTCCTCCTATTTGCTTCAGGACTGCTGACTGCTGTCAGACTGCATTATTTTTAGTTCAGCGTACCGAACACAATGGTGACATGGTGTACTTGGTGTCAGTGTAATAAACTGCAAATTTAATTTTGCATGTCCAAGGAGAGAGAATCTTAAACTCTGTTAAAGACTAATTCCATCAAACTTTTTAAGAATGGGAGGGAAAGCGAAACATTTGAACATACTTCGAAGGTCTTCCAAAGTGTACATTTATTCTGCTGAGTTACGCAAAAATTACCCACCTCTCTCCAGGTCACATTCTGGTGAAGACGCCCCACTGCACTCACTGCGAGGCCCGAGCACTGGCGAGATAAGGCCGAAGTCTGACAGCGACACTGTGTTGGGGAGGTCTAGGCTGCAGGGACTGGACAGAGGAGACGGGGAGGAGGAAGACGAAAAGGGGGTAGGTGAAGGTGAGGCAGAGGTGGAGGTGCAGCAGGAGGAGGAGCTGTAGAAGGGGCAGGGCGACAGGAGCTCCTGCGGGCTGCTGGGGATGCTGCAGGTGGAGTGAGTCTCCGAGTTGTCCTCTGACATGATGCTGCTGCTGCCGCCACCACAAGCTTCATCATCGAAACACGCAGAGGTCACTGCGTGATAAATGAGATAAGAAGAACATAGACGTGTGAGAGGGAATCATGAGGGAAAAGGAGTCAAAAAAGTGCAAATGAGTAATGAAAAATATGTAGTGATGTAAAGAGAGAGGGGGGACAGAAAAGAGGTGAAATGAAGGAAGGCAGAAAGTTAAGAAAACGAGGGGTAGTAAAGAATGGGAGGAGATATGGATGAGGACATAAACAAAGATGGAGAAACAAGACAAGGATGGGAGGATGTAAAAATAGAATGACACAGATAAATTAACAAAGAAAGTGTGTATCAGCAAACAGATCTAAAAAAAGAACTGAGGAAATTCTAAACTGTCACATCACTCCCTCTGGACGTGTTTTCATTTCCCCCGGCATAAATTAAAGCACCCGAACGCACCATACTTAGAGTCAGCCACCAAATTCCTTCTTTAAACAGGTTAACTTGGAATTACAGCGCCTGGTTTGGGATTGGACGCCTCCACTTTGCTGTGGTTACCACCAGCAGCCTATTTATTTTCAAAGTCAGGGCCAACGTGATGTACAGGGCACGTTTCACTTCATTCCCTTAACTGCAACTTTTTTTTTCTTCTTTTTCGTCTTTTTACTGACTTTTACCATTTGTTAGGATAATTGTTTGAAAATAATCAAGGGTTTAAACTAAGAAGTTAGTGTATTTTTTAAGGTTAATGAAGTATTAGGGTCAGGGAGAGGCATGCAGCTGTCATGGTTCATTTTAGTGTGTTTATATGTGTACATGCTGCAGGGGAAAGACAGACTCTCCTCTATGAACAGTAGATAAATTACACATTGTATTTAACCCAATTCTAAACCATTTAGCCAATTAAAGTTTGTGTTTATGTCTTCCAGCTCTTTCTTCTGAAGTCTTTCAACACATTGTCCATTATTTAACTTTCTAAGAACCACAAAAAACAATTCAGGGAAACAGACTGGAGCTCTGTGTCTATATACAGTATATAGCTTACTTTTTATTTCATGATTTTAATTTATTCTTTGCACTGTTTTAGTGTTTAATGGCTAACTGAATCAGCTCATTTTTTTTTCACAAGCAAGAGGTTTTAAATAAAATCTATCTCAAATTTCTGTTTCCACAACAGCAGATGAGCATCTTGTAAAGAAGGCTTGTTGTTCATGACTTAGCCGTTGAAATGATCACAGGCAGCATGGTATGTTTGGAAAGACATCACACCAACCGGTGTACTTACAAGTCTAAAACTATGGCACAAAGATGCCTAAACAGGAGAGGTCACAACACAATCAGTGAATTTACATCTTTCTCTGAAGTTACAGAGTAAGGACACAAAGATTAAATGTGAATGACTAGAGATCCTCTCAGAGCAACACCAGTTTCTCATTTAGAGCAATCTGAGCTTGGGTAAGGTTGTATAGCATGCCTGATTGTCATTAGGGTGAAATTAATACAATTAAATTAATACAAATTAATATAAACCCTAGAAATTATTTTGCAATATCAGTTTTCTTCTCACATACAGCCCACTCACACTTGTGCTTTTGTGTGCCAATTCTGACATTTAGAGTCATCAGGTCAACAAATAAAAAACATCTTCAGGCTGACACAGAAGTGAGAGAATCTGAGCAGACAGAAGAATAACTTTACTTAACTCACAAGATATTCCATCCAACTCCAACTTAAAGCTGGAGATGTCATCTCCAGGAACGCCATCGCCCTCAGCACCCACACCGCGTCCCCGGGGGCCTATGGTAGAGTTAAGGCGTCGCTCGTGGATCTCGTCTGAGATCATCTCCAGGTTTCTGAGGGCTGTCTTGTACTCGCCTTTGGCCTGAAACATTTTGGCCTGCTTCTTGTCCACATTCTTCTTCAGGTTCTGGAGAGCGGACAATGTACGTCATAGAGACAGTCAAGACAGAACCAGCTGAAAATTTGATAAAAAGACTGTGTATGCATCTTTCTGCTCAGAGATTTTATGCATCTGGACACCAGTGACTGTAGAAGCCATAGTGTGGTTCTGTTGAGCATCAAATTTAACCTATTTAACCACATTTGTGGCTTCTTCATCAAGAGAAGAAGACAGCAATCAAAAAAAAAAAAGAGGCAGTTCTGATACCCAGCTAACTGCTTACTCTCTCTACCATATATCACCTTGCTCAGGTAACACCTGACCGCACTTGAGCACAGCTACACAACTGTGGCTGCAAGAGCAGCATTCTCACAGCCTTCAGGGGATTCACCATGGTAAAAGAGAAGTAATTTACAGCAGAGCAGCCATCACGTACCTCCAGCTGCAGATAGTACTTCGCCTTAATCTCAAAGTAGGGCCTATGGAGGAGGAGAGGTTAGGAGACAGAGAAAGGAGGAAGAAGAGAGGAAAAGATTAGATCACAGGGTAAAAATGCAGAGTAACCCAGAAAATTTGCAGTATCCACATCATCACAATAGCAACCTAGAGGGAGATGTCGCATGAGTGAACGGCGCATAGCGGATTAACACCCTGCTGAGGTGACGCACAGCAAGACTCCAGCTGATAATTCAGTGAGACTAGATCCAGAGAAAACCACCAAATATACTGATCTCGGAGTGTTTTAGTAGGAAACAACTGGACTTCTTATCTTGTTTGAAGACGTTTCGCCTCTCATCCGAAAGGCTTCTTCAGTTCTGAACTTCGCCTTTAACACCTGACAGTTGTTTCCTACTAAAACACTCCGAGATCAAGATGACCTGGATGACTGAGAACCCTCACACCAAATATACTCAAAAGAGTGCTGCCAATTACTTAACATTATGTTACAAGTAAGAAATAAATATTTTTGACTTCATTTTCCTTTCTAAAAATATGGTACCTGAACTTTCACCCCTTTCTTTGTCAGCTGGCATGAACAATTAATTAGCTGTCCTTTGGTTTATCACCAGTCTTCCCAGGAAATCTTGTAAAAGGTCACTGCTGTACACACAAACACAAACAGGCTGCTTTCAGCTGAAAATTGTTCCACTTGCCTTTAATATGCTGGACCTGCTTAACTTCTGTAAACAGTAGAGTTTTAGACTGTTTTGTAGAACTATTTCAAAGATATCCCGTCACCTGGAACAGGACCACTTCTTAACTTTCGGTGTAACAGCCACATCATTTCCTCAAAAGTGTGACCTCAAAAGGGTGCTTCTCCTCGTGACAACACCATATTTAGCCAGACTTCCCCTTTAACACCTGACTGTTTCAGATACATGAACCAGCTATAGCTGTGGTTATGTCTCTGGGGTCAGTTTTCACTGCTTCAGAGAGAATGCAATTTCAGCAGAACAGAGAAGAGAAACCAGCAAGTTAAAGAATGGCACATTGGACCAGTTAATTTAACAGTGACAAAGATTGTCTGGCAAATTAAAGTCTCTCACTTCATTACAGGGATGGATTTTTAAGTGTCTGTAAACGGGATGATGTGTTGATGGGAACTTCTTTGCAGCTCAACATGGGGCCAATCACCAGCAGCCAGTTGTGTGCTGACAGTCTGGTTAAGAGGCTCAGCAGTTTCGCACCTCACTGTGATCACATGCTGGGCCAGCACAGACCACAATTGATATTCAAATATGAAACCAGACAGGAAACTGGAGCTAGCTGGAAATACTGCTGTATGACTGCAGCATAAATGTCCCGATTAAATAAGAATCACTGGATGAAGTAGACATACAGTTTATCTACTGTAATGAAATGTTATATACTCCAAAACATGTTTGAAAACAATCAGAGTAGTTGACCCAAACTCAAAAATAAAAATCTATACTATTAATACATTACTGATACCAGCTTGTATTTAATACAAAAAAAAAAAAAGTCTGATCCACATATTCCAATATTGACTAAATAAAAAGCACTGAGATTCAACAGCAATGACATATTTTCAAATTAAATCATAAAATTAACTTTGAAAAGTTTAAATACTGTCCTTAAAAATATGGTAGTAGGTATTATGCTCACAATAAATCCACAAGTCACGGATTAAGTATTATTTTGTGATATGACAGAAAGATGAGGTTTTTGATGAATAGATGTAATAATACTTAATAGTAAGGCTATATTAGGGTTTTTCCTGCATGTAAAAATCTGATTTAATTTTCTTAATTTTTAATTTAACTTTATTCTCCAACTCCATTAAAAAAATTCACAATTATAATTGCTACTGACTTTCAATATGATGGCAGTGTGCCTGTTAATAACTTTTTTCCTGCCCTCTCTGTCCCTTGCAGTGTAACAGCAGATGGAGGCTCTTACTTGGACTTGTTGATGGTACGTTTGAGTTTTTTCTCCAGCTGCTTCATGCGGCTGATCGCAGCCGTATATTTGGCCGCCGTCTCCTTGTGCACAAGCTCACTTTTCGTCTTGGTGTGCTCTGCCTCCATCACCTGTGAAAGCCAATCATAAGTCATTATCAGGCACAGACTGAGGTTAATTTTCAGACAGTTGCACACACTGTCTGATCAATGCAAACTTGAATGTTAACTATGGCTTCAAGCATCATTAATGTTGTCCACCAGTAGCTCTCAAGATCGAAAATTGCGAAGAAGACCTAAAAAAAAAACAAAAAAAAAAACAAAAAAAAAACAAGTTTGATGTCAGCTTCCACTCTCCTTCCCTGTCCTCACCCTCTGGGTGGCATGGTTCAGCATCTCCTGCCAGGCTGAGTCAAACTGCCGGTTGTCCTCCTCTAGGAGTCTCTGCTCAGCCAGGGAGATGGTTTCCTTCGCTGCTCGCAGGACCTCGGTGGCTCTCTGGAAGTCCTGCGTGGCCTTCTGGGCTTCCAGCTGGGCCTGAACATCACAAAAACATAGATCAATTATCAAAACTGTTGATTTCATTGCCAGTCGAGTTCAGTGACAAATCATCATTCTGGACATTTTTGGTTTAAAGCACTCACAGACCAGCTTTGTTGGCAGATGGGGCCTATAAGCATGATTTGTGACATCAAAAATAGATCTTTTATTTGTATAGCCCAAAATCACAATTTACACATTATCTCACTGGGCTTTGACAAACTGTACAGGTTCCTCTGCCCTTAGACCCTCGAACCGGGTGAGGAAAAACTTAAAAAAAAAACCCTAAACAGGGAAAATAAGAAAACTCAGGAAGAACCACAGAGGAGGGATCCTTCTTCCTAGGACGGACAGACGTGCAATAGATGTCACTTGTACAGAATACAACAACATGATGATAACAGTTTACTTAGAATGTATAAAACATCCATGATTCCCAGAGTCTGTGGATTGCATAAATCCGGATGTATGGGAAGTCTAGTGATCCAGACGCAGGTGTATTCTGTTGGTCCAGGAGTCATTTTAGTCCATGTAGCAAGATCTGAGTGTTGCTAATGTAGTCGCTGAGTCCAAGAGTATGTAGAATCTGTAAATCCAGGGATATGTGAAGTGATCCAGAAGCCATTGTGATCTGTGGATCCTGATTTGCACTTGGAAGTCCAGCCTAGGATCCAAGTCACAGGATATCCTATCCTAATGTGGCCAGGAGGCATCAGGCAGGACCAGAGCAGCAGCTCCTACCGCGACCTAGAAAGACCTGCAGGATGATAAAGCACAACGACTCCGGGGAAGAAGTAAAGTTAGTGTAAGGATATGGACATTTACAGGAGCAGAGAAGGAGTCGGAGTCAGAGGGGGGAGAGAAGAAAGCTCAGTGCATCATGGAGTGTTCCCCCAGCAACCTAAGCCTATAGCAGCATAACTAAGGGCTAGATAGGCCAGCCTTAACTATAAGCTTTATCAAAAAGGAAGGTTTTAAGCCTACTCTTAAAATCAGAGAGTGTGTCTGCCTCCCCTTCCAAGACTGGAAGATAGTTCCACAGGAGAGGAACTATCTTATCTTAAAGAGCTCATAGTACCCTATCGCCCATCCAGAACCTTACGCTCCCAGGATGCAGGGTTATTGGTGATCCCAAGAATTTCCAAAAGTAGAATGGGAGGCAGAGCTTTTAGCTATCAAGCTCCTCTCCTGTGGAACTATCTTCCAGTCTTGGTACGGGAGGCAGACACACTCTCTGATTTTAAGAGTAGGCTTAAAACCTTCCTTTTTGATAAAGCTTATAGCTGGGGCTGGCCTATCTAGCCCTTAGTTATGCTGCTATAGGCTTAAATTGCTGGGGGAACACTCCATGATGCACTAAGCTCTCTTCTCTCCCCCCTCTAACTCAGACTCCTTCCCTGCTCCTCTAAATGTCCATATCCTTACACTAACGTTACTTCTTCCCCGGAGTCTTTGTGCTTTATCATCCTGCAGGTCTTTCTAGGTCGCGGTGGGAGCTGCTGCTGCAGTCCTGCCTGATGCCTCCTGGCCACATTAGGACAGGAGATCCTGTGACTTGGATCCTAGGCTGGATTTCCAAGTGCAAATCGGGATCCACAGATCCCAATGGCGTCTGGACCAATAGACTACACCTGCTTTTGGATCACTACACTTCACATATCCCTGGATTTACAGATTCCACATACTCTTGGACTCGGTGACTACATCAGCAACACTCAGATCTTGCTACATGCACTACAATGACTCCTGGACCAACAGAGTACACCTGTGGGTCTAAGGGCAGAGGATGTCACATCTGTACAGTTTGTCAAAGCCCAGTGAGATAATGTGTAAATTGTGATTTTGGGCTATACAAATAAAATTTGATTTGATTTGATTTGATAAGACCAAAAACAGAAAAATATTCAAAAACAAGAAAATGGAACCAGAACTTTTAGAATTTTGCGTGAATTAAATACAATTTTGCATTTAATAGGTATTTGATAGTTTCAATTTAAAATAAAATATTGTTTCTGACATTTCAAATAAATCAATATCTATAAATTCAACATTGCAGTACCTCAGTCTGCTTTTTTGAAAATTTTGCTCAAAAGGCCACAAGAGACTAGAAATATTGGGACACAAATCAATAAAAATCTTCACCATTCTGGAAACTTTAAATTCTGTCTGCAATAATGTTGCTTTTCCTGTCATTTTTTGTTCTGATCTTCATGTATTTTGAGGGTTTTAGTGTAAGCTGTTAATAATACTGTAACAGACTGTAAATGATGACAGAGTCAGGAAGAACTACTTTCTGTGTCCGTGGTATATTGTTTTTGCTGCAGGCCAACATAAAAGTGCTGCACAGTAAACAGTCCAGTCTGTGGTGAAAGAGTCACAAAAAGAGGACAAAGACAAAAGCTGTGTCGCTTTTTAGGGTTTTAACAAGTTTACATGCCCGGTGCACATGAGTATGTAGTATGATTTATGGTCAAAAATCAGTTGTATTGTTATATCTAACATCAGCCCCGTAAAAACTCTGCAACTCAGCCACCATTGAAAAATCATAACTCAGTTCATTGTCAGCCAGAATTGATGAGATCCAGCAGAGTGCAATTAGTTTTAGTTTCTGTCAGGCTGGAGACATGACACACTAACAAGACTGTTTAATTCCATCAACTGTAGAGGTTTTATTTGTGAAACCTTTTCAAATCCAGAGTGTTTGACAAAAGGGGATTGTGGGCTGGATGGTGTAAGAAGAATTAATAGTTAATCCTTGGTTGAATGGTTGAATGAGAAAAAGGGTGTATATACATTCATAGAATATGCATCATATGAATATCACCAACGTACAGCAGTAAATTCCAGCTCTTCTCTTTGTCTATGACAGGGGTCAGCAACCTTCAACACTCAAAGCGCCATTTGGACCAGTTTCCCACAGAAAAGAACACACTGGGAGCCACAAACCCCTTTGACATCTAAAATGAAGATAACACTGCATATATCGTTTTTTTACCTCTATGCTATGTATAAAAAACTATAGTGTGTTGCATTTATGAAATGAAAGACTGCTACAGAGATAACGAAATTGTATTTATGCATATGACAAATCCTGTTGAACTATTAAATTTATTATATTGTTTGTTTCCATGATCTTTGTTTTTGTAGTTCTTTCTTTCTTTACCATTACTCTTGCTAGTCATGGGTACTAATGGCAACTTTGCTTTTATATGAAAAATGACATATTGATACATTTTTTGATCAATACGAAAGAAAAACATATAATGACGAAACATTCAGTTTACGTCACATACAAAAACATTTTGAACTCTGAAAAAAAAAGCAGGTTGAACGTTCCTTACAAATAAAATACTCATTTTGAGTCCTCCTCGTATTCACGAAAAAAAACGCCAAACTTAAATGATCCAACTGCCGTCTGCTTATACTCGATAGCAAGGAGTATGTGCTGCAATGCACTGTGGGAGTTCAGTGTTTTTGATTGATGTTAGAACCATGAGCGTGAGTGGTGTGGCATTCAATGTTATTCAGTTGTTGTGTAGCTCTTGCTTATTCACTGTTAAGTGAATAGTTGCTGCTATTCTGAGGCAGTGAGCGTGTAATATGAAGCGTCCTTACTCCACATAGCTCGCCACAGGGAGCCGCAGCAGAGGGACGAAAGAGCTGCATGCGGCTCCGGAGCCGCTGGTTGCCGACCCCTGGTCTATGAAATCTTGACAAGTTTGAAGTTTTGAAGATGAGCCCTTCAACCTAGAAAAAGCTTACGAAAAGCAGGGAATTAAATAAAAAATTTCAGTCTGTAACACTATGTGCTTGGTTATAAATCCATAAATATGACAGAGCTGAAGCTTTCCTGAATATTAAAACAGAAGTTGATTTTACTAACCTAGTTTGTACCAACTGAGTAACTGTACAAACTTTGCCTTCTTCCTATTGTTTTCTCTATAAGTTCTGCAGGGTCCCCTAAGAACAGAAGACAATGCAGACACATGTTTGTGTAATAAATATGGAGTGACTCTATAGCTTCGGCTGTGTTATCAGTCACTAGGATCCATTTTCAAAGTGAAAATGAAAAAAGAAACCCTGCTGATGAAAAGGGGCCAAAACATGAAGGACGGTGATAGAAACAGATCTGTGTTGAAGTCTGTTCCCTTGACAATATGTTTTAAATAAATCTTTCATTTATATCAGTATACAATGAGACCTGCCTACTTATTAACTAGGGATGGGCATTTCAAGCAATAATGCTATTATATTTTCACTGGGAACTCCTCGATGAATCTTCAAATATTTACTCCCACCCCACCCTAAAACCCCACACACCCCCAAACTCTGTCATAGAGGGTAACAGACAGAAACAGAAATGGATTAATTCCCTTCCAAATCGGGAATCAGGCTTTCATACAATTATGGACTGTACAGTCTTAACAGCAAACAAAAAAAATCTACATGTAGTCACAACTGACTGGGGAAAATTAAAGCCTTATCTCTTGTTTCACTCAAAATCACACGACAGAATCACAAATTACTTCTTGGCAAAATGTGTGCTGACATCATCTAAGTCATAAAGATACTTGTAACAATTTTTACCAAATTCACAACATAAATTTTACAATTCAGTTGTAAGTGTTGCCCACAAATTTTAGTCAGACAGTTTTTCAACAATCATGAAATGGCTGCACAGGTCAGCGGCATTATCATTAAAGTTTCTTTAGTCATGCAGCAATTGTCTTTCTATTACACTGCCTGAACAAAGGCCATCAAACTCCGAAAACCCTCAACCTCCAAAAAAGCACATCAGTCATCAAGTCAAAACTTTTTCTGATGACACAAGGAGTCATGAATGGTGGGTGGCGGCCCACATTCTGCCAGTGGGTTCACTCTCAAATAAGAGAGCATAATTGTCGATTTGTGATATGCTAGCTTTGCCTTGCAGAGTTTGCACTGAAACACATTATCATTTATTTTGTTGAACAAGTTCCAGATAACTTTTTGACAGCAGTAGTACTCTTTGTATGTTTCTGCTGTTAGCTATTGTAGGATGTAGCGGCACTCTTGCTACACAAATGCTACACTAACCTCGAGTGGGAAAGACCATGCAATGCACGTTTTACCGCAAGTTAACGAGACACCACAAGTTATTGAATTATTTACAGGCGCAGGTGAAAACACCAGGAATATATATATTTTCAGACAAACTAATAATCCGGCAAAATCTTTGAATTTTTATAATTTTTAAAAAATTCAAAAATCATCACCCATCCCTATTATTAACACATAATTAGCCCCTTAACACCGATGGTCGCAAATTCCCATCATATCGCTTGCATTCAGACTGCAGCTGAGATAGCTTTAGCTTGAAAGCAAAAAACACAAATTATTATTTTTTTTAATATAATTGTAAATAAATTCAGGTGTCAAGGGGTTAACATATAGCCAGCCTGCAAGCAGCAGCTATGTTGCCAACAGTTTCTTTGTGACAGTGGCACCAACTACATACTACATGGAAAAGCTAGGGGAAAGGAAAGCTGCCTATGTCCACTTTAACTTCGTACATGTTTATTTTTTGTTTTACTTACATATTACTGATGCAGCTAATGCATTGTGGACTGAAATATATATACAGTATACATACATACATATGTCAGCACTTTCAAAGTTACATTTGAGACAATCCCACAGTAGTCCCACAACAGGGAAATAAAACATCATAAACTATATAAACAAGAAGTAATGCCAGCATCTGAGTATCCAGGATCCAGATCCAGTTTCTATATTTCACCAGCCTCCTTTATGTCAGCCTCTAGTCTGCAGACAATCTGACATCACCACATTCTCACTCTAATTTCATTATCAATGTTAATCGATATGCCAGCACAGCAGGACGCAAACAAACTCTGCCTTGTTTCCATCACGTGTTTGGCTGTGTATTGAAGGCTGCCTGGGTACTGACTAAATACCACAGAGAGCCATGTGTTAGCTACAGTACCGTCTCCTGCGGTCTAATATTAAGGGTCTGCAATTGCCAAAGTAAGTTTGAGCAGAAAGACTAAAATCATGACATATTTTATATTATCAGACAATGTGCTGACAGCTGTAAGAGTTATACTATGTTGCTGCAAGGGTTTAAAAATAGAAAAAGCATTATACTGCTGTGCTTACTAGAACAATGGTGTTGTGTACATTGGTAGCAAACTGATTATAATGTGTGATAATGCTAGCATGTTAAATTTAAAGGAAAAATTATATTGCATGTTGAGGGTAGTCTCAACCTGAGACATCTTACTAGCTATTAGAAGGATTTTTATGATATCATTCTCTCAAGTACTGAACCCTAACGACTTCTCTAAACCCCATAGCTTTTTTATCTAGCATCCCCAACTAGTCAAACTTTGCATTTTACTGAAAAGAAATCTCCAAAGTAAATTGCTGTCAACTTTATGTTTTGGAATTAGAAAAACCACTATACGTGAGATTTTGCACTAGATGTTGCACTGAAGCTTCAGCTTGTCAGAGCAAAACAAACAGCCACACTGGCCAAGCTTTGGTCACACCTCTCTACTCACTATGCCCCAGCCCTTGTATGTGACACCTTGGAATGTCCCTGGAAGACAAGAGCAAGAAGAAATATTCCCCTCCACTGGAGAATAATGTTAAATGATGACGTAAGCAAAAAAATGGGCAAGAAGGATGTAAACTTTAGCTATTATTTCTTTAGTTGGAATACAAATTTTTATATTATAGTCTGTAGTACTAATAGAGTATTTTATTATATCTGCCAAATTACTTAAATCTGCATCTGTAAATGCAAGTTTTATCTTGATAGTTATAACAGCTAACAGCTGCTAAAACAGCTAATGGCTAAGTAATGATGACAGTGTATTTCTTGGCTGACAAAGATGAAGCCATTCATAGAGTGCAACGTCAGTATTTTATCTGTTACTGCAAACTTGAAACCCCCTTCATTCACTACTGTGTGGTCAGACTTTGAGCCTACTGCCAGCCCATAGGATCCAGCTCAGACCGTCAGAGCCAGCAATCTTGAGTGAGAGGAGGGACAGGACGCCTGGGACTCCAAGGCCAACCAGCCAGAGGCATGAGGAGACAGAATATTGTACCTGTGCTGTTTATAATGTGTAGTTACATTTGAAAAACCATCTACACAAACCATTAAAAATCCATGTTATGTTTATGGACGAGCACAGCAAGAACTTCAAATCTTTCCAAGTATGTATTTGAATTCCCAATATATCAGTACATGAAATAAGACGATTACCTAATAATCTTTTATACTATAAGGTATAAAAGTTTACTTTTATTTTATACTTCTATACCTTATAGTGTTATATGCCTACTGCTCCTGTACCTGAACATTCATGCTGCTGTGACGAATTAATTTCCCTATAAAGTCATCTCTATCTCTACTATCTATCTAATAAGTAACTTGCTTTTATATAAATACATCTTGTTTCAAATGCGTTTGTAAGTAAAATAAAAAAATCTGCCAATGGATCTAGTCATATATATATATGTACACACATACATACATATATACACATAGACATATATATATATACATATATACATACATACATACATACATACATATATATACATATTTATAGTATACACACACAGCCTGAGGGTCCTGCGCAGTATCTTAGCTGTTCCTAGGATTGTTCTCATCTGGATGACGATCTCAGATGTTATTCCTGGAATTTGTATGAGCTACTCTCCCAGCGTGGGCGTTACGGCCAGGAGGGCTCCTATCACCACGGGTACCACTGAAGCCTTTACTCCCCACATCCTTTCCAGCTCCTCTTTCAGCCCTTGGTATTTCTCAAGTTTCTTGTGTTCCTTCTTCCTGATGTTGCTATGACTTGGGATTGTGACATCTACCACTACCGCCTTCTACTCCTGCTTGTTTGTTCACGACGATATCCGGTTGATTAGCCACCACCAACTAATCAGTCTGGATCTGGAAATCCCACAGGATCTTAGCTTGGTTATTCTCAATCACCTTTGGAACTGTTGACCACTTTGATCTTGGAACCTCCAACCCATACTCGGCGCAGATGTTTCTGTATACTATCCCGGCCACTTGGTTGTGATGCTCCAAGTATGGCGTACCTGCCTGCATCTTACACTATGCCGTTATGTGATGCACTGTCTCAGGGGCATCTTTGCAGAGTGTGCACCTTGGGTCCTGTCTGGTGTGGTATACCCCGGCCTCTATTGAGCTTGTGTTCAAGGCCTGTTCTTGTGCTGCCAAGATCAGTGCCTCTGTGCTGTCCCTGAGACCAGCCTTCTCCAGCCACTGATATGTCTTCTCGATATCAGCCACTTCATCTTTCCGTTGGTGCTACATGGGCCGCAGGGGCTTGTCCCTCCATAATGATCTCTCTTCTTCCTTTTCCATAGGTGTTGATGGCTCGGATCTTGTTGTGAGCATTCAGCTGACTTCTCAAGACCTGCCTTACTCTACGTGGGTATTTGGCTGTGGCCGACTTCCTTGCGGCCTCTTCATGATTCCCATTTGCCTGTGGGATCCCCAGGTATTTGTAGCGGTCCTGGACATCGGCTATGTTGCAATCTGATAATTCAACCCCTTCAGTTGTGATCATCTTGCCTCTCTTTGATATCATTCGGCCACACTTTTCGAGCCCGAATGACATGTCAATGTCATTGCTGTAGATCCTGATGATGTGGATCAGTGAGTCGATGTCGCGAACACTCTTCGCATACAGACTGCTGTAGAGGAGGTGGCTGATCGTTGTTCCATTTCTGAATTGGTATCCGAGGCAACTCTTTGCGATTATCTGGCTGAGGGGGTTCAGGCCAATGCAGAACAGCAGGGGAGATAGGGCATTACCTTGGTATATGTTGCACTTGTTGGCATATAACTTGCACAGGTTGGTCTTCCTGGTCTTGCAGTCTCTAGAGACTGTCCTGAAGATGGGACCCACCCAGGGTGGTTGACTCAAGGTCGGACAGTCCTGATCATGAAGGACCCCCAGAAAGGAACAATTCCATCCAACTACCGGCCAATAACCTGCCTGTGCAATGTGCTTGGAGCTGTACAAGTTTGACAGGACACAAAGAGCTGTGGAAGACCAACTACCAGTTGAAAAACCAGAGGGCAACATAGCCGATGTTCAGGACAGCTACAAATACCTTCGTATCCCGCAAGCAAATTGAAATCATGAAGAGGCCGCAAGGAAGTCAGCCACATGCAAATACCTACGCAGAATATGGAAAGTCCTGAAAAGACCACTGAATGGTCAGAACAAGATCAAAGTCATCAACTCCGCCCTGCCCATGATCAGATATCCCACTAATAAGTGTAATAACCTTGCCTAAGGAGGAGATAGAAGCCACAGATATCCAGACAAGGAAGCTCCTCACCATGCATGGAGGGTTTCATCCAAGGTCCAGCAGCCCGAAGCTGTACACTAAATGGAAAGAGGGAGGCCAAGCAATAGTGAGTGTCAGAGACACTATCCAAGATGAAACAGCAAAAATCCAGGAATACATCAGGAAGATGGCCCCGAATGATGACTTGCTAAGTGAATACCTCAGGCAGCAGAAACCCAGTGAGGAGGAGGAAAAGGAAGAGACGATTATGGAAGGAAAAGCCCCTGGATCAGATGTATCACCAACAGGTACAAGAAGTGGCTGATATTGAGAAAACATATCACTGGATGGAGAGGACTGGTCTCAAGGACAGCCCAGAGGCACTGACCATGGCAGCACAAGAACAGGCCTTGAACACAAGATCTATAGAAGATGGGGTTTACCACACCAGACAGGACCCAAGGTGCAGACTGTGCAGGATGCAAGATGCAGGCTGGTATGGCATACTTGGAATGCCATAACCAAGTGGTTGCCATAGTATACAGGAACATCTGCACCATGTAAAGGCTTGAGGTTCCAGGATCAAAGTGGACAACACCTCCAAGGTGATTGAGAACGACCAAGCTCAAATCTTGAGGGATTTCCAGATCAAGACCGATAAGATCGTGACGGCTAATCAATCGGATATTGTGGTGGTCGACAAACAGGAAAAGAAGATCCAAGCTTGAAGGACACACAAGACTGCCCACAGAGGGTGAGGGAGGAAATTTATATACTGCATATATACTATACAATTTAGGTAATGTGTATTGTGCAGTGTGGCATGTTATTGCACTGTAACGTTTGTTATGAATGAACTGAGATGTAAGAATCAAAGCTTTTTTTTTTTTACTAAGTTACTGTCTTTTTTGTATGAGATATTTTGATCAAAAAAACAGATAAGTGCACCTGATATGGAATAAGACAAGTTTTTGCAGTGAATTAATCAATCTTGTCAATGTATATGTCAAAAAATAAAACCCTGATGTACATTGCTTTCTTTCTTGTTCGTAATTCACAGAGGCTGCGTCAAGAGATGAACCTGGAAGGGTGGAGGAAACTTGGGAGGGGTCTTTATGTCCGACAGCCAGGGCTGGTTTTCAAATAAAATCAATTCATACAAAAGCCATATCCTGCTATAACATACTGAGAGAATGTGGACATAAACTAAAAAAATATATACAGCTCCTGTCATAGCCTCTAGTAACCATTCTCCATTCTTTGAGTGTAACTCTAAAGTGCTTGTAGCTAGCTATTCTTCCATTACGATCATAATGGTTCATTTAGCTGTATGATACCATTTCAAAAGTACTCACTAAAACAGTGATCAGACATAGTTATAGTTATAATACAACAAGCAGTGGACAGTGATTAGCAGTCAACTTTAAGCTCAGCTTGTTTTTGCTGGGGGGCTGCTGGCCTACTCAGCCCCTGAGGTGCAAGGCAACAAGCAGCTGCTCTCGTGTTTAGCATTTTGAATTAAGTTACGAAGAACAAAGAAAGAGTTGCAAGTAGAGGCTATGATAAAGCTCATGAAATTAGTAATGTAAAGTAATGCATGCAAGTTTTCAACCAAGAATGTGAAACGTATGAATGAATGAATGTGTGACATTTATACCAGAGCCAATAATAAATTGGACTGCGGTCAATGAATCCCTGTCAGAATTGCATCCTACCTTGGGTTTGATTGTTTTCAGCGCAAGGGACCAAGCACCAGCACCATGCCCAAGGCCTTCCTCCTCATAGCAGCAACTTGGCTGGGCCTCGCATGCATTCAGTTGTCCAGGCCTCCAACCAGGGGGCATTAGCCTTCAGTCACTCAATAAACACAGCTCACGGGGAGGGCTTCGCCCCTTACGCTGAAATAACCCAACTCCGAGGGGGGGATGCAATTGTTGACAGGCAGGAATATTTCAGTAAAACCCCAGTCACTTCTGAAAACAAACATGTTACTTACATTGTGTAGAAGAGGAGCCAGCTCTGAGCCAGATCAGAGTCTTTTAGCATGTCGTAGGGCACTCCATCCTGGAAACACTATGCCAATGTTGACTCTGGTTTTCTGCCTCTTTATCTGAAGACTTGTTAGCTAAAGAATTTATTTTTTCAGGTCAAAACAGAGTTTGACATTTCCGCTAAATAACTGCACACAACTTAATATTTCACTATGTTTGTAGTCACGTCTGTTCAAGGGAAAACAGATTACTGTACATGTCCTTCTCTGGTATTTGACATATCAGAAACATAGACTGTACTGCGTCCTACTGCCCAAGTATGCCTGTTGCCCATGTGTACGGGATATTTGTTAAAGGACGGGTGTGTGGATGGGACTTTATTATGTGTTAGTGTGGGCAATGCCTAATTAAAATTAATTAATTAAATTTTTTTCCGATTGATTAAATTTAAAGTTAATGCCATGCAATTAAAAAACTAATTAATATTACCAAATATACAAGTTAGCAGACGTTAATTTCAGTCTAATGTTAGTCAAACAATGACTAACAACCTTAGCATCTCTAATCAATTTCTAAGTAAAAATGTAATTTATTTAAATTGATTTTAAATATAGATTCTCTCAGGTACACAGTGCTGTTATCTTCACTTCATCTCTGCTGTGACTGCTGGAGACTGTATAGTCATTAACAGTAGTAATACAGTATAAAAAAAATCGGTAATGCCTTTATGCGAACCATGGTGGCAAGTTGAAAAGAGTACTACCGTCTTCTCTCAAAACATCTCTGCACCTTACCCCGACTAACAGCCTTTGCTTGTCATCACTGGTGGCACAGCTAAGGTCATGTCTAGAGTGGAAACACCAAGGCTGTAGCAGCTACTTGCCTTTAGGCCTATAAAAACATAAACAACTCTGAGAATGGACAACTGACAACTGACTCCTGCATACCCTGAATAAAGCTGTATTAAGCAATCATTATTTTAGACCAGACCAGAACAGCATGACCTTCATTTTTGTACTATTCTTGAGCTAAAAAGCAAAGGATACTAAAGTTGCCTCTCCATTTGACATCCCTCTGGTGATTAGAGTCTTGCATAGATTCTTTTCCTTTTCTACCTCCTCCTCCTCCTCCTGCTCTTGTCACGTTGCCCATGAGACACCTATCCTACACATGCTCACTCCCTCCATGCCACCTCCACCTGCCTCAATTTGTCAACAAGAACATCAAACACTGTCAACTTTAATCAAGAAAAAAAAGGACTATGAGTGTTTTCTATGCACTATAATAACCTAATGTTTTCCCTTTTCCCATTGTTTTCTTGAACACTAATGCACTTTTAAACACCATTTAGCTTGAAACTGGAAAGCAAAACAATTACTTGTTTAACATTTTTATCTAGTCATGCTTTGGAAGGCTAAAAATTTTGGGCATGTTTGTCATGACTGAGAAAATTAAAGCACATTTAAAAGGAAGTAAGTCTGTTTGACACAATAAAGGCCAAACAAAGCATAAAAACATAAAAACAACTAAACACAGCATTAAAATAAAGCTACTGCTTTTCTTGCTCTAGTACTTCCATTGCAGTGGTAAAACGTCAGCTACAGACAAAGAAACATTGATGCAGCCATCATTAAGAAGAAAGTGGCTGTACAAAGAGGACAGGATAAAAATGGGAGAGATGTGTGAATTCAAAAAAATTAAGTTACAAAATGATACTGTATTAAAAAAAAATTTGTACCATGATTTGATCTACAATTTCATCCAAAAACTCAAAAGTATGCGGACAATTGGTCATTATAGTTGATCTGCGTCTATAATAGCTTCTATAACAACTTCCTAAAATCTTGGTGTATTTCTTTAGTCTCAATGTGGCTCCACAGCTCACAGCTAGTAAAGTCAATACCGCTGTTCAGCTTTTTATACTTTGAACAAACCTATGTTTTTTTACCTCTTTTGTCACTTTTTTTATCTCTTTTCCTTCCTCTCCAACTCTCGTCCATTTTTGGAGTCACTCTCCATTTTGTGTTCCTCTTTACACTGCTCTGTTATCTCTCAGCTTCTCTTCAACTTTGTCTTCCTCCTCCTCTGCTTTTGTCTTTATCTACCTGTCTCCTTGCATGCATCTTTATCACTCGGTACCATTTTTCTCTTATACTCGTTCGCTCACACTACATTCTCTCTCCTTGGTGCTGTTTCTCCCTCCCCTCTTCATCTATCTCCACATTACCTTCCTTTTTCTCCTCTCTCCCAATTTGTCACTTTCTATACCCAACTTAATCTCTCTTGCTTGCAACATTTCTGTATGCCTGCCTGTATAAGTTCCCTCAAATTGTTGCTCAATCTTTCCCTCTACATCTCTTGCCATCTCTGTTCTTAGCATTGCCTTTACTCATCTGTCATTTGTTCTTCCTATTTGCTCTGTAGCTTCATATTTGAATCACTATGCATGCAGCCCATGGAATTTTCAGAGTGATGATACTCCAGTGGGAAGCTGATGTGCAAGTAATGCAGAACTTCAGAAACCAAGCTTCAATTTAGTCCTAGGAAGAACAGGCAATTTGGCTCTACAAGCATTTCAATTATTCAAAAGAACTCTAAAAAAACTGAAAGCAGGCTTTGTTAACTGGGTAACAGGACATATAATGGAAAAAGAGGAGAAGAAAGATATAACAGTGGGGTTGATTTTTGCAATCCTTCTCCTCCTGCTTGTCGATTCTCGAGAAAAGCATTTTTTTCTCAAAATATTTAAGCATAAAATTAAATTAATGGAACTCAAAAAGAGCCATCTCTATTGCAGCATACACAGGACATACAGAGGACCACAGGATCAATACTTTAGAGCGGATGAGGGATGAACTAAACTAACATTGGAGTTATTCATCTGTGTCAATTTCTGGTGTGACTTTTTTTGGACCAACATCCAGGCTTACAACTCTAAAACCCCACCGCCATCCAACACAGTTTAGCATCACAATGGCTAACCTTCATCCATCCAGTACACTAGTCACAGGTTTTACCATGGATTTATTGGTGCATGAAATCTAGCACATCATCGTCTG
>KV751342.1:3328099-3368499 GCA_001698575.1 Mola mola
CAAAATGTTCATTTTTATATTTCATATACTTTATTTCTAGATCTATTAAGGAACTGTGGAGACTATATACTTCCTGTATATATTAGAGATTTATTGAAATAATATAAGAGTAGTGTGTATTCAGAGTATTAATGCAACTCTGCCCAAATGTGTCAGTCTTACACCAACAGAATAACAATCAAGGGCAAGTTTTTTTTTTTTCCAAAATATGAAACCCACATTTTTGAGTATATTGACTTGTAACAAAATATATTTTAAACCCAGGGTTTGGAGGTCTTTCAGAAATTGAAATGACAAAACTGAAGAATTTCATACTATATCAGTGACATGCAAACTGAAATCAAACACACATAACCTGACTGCCTTATTTCCAGCTCTACTCTGGGAGTAAAATGGAGTAAAAAGTGAGTCTGATGTATGTTTCATCACATAAATTTTTTTTGGGGGGAAAAAACTTGAAAACTGTTGAAGGTTTAAATTCAGATTCTGCAGCCCTGCCCTCTCCAGAGTCAGGTCTTACAAACATTTCTCTTTGAAGCAATATACACTTGAGCAATGACTCCACAGACTTTTCCGCTTTCTCATGATGACCCACTTCCTCAACTACAGTTTAAGCCATTGGTAAGTGCATCTCTTTTTTTTTTGTTTCTTTTTAGACCACCTGACAGTCCTTCATCAGGTAGATTAAAAGGTTTATATTATAGAAGTTCATGGTTGGGATACTTCCTTTAACAGAAAAAGCTTGATTTATGCATTTTTTTTCTGTGTCCCTAAGTAAAAGATTCCTGCTCAAAAATTATCATATAAGCCAATTTGAAAGCAAAATGTCAGACCAAATTCAAGTCTTTCCTCCAATTTCAAGGGCATACATGGATGACAAACAGATCCCATCGATAATGACAAACCAAAAAATGAAAATCTGGCATGTATTTGGGATTTGGACAGTTGAATGGACAACATATCTGAGGACCTGGCACTGGCCTTTTGGTGACTGAATTTTGCTGTATTTACAAACATTTTATATGCTAAATCATGACTGATAAAAACAATCCTGAGATTGATTAAAATGAGCCAAAAAAACGTATCCAGATATAATGTAAGCAAAGAGGTGGCTTTAAATGCTTAGTTGGTTATGAAACATTGAATTACTAGAGAGTTCTGAGAAATGGTCCACTGCAGCCATCAGAATGAGGGAAAGACAGAGGGAAACTGAGTTTGAAAGACAGACTGAGTGAAGTGACAGCAGAATGAAGCTGGCTTACCGAAGCTGATGTTTATCCTTCTCTGTTAATATAAAGCATAAAAATGCTGAATATGCCCTTGGATGCATTTGGAGAACAAACACAAACAAATACATCAGTTGGTAAATGTTAATATAGGCCAGTGCAGGCAGCTATGCTGAGGTTAGAAAAGCTGGATTGCAATTCAAATTCAGTGGTCTGGAAGACAAACTGAGAAAAACTGTATCAGGTGTATCAGGGGGATTTATCAGCCAAGTGTCATTGAACTACGAATGCTTCAACCAAAAACACATTTTTGGGCAGGAACATTAGCAGACTGTGGTCAAAGCTCTATATGAAAAATGTGTAATTGCCCATTATTTTTATTGCTACCCATCCTTCTGTATCTTTCTTTGTCAAGTAAATTTAATCAATTATCAATAGAGCCAGTGGTTGTTTGACTACTACCATGCAAGTGCTCTACTTAATATAATCTTGATCTGTGACAAAAAGTACAGTCTTGCACGTAATACATCACATATGAAAAGCAATGGTGAACTACAATACCTTGAAGTTCCAGGATTTAGGTTTTGGTTTTTCAAGTACAGATAAAAGAAATCCATCTTTTATTGGGTCTTCACAAATTTATGTCGCAAACATTAACTCCCCAACCTTTTCATGCGGCAAAATTTTCACACTGCACACATTTAATTAATTCATTAAGGTTGCAAACACCAAGTTTACTCACGTGATGCTTTTTACTTCTTCACGTCACTTGCATCCAGTTTGTAATAATAAATAACTGATCAAGGACAACAACAATGAGGGAACCAGTAGGATTGGAACCAAAACAGCAAAAGTGGGTGATATGCATTAGGAGATTGTAAGATTTCCTAACCTTGTACCTTTTTTGCCATACTGATGTCAAGCCAAATGATTCTCTCTAATTATGCAGAAAGAATGGGTTCAGCACAGCTGACAACCAAATCAGAGCAGTGTTCATAAAGAACTTATCTGAATGTATCCCTTACAGAGTAGAATAGCAGTGGTGCTAAAATTATTTTGCCACCCTGGCAAAAAACTCCACCTGACTGCTTCTACCTTACTTGTCTACACTTGTAATTATCTTCCTTCCTTTTCACGTTTCTTCTTCTTAATCCAGAATTACAACCTATCACCTTTCCTACGTTGCCTTTATCATTATTTTTATTTTTGGCTCCAGCAACTGAACCCATTTCTGCACTTTCCTACCATTAAATGAAACTTCCAGAGACACAGCAAAATCATCCATAATAAAGTATTCTGTTGGAAGAGTGAGCACTGTAACCAACTTGCAGCATATTTTAAGGTTGGACTTGTTCCAGATACATGCTGTACATCCTCATCTCTTTTCCACTGAGAACCAACACAAACAAGGACTCTCAATACACTATAGCTATTATATACAGTATAATTCAAATCTGTAATTATAAACAATAGCAGTGGCTTTGAGGTAGTAGGCCAGTAAACTTGGGGTAAAAGGGCCATCAAGCTGCAAAAGAGGAACTCCATCTTCACCGTCACTTTCCATTAATGTTTTCACCACTGCCTGTATTTCAGCACAGTATGGAAAATTACCACTTTATAGCGATTATTTATCTCCTTGTGATAACCCAAATGCCAGTGATAGCTTTCCTATATTAGCAATATCAGAAAGTGGGGAGTCAAAAAATATGACAAAGAACCCTTTCAGAGTGTAAGTCAGTCCCTGCCCTTCCTGAGAGAGCTCTAACAGCTCTGTAGGCTCTTATCAAGATGTGCAGGTGGCTGCTTCTCCCTTTATTTACAATGCACACACAAACAAACACACACACAGTATTTAGGCTCAGCTGAAAAGGGAAGTGACACGTGACACTATGGTCGGAAATTAAGTTGCAGTTCTCCCCCCTTACCGATTTTAATCTGGTACCAATTTCTGCATTTTCCAGATCTACTAGCCTAAAGAGTTCATGTGTGAAAATCTTCTTTCATCCCAACTGCAACCTCTAAAAGCTGGACAAACAAGCAGCAATTATTATTTTGCTAGAACTTTAACAGAGAAGGTTAAATCATGCAAACCACTAGCAGAGAAAGTGGAAGAAGAATACTTGCCCACAATCCCATCTTTACATTAATGTCAAGTGAATGTTTCTTACATTTGAGATTTGAGACATCAGACTTACAGGGCCAGTTCAACTCCAAAAATGTATTGCTTTCTTCTTAGCTGTTGTGCTGCTTATCTAATTTAGATTTAATTTTAGAGATACTCGCTGTAAATAACTGCCTTCTTTTAAGTAAAATCCAGCTAGTTGGCACTTTTTTTGTTTAGCTCAAAACAATTTAAAAAAAATACATTTAAAATTTGTTGCAAACATAACAGCAATATTGTTTTGCAGAAAACATGACCCAGTTACTCATGATGATCACAGACCTTGTTGCAAGCAGATTCATTTTACATTCATCCAGCAGTGAAAATGATTTCTATGAAAGGGCAGTTGATATATGGAATATACTCGATTTACTCGTGGCTTGTCTGATGTGACATACAATAAATGACTATAGTGTGAATATCAAGTACAAACATGTGACATGAATGTTTCAAGCCATCGGCATTAAATTGACTTTGGAGCCCTATTTCTATGTGATAAAAGCTCATAATACAGCAATGTTTGTTATTGTACCAGATTATTCATTAGGATAAAAGGCCTTCAGATGAACCATCCTGTTTTTGAGGCTGTTTCTGTGGAACAACAGGTTGCTGTGCTGTGAAAATATTCAAATTGAATGAAAACTTTGCACGGATTGGAGGGTTTTGAAGAATGTTGAGTAACGAAGACTAGGCAGTTTGGAGAAGTACAGCTACTGCTATTAAAATCATCTTTAAGTGTGAAAGCCGGCCACATTAAAAGATAATGTTTTGCACTTGCCCCATATATTTCCAAGGTCTGTAGACTCACCTGTCTTGCCAACCTGCGAGCCTCCCAGTAAGGCTTGGAGTCCTCCACAGCCTTGCCAATCTTCTTCACTAGTTCATCCAGCTTCACTGTGGCCTCAACCAGAATAGAACGGAACTTTTGCCTCGCGTCCTGACAGAGGGGGGGAGACAGAGAGAGAGAAAGAGACAAAAGGATAAGCTTCAGTAATTCAAGTCAAAACAAAACTTGAGGATATTCAAAAAAAAAAAAAAATAGCTAACTGCATTTTAAGGACTTCACTGAACTATTGCAGTAACTGATGATGCAGATTAAGCAACTTAACAACTACAAAATGTGAGTACCAAATCGTAATTAGTCCAGTAATCTGCAGCTTTCTCCTACAGTAATATGTTTCATGCACACTGCATTGCCTTTAATATGGAATGTAATGGATTTTTCTGCCCATCCCAATCGTAACATTTCTTTAAATTCTGCCTTAAACATTGGGCAACTTTGAGTATCTGTGAAACCCCAACTTTCACTGATTTAAAAAGGAAGCATATAGTAGCTAATATAGTTATATATAGATTTTCTTGCAAGAAGAGATGACACTTTTCAGTGTCAGCTAAAACAGAGCTCTGCTAAATCAGTTTAATCAGATGTTGCTTTTCCTACTCTGTCATCTTGTTTTCTGAATGAAGACTTGGAATGTGTCTTAATAGTGCAACAGGGCAAAGGAATATTAAATCTTATTTTCCTGAAAAATATTTTGTTAAGAAGCTTTATTGTTGCCTCGGCTATGAGTCAAAACTTGGTAAGAACTCCAGCATCCCTAGAGCTCAAGGTAAAATCAGAAAACTTCTGGTCTAATAAGAATAAAAAAAACATCAACTTCTAAGATTTAAACTGAATCTAATCTAGTCAAAGTATTCACGTCCTGTTCCAAAATAAAACTGACACAGTTTTCCTGAGGAAAAGAGCATCCCAATAAACACTGAAAGACAAACTCAAACTCATCTGTTGACAACCAGCTGTTAAAGTATAGTCCAACAAATTGATTTTAACTGTCACAAAGCAAACAGCTTGTTCCAGCTAAGTGAGATTTGTTTTTCCACAAGTACTCAACCAGGGGGATCCTTCAAGCTGATAAGCATTCAGCCCTAACATTCTATCTATCTATTCTATCTATCTTTACAGGTCCAGAGTCAGGAACCGGGCAGGTACCATCGCTGCAGACCCCTCAGACGCCGGACACAAACTGTTCAGACTGCTTCCCTCTGGTAGGCGCTACAGAGCTCTGTTTGCCAAAACCACCGGATTCAAAAACAGTTCCTTCCCCCAGATCTCCCAGATCTCCCCATAAGCCAACTGTCAACCTCATGAATATTTGCACACTTGCACATTACTGCACTATTGTACAACACTCCACTTTCAAATGTCAATGTATATATGTACATATATTTATATATATTTTCCTTGTCTTTCCTTCACGTGTCCAAGACAGAAACACCAGAGTCAAATTCCTAGTATGTTGACACATACCTGGGAATAAAATCTGATTCTGATTATGGTTGTCAAATGAAAGGAATGAAAGGCACAGAATTTTTTGAGAACAAGAAACATAAAGACTAAGATTCTGAAAAACAAGTTGTAACCTTAATGATGTATGTAAAAACATCTTGTTAATTTACCCCCTCCTGGGACAGAGCCACTTATAGTGAGAGGTTTTAGCACTTATTTTAAAAGGGCTCGTCTTGCTGTCCATAAAATAATGTTTGTAGGGATAACTTTTTAGAAGTAAAAATCACTTTTGCTTCAGTTTGTTTTAATGTTGTAGGCTAAACAAAGAAAATAGAAGGGCTAATAATACTTTCCCTCAAACAGCAGTCAGAAAGACTGATTGCATCTTATTTGACTGTGTAGTTGAGAACATTAAAACTTTGAACTTAAAAGACAGCAAATAACTACAAAGAAGAGGAAACAGCCCTTAAAGAAGATTTGATAGGTATATGTAGGAGCATAAATGGTGTCCCCGAATTTTAATGATCTTGATTGTCATTATACTAACAGTGCGATGACTGTGTTCTTCAGTTTGCTTCTATAATAAAAATAATAAAAATAGATTGAGAATAAAATATAAAACAACATAACACCAACAAGACAAATAAATAAAAAGCAACATTACTAAAGACAAAGAAAGAGCCAAGCCACCACTGTTACCTCTGGTGCCACCATCTTGCCAATTAAAAATGCTTCTATGGAGATTCTCTGGCACATAAAGTTTATTAAGATACCTACACATACTATGTCACAGGGAACTGATTATGCAATTTCAGAGGCTTTCAATTTTCTCTTCCAAGAGGCTTATTCACTACTCTAGGCTTTGTGATGTGTTTTAGACATCCGGGGTCTTAGGTCATGCCTCTTGGGTCAGAGGTTCTAAGAGGTAACTATTCACAACAAGTCAGAGCAGGAGGTCAAATTCCCAGTAACAGGTTACATTGAAATAAAAGCACATAATTCAATAAACTTAGTATGCTTACCAGGGTTACAACCAAAACAGGCTATCCCCAAAACACGAGAGGCTGCAAAGGTCAGAAGCTAAACATTAATGGTGTTTGTAAAAGTGGTTGCAGGCTTTTTAACCAGCACTGGAATATCTTTAGTGTTCCTAATTGATCTGTTAGTTTGATTAATGACAAATTCTTCCACAGCTTGAGAAACAATTGAGAAGTAAGTAGGGACTTACTACCAGTGGCAGAAAAATGGCCACTAGTAAGGATGAACTCAACACAGCTGTTTATTTCCCTTTTGAAATGCAAAAAAAAAAGGAACAGCTCACGTTGCAAAGTGAAGCTTGCATGCTTACTATAACTTTGGTGAAAGATGCCCCAGGCTCTTAGATTAAAATTGCCTTGCATTCAAAGAGCTTAAGCCTGCTGATGTCTGTTGATAAGCCTTTGTTTGTGACTCCTTCCATCTAAGAAACAGGTCCTTTTAACTAAACTATGACAAATTCCCCTAGACTAATTGAGGTTTCAATATCAGATATAAACCTCTCACAACTTCAACCCCATGGTCGATTATTATGATATTTACTTTTTTTTTTCTGAAGCTGATGTTGGTCCACAAGTCTCAACTACCCATTTAAAGTAGAATTAACATATTGTGTGTGCCTACAAATAATTACACATTAGGTCACTGGGACCTCAGTTCAGAGACAATATGTCTGTTGTGTGATGATGAATAGACCAAAAAAATAATGAATGAAAAGTGTGACATCACTTCATAGTGCCATACTTCCCTATAAACAAAGCTGGGACACTGGGTCTGTAACCTTTGGAATTGTATCAAATGTTGAGGAGAGTATTAAAAAAAGCTTCTGGCTCAGATATTTGCTGTTCTCATACATCCACTGCCTTATGTGACCTTAGCTAAACCCTCCCCCCAGACAGCAACTGACTGAGCATATCTTAGCAACTTAAACTAGGCTTGTCAGGCTTGAAAAGCTCTGGATTTTTTAATATACAGAAGGAGATTTGTGGGGAGTCGTGCTTTTATATTAATCCAAATATCCAAAACCCAAAAAACAGAGGAATAAAGTGAAAAAAGTGAATTAAACATCAGTGACAGAAGTAAACTGGCAAGTGGAAAAGCAGGGAGCTCCAAAGCTGGAGTGTATTCGTTCGTTTTCTGACGCTTATCGAGGTCCGGGTCATGGTGGCAACAGACTGAGAAGGGAGATCCAGGCGCTCCACTCCCAAGCCACTTCCACCAACTCCTCCAGGGGGACACCAAGATGTTCCCAAGCCAGGTATAATCAGATATAATATCTCCAGCGTGTCCTGGGTTTGCCCGGGGTCTCCTCTCGGATAGGCCTGCCTGAAACACCTCCCCAAGGAGACGACCAGGAGGCATCATGACCAGATGCCAGAACCACCTCAACTGGCTCCTCTCAACGCGGATTAGCAGCGGTTCTACTCCAAGCTCCTCCCAGATGTCTGAGCTCCTCATCCTATCTCTAAAGCTGAGCCCAGCCACCCTGCGAAAGAAACTCCTTTCAGCCGCATTATTTGCCATCTCATTCTTTCGGTCACTACCCAAAGCTCATGACGAAGTCGCCCCAATCCTTCTGTTAATCTCCCACTCCATTTTCCCCCTCACTCGTGAACAAGACCCTGAGATACTTGAACTCTTCCACTTGGGGCAGCAACTCTTCCCCGACCCAGAGTGGGTAATCCACCCTTTTCTGGCTGAGAACCATGGCCTCAGATTTAGAGGTGCCGATCTTCATCCCTGCCGCTTCACACTTGGCTGCAAACCATCAAAGCACGAGCTGGAGGTCACTGTTTGATGAGGCCAACAGGACCACGTCATCTGCAGGAAGCAGAGACAGAATCCAAGCAACTTGACTCCTTCCACCGCTTGGCTGCGCCAGATAGTCTTTCCTTAAAATTTATGGACAGAACCGTTGACAAAGGGCAGCCCTGGCCAAGACCAACCCTAACTGGGAACAAGTCTGACTTACTGCCGTCAATGCGAACCAAGTTCTGGCTACGACAATACAAAGACTGAATGGCCCATAACAAAAGGCCATTTACCCCATACTTCTGGAGCACTGACTCCGCTTTCTCCACGGAAGGCATGATGTTGGGATTCTTCGAAGTATTCCCTTCCACAGCCCAACTATACACTTAGTTGAGGTCAGCAGCTCCCTTCCTGCACTAACGACCATGTGGATGGGGTGCGACCGCCAGAGCCATAGATCGCTTGGCCTACTGGTAGCTAGCTGCTGCCTCAGGCATCCCACAAGTCAACTTGACGACCCCTTTATGACAACCCCTTTCACCTCTGGTGTCCATCAGCTGGTTCTCTAAGCAGCAAAGAGTCAGCTTTGGGAAAATCTCCAAACTAAATTTTCAGTTTACTCTCAGCTCTCTGAATGCATTTAGACCTTAGACTTGCACCTCTATAAAGCAACATAATGCTGACCTACATAAATGTGAGCCATCAGACTTTCAGTGGGTTTTAATGGTATTCAAAGATCAGTTATTTAAGGTGAACAGCATGGATGGCTTAAATAGCTGTCTTGATCTGCAGTGAAGCCTCTGTAATCCATTTCTTTATGTAAACGCCATTTAGAGAGTCTAAACTCTGATCATGGCAAACTGCTCTAAAACAGCTTTAAATACCAAATTAGTTTATTGCAACACAGTATCTTAGCTTCTCTCACAAGACTAAATATGGGCACATTCTTTGAATGTTTAAACCAGCTGATCCTAAGCAAAATGTGAACTTTACAGACAGTTTGGATTGGAGACAGAGCAAAGGTCTTGCTTGTAACACAGCATTGCTTTCAGAACAGTCGTCAACTGTCAGGCTGAATATCTTTAGATATAATCTGGGGATAATTCTGGGGTTACCCCACGACTAGCACCAGCAACCTTGCTACCACAGCTTTGAACGGCCACCTTGGCAATGCCGGCACAAAACAAGAGTCCTCCGCCAGACTTTCCCAGACGACCCTCACTATATGCTTGGGCTTGCCCAGTCTGTCTGGCATCCTCCCGAACCACCTGATCCAATTCACCACCAGGTGGTGATCAGTTGACAGCTCTGCTCCTCTCTTTACCCGAGTGTCCAGCACATATGGCCGCAGATCAGATGATACGAATACAAAATCGATCACTGACTGTTGACCTAGGGTGTCCTGGTGCCAGGTGCACTTATGGACACTCTTATGGCTGAAATTGGTGTTTGTTATGGACAAACTGTGGTTAGCACAGAAATCCAGTGCAAATGGTAGGCTTGATCCAATTATCTCTAACTCTAATGGATGTGACTGAATTGAACTGTTTCAGAAGTAAAAAAAAAACACACTACCTCACAGACACAAAACAGAAAACTACAAGACAGTAGTTTTGGCTCTATAGTCCACCATCTTCCATTCAAAGTCAAATAATGACTAGGGGTTTTAAGTGCTGACTTTTAACTTTAAAAGGACAGAAGAAATCCTTGCGTCTTTTACCCCTAGTGACTCACATTGTCCACTGTGGATGTAAACATTCTCAGATTTAAGCTAAAAGTCAGCAGTCTTAACCTCAGTGTCTTGAAACATGACAGAGATCATAAAGCAATATCATCAACATCAACAAAAAGTATGAGAAAAAAAATGAATTCTAACAAATTAACAGATTGAGATTGTATGCTACTTAACATATAATAGTATATCCGTCGTTTTCCCATCTCTGTCTCACCATGATTACACTGATGATAATGCAGACTACAGTGCAGCATCTTGTCCTCACATCTGGATGCTGAAACTGTGACGCACTGCACCTTGTCAACGCAATAGTGGCCCAAGATATGAGAACCTTCCGATGACTAAATAAAACTTGCATCACTGCTAACATTAGCAGCAAGCAACAACAAGCATTATCTTCTTCACATCACTGACATTGTAATGACCGTTGGCTCATGACTGCATTCACATTCCTCCTCATTCCTCTCATTAGCAGCACAAACTCCTCAAATCAAATTTAGGTCACATGACACGATGACCTCACACACTTCAACTACTTTGAAGTTAGTTTTAATAATTTTTTAAGCAAAAATGTTAAATGTTTGCTAGTTCCACCTTTTTAGACGTAAGAATTTGCTTTTCTTTGTAATATAAAGATAGTATGTTAGGCTATATTTTCAGTTATCTTTGTGATTGGTCTATAAAATGTCAGAAAATAATGAAAAATGCACACTACATGGTCTCAGAACACAAGCTGACTTCTTCTTGATTTTATCCAACAACAGTACAAAACCAAAAATATACATCAAAATATATTGACAGCTGTTACCAGAGAATTGTTGGCATACTTGGCCATAATTTTTGGCTTAAACAATGACTTAATCAATTCTCAAAATAATTGCTGATTCTAAGATATTTTACTAATCATTTCAGCTTAAGCGTGGGCCAAATGACATAACATAACATAACATAACGGACAGATAAAGTCATGTAATGTTAAGTCCTGACATCATATTTACAAATTCTAAAAAGACAGCATCTCTTGGTCTGGCACCGCTCCGAGTACCAGTTGGTTGCAACAGCTCCCGCTTTCTCGACTTTTTCTGACTTTTTCTGATTTTTTCTTTGTAAATATTGTGTATATGCCTTTTAAAAACCTGTCATCTTCTGATCCCCTTTAAAAAAAACAACAACAAAAAACAAACTATTCCGACGATGCATGCGGGAACCAACGTACCCATCGTTTATACCAGGGAACAGCTGATTGAGCTGCCCTTTTAGATTTCGTAGATTGTTTCTCCCTGCTGCAGTCAGATTATACAATAAACAATGTTAACCAGACCAGTTATTCACCCATTCAATCCACTGTTTTAATGCATGCTGTAAATAATTGACTTGACTTGACTGGTGTTTTTATATTTATTGTTTATTTTTTATCCCTTTATCTTTTTACTTATTTATCTTTCTTATTTTTATTTATCGTTTGCTGTCTGTGCACTTTATTCTGCTATGTACTGTCTTGCTGTTGCAATAATGCAAATTTCCGCATGGTGGGACAATAAAGGCATTATGTTATCTTATCAGACCCTGTGAGTATCCACCTACTGCAGCTGTAGAACAGGCGATGTATTTTTTTCTAAGGATGGCTTCAGAAAGGGTGACAACTGTCACTATACTCATCTATGCATCTTGGGATAATCCTGACTGAAAAATAATTAATTATAGTATAGTTTCTTGCAAACTCTGGCCAGGTTTCGGATTTAATCTATCCTCTTATAGCTCTTTTAAGCAGTTTACTCTCAGGTCCCTGAACGCATTTAGACCTTAGACTTTCACCTCTATAAAGCAACATAGTGCTGACTTACATAAATGTGAGCCATCAGACTTTCAGCAAGTTTTAATGGTATTCTATGATCAGTTATGCAAGGTGAACAGCATGGATGGCCTAAATTGCTGTCTTGATCTGCAGTGAAGCCTGTCATCCATTTCCTTATGTAAACGCCACTTAGCAAGTCTGAACTCCAAACTGCTCTGAATACAGCTTTAAGAAAAATTGCTTTAAATGCCAAATTAGTTTATTGCAACACAGTATCTTAGCTTCTCTCACAAAACTAGATATGAGCACATTCCTTGAATGTTTAAACCAGCTGATCCTAAGCCAAATGTGAACTTTACAGACAGTTTGGACTGGAGACAGAGCAAAGGTCTTGCTGTAACACAGCAGCGCTTTCAGAACAGTCGTCAACTACCAGGCTAATGTCACAGTTTGTAAGTCAATACTTGAGGTAGACAGAGGGCTTTAAATGATTTCTGCTGATAATGGTTACTTGCACACAACTTCACACTCTGACACTCTGACACTCAAACACGTAAAAACTGACAGACTGCTTGGTCACTCAATCAACCTGCATGGCTCTGTCTATGCGTGCATGTCAAAAGACTGACCTCCAGCTCTGTTTCACATCTGTTGATGTCATCAGTTGACTGGTTGAGTTTCTCCAGCTCGCCCTGGAAGAGAGGGAGAAACGCAACATGAAGGAGGAGAAAGGAATGTGACATAATATCTAAAGGTATAGAAGGAGGAATGAGCTACATCGAGAAAGGTTCAAGGATAATACAGTGAAATATTCATATTAAACTACAGCTACAGTCTGAAATTAACATTATCTCATAAAGCAACTTAAACTGTGACCTGAACATAACAAATATTGACTATGATATCGAATAAAATCATGAAATCGATAAGAATAAACATGTTTTTGATTAAGAGAATTGACAACCAATTTGTGTTTTTAAGGAAGCAATGAGCCACCATCTTCTCTATTAATATATCACTGATAGAGATTCAACTCAGCATATCTGTAGGCACAGAGTTCAACTCCCAATTTCAACTCTCTTTATTCCCAAATTGAAAATCTGTTCACCTCACTGCAAGGAACTCACTTGCATAATTTCTATGAAATATAACAAAGTCAAGGACTAACGGGAGACTAAATACTACGTTTTCATATAAGAAAACACAAAAATTAATGATGGGCTGTCACTAACCATTAGTTTCATCGCTGCTTAATCTGCAGATTATTTTCAGGATTCTAAAATCTAAAAAAAAAAAAAAAAAAAATCCTCTTCAAAATAGAGAGCCTAAAGTAAGATCTTCAAATGCTTTGTATTGTAAAACCAATTATGGTAAAAGAAAAGCAGCATTTACATTTATAGAGGAAACAAAGAAACTTTTCTTTTTGTTTTTTCTTTAAAAACAACTGAAACAATTTTTTGATTATTAAAATAGTTGGCAACGAATATTCTTTCAATCAACTTATTAATGTATTGGCCAGTTCTGGCAGCTGCAATTGTAGACCAGTCCCAATTGGCAAATACCTGGTCCACTCAAAAGGGCCATTGTTAATATCTATAACAATATTGCAAATAAAATGTTTCATCTTATAAATATTTTAATCACTTTAGTAAGAACATGATATATTGTTAAAATGTTTGCTTTTCAAAATCACTGTAAACTTTACTGTTGGTTAAGCAAAATGATCAATCTGAAGAAATTGGGGTAGACTGTGGTGAAGGATGAAAGACATTTGTTATTAATTTGTTCACTTTCTGAACAGACAAATTCATTTTCTGAGTCAGGATCCCTTCAAGGGCTCAGATGAGCAGCAGCATTTATTAACTGCACCAAACTACAATTATTTTGTAAAAAATATGTCTGAGACATCTTTGTCTTAAGCAATCTGCAGCGATATTTTCTGACATTTTTGGTGAAACAATGAATAGAATAATCCTGGCAGATTGATCCAGAATGACTCATGATTTCTAAAACAAAAATAATGACAAAATGAATTGTGTCCAAATAATCAGCAGATGACTCAATAATCAAGTGAGTCATTGTTGCTTTATTCTTACTTTAGATCAGCATTTTCACACCCTGGGGTGGCATTTGGTTTTGTCAGGGGAGCACCTCAGTAGTTTCATTTTGACATAGCAGACATAATAAAATGCATTGAAAAATAAAAAAATAACTCAAAGCTTCTTAACTTAAAATTCCAGATACCCCATCTTTCTTCTTCTCTCATAACAATCATTTTTATTTAGACTGAGATGACATGATATTTTGAACATTCTGAAATGGTGCTATTTACTGAAAAGGGCTGGTAAACACTGCTTTTGATCATAGTTACAGTCTAATCTCAGTTTCTCTTGTACTACCTTGCCCTTTCCATCACTTGTTCATATTATAAATATTGTAACTTTGAAGAGATCTGCAGCGACACATACATTAACAATATGTCTTTTTAATGAGTAATGTTTCAAAAATGTACATTTTAATACTTACAGTTCTGACTGGAGCTCTGAGCTCATAAATGTCCTTCTTTCTTGAATGATAATTATACTGGACTGGTATTATCCAACATTAAGGCTACATCACTTTAAAGTTAGCCATTGACGGAACATGTAAAATAGCTCATGAACAGCTCCATGTCCCAAATGTAGGAGTTATTTTATATATAATATAACACGCAACTGAATAAATGGGGCTAACGGGAAATTACTTTAATATTAATTCAAGAAACATGAATATATTCGTGGAAATACGAAAGCAGCATCATGCTAGGCGACTTTGTTCTCCGTTAGCTAACGTTACGGAGGTGCTGAGACGTGCTGGCTGGACTGCGAAGCCACCGTATCGTTGAAATCGACCACTACTTTAAGTGTAAAAGACTACCTGGATTCTAGGGTCCACCTCCTCGTCCTCATATTCAGCATCGTCGTCCGACCTGTGCTCTTTCTCTAGATGATCCATACAGGAGGTGAAGGAAAGATGTCACAGCCGAACAAAGACAGACGCTACCAGACCCAGTGAGACCGCAGGTTCCTCCGCCTCAGTCGCTCACCAAACGTTAAATTCGTGAGCCTTACATATGTCCCCAGCTCATGATCATTGGTTTTCAAAAGAGGGTGTTTCACAGAAGGACGCACTCCGTTTTCTCCGTTTCTCCCTGCTCCAAACCCCCTCCACACTGAAGCCGGTGCAGAACTGACCGAGGGTCTACCTCACACTGGGAGCGCCCCCTGCTGCGCGGCCGTGGGTGTATGGGGGCCGGGCAGTGTCTGCCCGTGTAAAACTAATCCGTTTGGGGTTTCTTTTGTTTTTATGATAATATAACTCTAAATTATCCTTATGTTATCAAAATTAAGGATTTGGATTAGGTTGGTGCTATGGCCAAAAGTTTCTATCAAAACCATTTAACACCATAAATTATGATGTAGCAATTTCTCAGTAAATATACACACAAGGCTGCATTTTGAACAACCTGCAGGTGACAAGGTAATGAGTAATCAAGACCAGCATATGCAGTATACACACACACACACACACGCGCGCGCACACACACACGCACGCACGCACGCACACACACACACACACACACACATACATAAATATGTATACATAGTGAAGTTTTAGACCCCCTCTTTTTTGGTAAAAGGCCTTAGGTTGAGAAATATCAAAATTCTCCTTTAACAATAACGTTTTATTTGTTTGGAACCTCCATGTAAACAAAAACTGTCTCAAGTGAGAGATAAAACCTGCATTGTGGAATATTTTGCCCCTCATCGTGCTGTGAGAGCAATTACATAAACACAACATACTGTATAGTTTCCATCATACTTCTATATGCTGAAGCCTAATCAATCACTCCTTAAACCCTGGCAAACCTCTTTTAAAAAAAACATCACTACCACTGCAGCAGGACTGGAAATTTGTGGTCAAAACCTTCTGTATACAGGCCTAATCAGGCAGTGGTAGACTTAACCGCTATTGTGTGAAAATGTAATATTTAATGATTAATAATGTCATGGATTTTCATTAACTAATTTTCATTGGTTTTCATGAATATTATTTCCAAATAGTTTTAAGAACAATAAGTTGTGCAAGTTTAAAGGTTAACAGGTAGAATTGAACAGCAGCCTGATTTAAATCTCTGCTATCTAAAAATGCGAAATGTGTGAAAATGTGCAAAAATCTCATTATCTTGGGACACAACTATATCTTAAAGAGCATGCCAGAATGTGTTTTTCTATAGAACCTGTATGGAAAACAGCAGAGGACCTAAGGGATAGTTCCTGTGGTGGAAATGGCATTGTCAAATCTCTACCAGTGACAACTATCTTTGCATGGTATCATTATTTTTGCTTAATCCTCATTTAGAATTTTTTAGTTTTTCATTTTGCAAGTACGAAATGGTATCGAACCAAAAGTACAACAGGAAAACCATTTTCCACTAACCTCAGTGGTTGGTGTTCTTTAAAAGAATGCTGCAAGAGTGCCCTCTCTGATGCCTCTATGGTAGACAAACATGGTGGAACATGTCGTTCCACTCAACAAAACATGATAAAGTACCATTTAAGGTGCCCTTCACGCTGGAAAATTAGTTTGGTACAATTTGAAGTGTTTGAATTTAAAGTAAATAGCCTTTTTACTATTTAAGACAGCCTACACGGCATGCATCATACTTTTTAAAGGAGGCAGCACAGATGGCCTTATTGAAGCATTTCTTTTTGCACTGATTCTACTTTAACATACTCTAACATCTTTAGTGCAGGGCTTTTACTTCAACCAGAGCATTAGAGTAGTATTACGGTGGAGGGATTACTAGTAAATTTGGTCCCCATGTTCATGCACCATGGAAAAGGAATTCTGGTGACTGCTACTTTACTTTAAAGTGACCATGATTCAAGAAGTAAGATGATGCTTATCACCACCACTGTTTCCAGCCCTTTGGACTGAGTGGTGGTCATGTTGTCCTGCGAATGTACCAACATGTCCTATGATACACATCTTGGTACCAGTGGAAAGATGGATAAATGCCTCAACAACACTTTCTGTTTTGAGAGACAAATTCTTCTCTCTGATTTCTGTAATGTTATCTGATAACATTTGTTGGGCTGCAGCCTTGAATAGCAGCATTGATTTGCATGAATATATGAAGTGAGAGAAAAACATCATGTAATATAATTATCAGCAACATTTAAAATATGTAGATTTATTAGTATAACTTACACATAAGGCAGTATTTGATTAAATTATGCTTGGTATGTTTTCATAAAAAATAATTAATTGTGTGCTCCCAAACACAAAAATAAGAACCATAACACTTTTTCCTTATTTAATCACTAGTAAATGTTGTTAATACCAGTTTCTAGGAAAATATTTGCCTAAAGTTACTGTTTAGAGACATATGACTGCTGTTTTTCACATGTTGTTGATTGTCTTGTAAACTATTCTCTCCATCCTGTTTTCATACAATACAGTACATATATGAACATACTTAGAATGTAGCTATTAAAAAAATCACTGACACCAAGGCAAAATTGTTCATATTCTGCAGCTTTAATTTCAGTAGAGACAGTAACACCCCACAAAGTGAGTCAGTTATGTTGATTTAAAGGAATGGTTCAACTAAATTCCAAAAATACGACTTTAACTGTTGTGTTACTTTTCCTTCCATATTGTTTTAGCATGAGTTACCAAGTTTTGGAGATGTAAAATGTTTTGCTTTCCACCTTCTCCAATGTGATGAATTAGATGGCACAAACTACTTTTTGAATGCTCAATTGCAATATCCCTATCCAAAAACAATGACCCTGGTTGCTAAAGATAATCCACAGACCTTGTTGTGAGCAGTTTCAGATAGAAACTAGTTTCTGTCTATATGATCACAGAGATGTAAACACACATCTACACCAGCCTGTTGTCCATGAGTGTATGAGTGTTTCTGTCTGCACAGTTAGACCATGTAGTTTGATTTAAAAAAAAAACCCAAAACAAAACTGTAG
This sequence comes from Mola mola, assembly GCA_001698575.1. Classification (NCBI taxonomy): domain Eukaryota; kingdom Metazoa; phylum Chordata; class Actinopteri; order Tetraodontiformes; family Molidae; genus Mola; species Mola mola. Next base: position 3,346,120 of record KV751342.1, read on the forward strand.
TATATCTAGGGTAATTATTCATCTGCACTGTGAAGTGCCATCCATCAGTTTTGTAGTATTTTGCTGAATGTGAGCAGAGCATAGTCTTATACACCTCAGAATTCATCTTACTACATCTGTCAGCAGTCACATCATCAATAAACAGCAGTGAGCCTGTTGTATTGGCAACCATACATGCCCATGCCATAACACTCCTTCCACCATGTTTGATACATGATGTGGAATCTTTTTGATCATGAGCTGTTCCTTTCCTTCTCCACAACTTTCTTCTCCATCATTATGATATAAGTTTATGTTGATTTCATCTTTCCAAAGAATTGATTTTACAGCTTTGGAACCTTTAAAGATGCTTTCTGAAAAAGTCTAATCTAGCCTCCCTATATTTAAGAATGTACCAAATTCTTGATTTGGACGTTCCTAAAATTTTTGATATTGCTCTGAAAGTTTTGTTTTCATTTATAGCTAAACGAAGGCTGCCTTCACTTGCATTGACATAGTATCTCCTTGGACTTCATATTGACAGCCCCAGTCAAACAGTAGCCAATTGCCAATTCAACAACTAAAATATACTTCAGACATTGTATCTGCTTCATTTGTCTTGAAGTTGTCAGGGCCCGCTAGTGTAAAGTGTCTGTCTGTTAGGGTCAGTCAGTGTTTCCCCTCTTGTTTTGAAATCCGTATGTGTCTATTCCCCACTTCCTGTCTAGTCTTGTCCCTTTGCCAGATTGTCTTGTCTTCCCAGTGAGCATTCCAGCATTTAATCCTTGTGTCTCCTCGTGTCAGACCTGTATTCTGTGTTTCGATTACTGAGTTTGCCTTATCCTTAATCTGTACTTTCGCATAATTTGAATTCCTGGTTTTGACCATTGTTAATAAAACGACTACCGATTTAGAACGCTCCATGTTGTCTCTGCATTACTGGATCCCCCAGATCTGGTACCTGATAGAAGTAATGAGGGAACTGGCCACCTCTGGCCCAGAAACTGCTTGTCAGACATTTGCCCAAATACTTTTGAGTCCCTGAAAATGGAGGTACTTTCCATAAAATGGCTGTAATTGCTAAGCGGTAAATGTCATATTTTCATGAAGAAAGACTACATTTTAATCAGATCTCGATAGTTTTGTTTCAAATTCATTGTGGTAGTGTATAGAGGCAAAATGAGGAAAACTGTGTCATTGTCCAAAATGAAACCCTATTGTCCAAACCTACTGGACCTAACTGTATCACTCAAGGATCCAGGGTTTCTGCTCACACACACTTTCTCTCAACATGCTGGCGTCACTCATTAAATCTTCTGTTTTCATTCCTCCTCCCCGTTCATCAGTGGAGAAAGTACAGAAAGTACAAAGATTGAAAAGACAGAGGCCCAAGGTTATTACGCATATTGCAAAACCAACACAGTGGCCCTGTTTATCTCATGGAGCTGCTTAGGCAAAAATGATTTATATACAGAAGATAAAACCCAGCAGACTCTGACTTCTCTACCCCCCCGCCAAAACATGCCAGGATAAAGGTGGACAACATAATATTGAACATATTCATCACAATTAGGTCTTTGGTAGGAGAGCCAAAAGCTTTTTGGATCTAAGATACATTGGGTGCATTGGAGCTGCCCCCATCAAATGCCCTGCTCACATTTTAAACAGTATGATACTGAAATATTCACTGCATTTAATGATTTTTTTTATTGTTATGCACGCAAAGTGCCCAACAATCATGTGTTTACAAGACACCACATTTACAATAGCAGTGGTTATCCATTTAATTTTATTACAATATTGCGAATTACATTAAAAAACACATGTAAAAAAAAAAAAAAAAACATGTATTCTGCCTTCTCTCTCAAGCTTTGCAGGTGAAATTTGCATCTAGAAAAAAGTTTCCTTCATAAAACACAACTCAAGTTTATCATAATCATACAACCATATGAAAATATTATAAATAGAGCACGTTTTAATAGAAAGCACATATATTATGTCTTCAGAGACCAGACAATAAAACAAAAAGTGAACCTCATTTTCAACTTCACCCAACTCACAAAGAAAACAGATTCTTTTTTGGGGGGGGGTTATGCTTTTCATGAGGCTCTATGATACAGTAGCTCTTTATAAGTGAGTTTGCAATTTCTTGTTTATGGGCCATTATACCGAATTGGTTCAAATTGCTGTCCCACAATGAAAATCATATTTAAAAAAACAATAAATTGTTCAGACCTTACATACATACTAATATCATGTTATGATCTATTTTATCACAAGACATAAATTGAGATACCATTAAATTTAATACATAAAAATCTTTTATATGTCACTTTCTATTGGGAGGTGGCTGTCCCAACCTCTGACTCCTAAATTTCAATTCATGAAAATAACATTTAAATGATTTTTGAAATTTTCCTAAATATTTTATTTTAATAGATCTTTTTGATTTCTATTAAAGGGTAGTTGGAATTTTACTGGGTAACAACGACGGTGGTTGTATATGAACCTGTGATGAACCTACATTTATTTATATATGTAGTTATTTCTGCATTATTTTGTTTTATTTTGACATGATTCTGCATTTTATTTTGTCATAAGGTCATCTATTTGTATGATTAAGTACATTGCAATAACACAAGAGTAAGTGATATACAGTAGTAAAGAAATTATCAATGTTTCATCCTCTCATGCTTTGTCTGCATGGGGGGCGGAATTTGAAGCGTGGAGAGGGGCTAATGGACGGGTCGAGGGGTTCAGATGCAGTTTAATGGCTGGTGATCATCTCGGCGTGCTGTGTGATTGGCTCATTCTTGATTACCTGCGATAGCGCCCGTATTCTGTGAGAAGAACATTCTGGATGAACGTTACTTCGGTGGAATGACACGCACGCTTTGGATGCACTCTGTCATCACGATGGACATCATTGGACCGGATATCTTCTCACTTTTGGATCCCTTTATTGGCACAGATCTCGTGGACTTTCTTGGGAATGGATGCCTACTCGTATGGATGTTTTCCATGACTTTCACACCGTCGAACATTTGGGACAGTGACAGAGAATGTCATGGTGTGTGGGTTGGCCTGGGCGTGGCTCTCCTGGCTCCCGACTCTACATGCCCATCTGCAATCAGCTCATCACCTGTCCCAGTCTGCTCACCTGGCTCATCAACTCATCAGCCTGCAGTATATCTACCCCGGCTCTTCACCACTTCTCGCCAGATCGTTGTATCCACTTAAGTGGTAGCGTATGCTCAGGCCTTGACTCGTGATTGTTCCTAGTTGGTTCTGTATTAACTGGCCTCTCTCTCCCGCTAGTATTCCTGGACCACTACTCACCTGCCTGCCTGCCTGCTTGACAGCTCTCCAACCCACTACCGCCTGCTTCATCCTGCCAACCCTCGCACTTTCTAGCAATAAAACCTGCTTCACCCATAACCACGTTGGTCTGTGTCTGGGTCCACCGCGCTAGACCTAACAGAGACACTACGTGCGCGTGCGCGTGGTAGGCTAATTGTGATTGCCAGGCCTAAAGGACAGTGAGATGCATCATCATGCTATTGTGGTAATGTTACCAGGTTTTGGGGTGGTTTGAATGTGAACCTTTAAGACCTTCAAGTTTAAGACCTAGGCATAATTATTGTGATATTGTGAACTGTACATTTAGTTTGAATGGGTTTCAGATAGAGGATTGAAACTTATCCAATGACTCTCCGTGCCTGCATTTGCTGCCATGCTAACACGAAACAAACCTAAACATATTATTTCTTAGTTCACAATCCTTTTGCTAGTTAGCTTATTTCAAATATTGCTTTATCATCAAATCAAATCAAATTTTATTTGTATAGCCCAAAATCACAATTTACACATTATCTCACTAGGCTTTGACAAACTGTACAGATGTGACATCCTCTGATGGATCCTTCTTCCTAGGACGGACAGACCTGCAATAGATGTCATATTTACAGAACATAATATGATAATAACAGTTTACTTAGGATATATAAAACATCCATGAGTCCCAGAGTCGGTGGAATCTATAAATCTGGATGTATGGGAAGTCTAGTGTTCCAGACGCAGATGTATTCTGTTGGTCCAGGAGTCATTATAGTCCATATAGCGAGACCTGAGTGTTGCTGATGTAGTCACTGGGTCCACGAGTATGTGGAATCTATAAATCCAGGGATATGTGAAGTGTAGTGATCCAGAAGCAGGTGTAGTCTATTGGTCCAGAGGCCATTGGGATTTGTGGATCCCAATTTGCACTTGGAAATCCAGCCAAGGATCCGTCACAGGAATTCCTGTCCTAATATGGCCAGGAGGCATCGACCACAGCAGCAGTTCCCACCGCGAACTATAAAGACCTGCAGGATGATAAAGCACAACGAAGTAAAGTTAGTGTAAGGATATGGACATTTAAAGGAGCATGGAGTTTGAGTCAGAGGGGGGAGAGAAGAAAGCTCAGTGCATCATGGGAGTTTTCCCCCAGAAACCTAAGCCTATAGCAGCATACCTAAGGGCTAGATAGGCCAGCCCTAACTATAAGCTTTATCAAAAAGGAAGGTTTTAAGCCTACTCTTAAAATCAGAGAGTGTGTCTGCGTCCTGTTCCAAGACTGGAAGATAGTTCCACAGGAGAGGAGCTTGATAGCTGAAAGCTCTGCCTCCCATTCTACTTTTGGCTTGTAAGATTATAGTTTATAGCTCTATCATGCCACCATGATTAAAATAATTAAAGTAAAAGAAAAAAATGTAAATTATATTGGTTGAAAGCTAAATATTAGAGCTGTTACTTTATTTTAGTATTTCCTCCATCTGTTACTAGATAAAAATATATACTATATAGTAAATAAACGTTTCTACTGCATTAGTTACTAATTTGCAGATTCAAATTATTAATTAAAAATGTAAACCAGCCAATAAGTTATGATAAATTGTTAATGTCAGTATATTAAGTAGCTGTACTTTAACAAGCTTCAAATATATTGTTATCAGATAAATTAATTTCAATTATCAATCCTGGTATCAGTCTCATAACTGTTACACATATTGGGAATGGGTAATACTTTATCAAAACATTTACGAATCACTTTATAATTTCATCGTACATTGTTTTTATGAAGTCATTGACACTGAAATAAGAAAACATAAACTGGGGTGAGATTAAAACAATAGGAATCAATATGAGAGGTGACATAGTACTGAAAAACCCCAAGATTGAATTCTCCAAGTGTGTGCCATATTTTGCCCTCATCTGGACTTGTCAGGACAGGATGGGATCATCAGATTCCTCCGAAAATGCCCACATAATGATATATTTCTGAGAAATGACAACTCTGAGAAAAAATGATGTCTGCCTTGTTGTGTTTGTTATCCCAGAAATTAAACTTACTCCTGCTCTTATCATTGTGAGCAAGTCTGAAGAAGAGTGACAGCTAAATGGCTAAACTGAGAATGAGGACTGCTGACAATATGAGGTGTATTGTAAGGAGCAGATGAACAGTGGCTGTATTCACACCAGCAGCAAAGGAGCAGATTGTATCTTTGTAAATTCATTTAAGCTCACTCTCCTGAGGCCCTCCTTGTTATTTGTTCTGGCTAAGAGTGTCAGCTAAACGCCTGAATAGTTTAAGTATCTGATGTTAGAAACTACTACGTTCTTTGAATTCTTATGTTCAGTTTAATTCTTATAATATTAGAATGCCAAACTAAATAGCCATCTGCATCCCTCTGTTCAACAATAGTTATTATTTTTGCTTGAATTTCACTGATTCAGTCATCTGTAAATATTCATCATTCCCAGATACTCGAAGACACTCAAAGGTTAAAAATACTTTTAAACAGGTGCCATTAGAGACTGTAGATTCTTGTCCCCTTCAATACAATTTCCTTTTCACTTAACAAAATTGAAATATTGTGTAATAGTGACATTGTGTAAAAGAAATGCAAATGTTGAGTTTTTTGTTTCATCAAATCCAGTAGAATCCTTGGAGCAGGACTACACTACACCATTGGATAGTTGGGGTGGTTCAGATCATCTTTTATACTTTTGAGCTTTTTCTAAATTTCTAAGTCAAAGCTTTAAAAAACACCCTATCTCCCACTGAAAAATCATAATTAAAACAATTCTAGAATCCAGATCTGTATTCAGATCATCGTCAAGGAAGACGGGGGTGTTATGGAAAACTACCTTGTGTAAAACGTTTCAAGTTGGAAAGTGCTGTAGTTTTTGAGTTACAAGTCCAGATTGTGAATTGACACAGGAAGTTGGCATCAAATGACCAAGCACCATGGGGTGAATGGTGTGCGGTGTGGTGGTGTAGTTGTTTGGTGACGTAGGAAGAGGTATGGTCATGTAGGGCTTAATGTAGGGAATAAGATTAACTTCCTTGAATGTGACTCTAGTGGTGTATGTGTTGGGTTGATACTCACCAGCATGTAGTCGCATTGAAAGCAGACTGTATAACACACAGGAAGCCAAAGCTGATTGCAACCAATATTAAGATTCTTGACCCTCCTGCGGGTAGACAAAACACACATACAATTTAATCTATTTTCATCAGGAAAATGCAGTTTGAACATCCGGCTCATTTTTGTTTAGTTACAACCAATCTAGCTGCGTCTTTTGCTTGCAGTTAAATACCTTCACTGGTTTTAAATGTACTATGTCACTTTAACTCAACTACCTCTTCAATCACATTTTTTGCTTTCATTGTCATTGTAACTGTGTATTGATATTGCAAGTACACTTTAGCACTTTTTTCTAGTTCAGCATTTCACCAGTTTACAATAAATAACCAGTAATTGAGGTGTATATAAGATACAGTATACTGTATGTATAGAAGAGTTGACATCCTTAAAAACTCAAACTCAGCTCAAAAGCAGAAAGTGCCTGCATTTCATGAACATTCCTGAAAATGTCATTGATGTAATATTAGCAGTAAGTTAAGCTCTAGTATTTGATTACTTTTACTTTATTTTGCCAGGCATATTCACTTTAAACAGAGGGAAAGTCAAGAGCGTAGGATTGAGAGTAGGAACTCTAAATGTTGGCACGATTTCAGGCAAAAATTGAGAACTGGCTGACATGATGCAGAAAAGATATATAAAAGTTTTGTGTGTGCAAGAGACCAGGTGGAAACCGTGGAACAGGAATTTGGAAAGATTAGTAAAAATGCAGTGAGAAAAGCTTTGAAGAGGATGAAGAATGGAAAGGCAGTTGGTCCTGATGACATACCCGTAGAGGTATGGAAGTGTCTAGGACAGAGGGCAGTGGAGATTTTGATGAAGCGGTTCAACATGATCTTGGACAGTGAGAAGATTCCTGAGGAATGGAGGAAAAGTATACTGGTGCCGATCTTTAAGAATAAGGGTGGTAGGCAGATTTGTAGCAACTACAGAGGGATAAGGCTGATGAGCCACACAAGGAAGATTTGGGAAAGTGTAGTGGAAGCAAGGCTAAGAGAAAAAGTCATGATTTATGAGGAGCAGTATGGTTTCATGCCTAGAAAGATCACTACAGATGCCTTGTTTGCTTTGAAAATGCTGATGAAGAAGTATAGAAAAGGTCAGAAAGAGGGGCATTGTGTCTTTGTGGATCTTGAGAAAGCCTATGACAGGGTGCTGAGGGAGGAACTGTAGTCCTGTATGAGGAAGTCTGGAGTGGCAGAGAAATTTGTTAGAGGGGTGCAGGATATATATGAGAGCAGTATGACAGTGGTGAAGTGCGCTGTAGGCGAGATAGATGGCTTTAATGTGGAGATAGGACGGAATCAAGGCCCGGAGCCCCCTCTTGTTTGCTATGGTGATTGGTGGACTGTCAGATGAGGTCAGGCAGGACTCACTGTGGATGATGATATACAGATGACATTGTGATAGGTAGTGAGAGCAGTGGAAGTGAGTGGAAGAAAACCTGGAGAGGTGGAGGTATGCGCTGGAAAGAAGAGGACTGAAAGTCAGCCAAGCAAGACAGAATACATGTGTGTCAATGAAAGGGAGGCAAGTGGAATGGTGAGGTTACAGGGAGTAGAGATGAAAGAAGTCAATGAGTTTAAGTACTTGGGGACAACTGTTCAGAGCAACAGGGAGTGTGGTAAAGAGGTTCAGAAGCAAGTGCAGGCAGGATGGAATGAGTGGAGACAAGTGTCAGGAGTCATCTGTGACAAAAGAGTAGCAGCCAAAGTTAAGGGAAAGTTTTACAAGAGGGTAGTTGTTTGGTTTGGAGACGGTTGCACTGACCAAAAGACAGGAGGCAGTGCTGGAGGTCGGAAAGTTTAAGATGCTGAGATTCTCTTTGGGAGTGATGAGGAAGGACAGGATTGGGAATGAGTACATCAGAGGGACAACACAGGTCAGACATTTTGGAGGCAAAATTAGAGAGGCCAGGTTGAGATGGTTTGAAGGAGGATGATTTGCTGTGGTGACTCCTGGAAAAAGCTAGGTAAAACCGAAAGAGGAAGAAGAGTTCACTTTAAACAGATGTAATATTTGATATTTAAATGTCAAGTTTACATGCACAAGCTTGAAAACCACAGATAGGGTGAGAGGAAGCTACAATGTAAAAAAAAACCCCAAAAAACCCCCAAAAAACCACTTACTAAACATATCCTGACCTGAAAGATATTTTCTTCTTTTCTCCTCCTCCTCCTCTCTCCTTTCATTAGGTGAACTGGCATACTGTCCTATCTCCAGTCTTCTCACAGTGACAGTGTTAAATCATAGTTGAGCATCAGATAACAATAGTTTTTCTTGTGTTTGTGTGCGGATATGTAAGATCATCAGTCTCTATTTATGCCAACGGATGATGTAATGCCAAAGAGACAGCTGTGTCAACAACCACAGATAACATTTTGTTGCTCATACAAAACTTAAATGACAACAAACACATAATATGCAAACCTAATAATATGTAACTGCTCTACTCTTCAGACTTTTCCCTGCAGCCAAGTTTTACCAGCAGTTAATATGTATAATAAGTATTTCCACATAAAGTATAATCATTCTGAACGCTCTGTGAGAGTGCTGAAGCTGTTTCTCATACTATTCATTTGTGCATTAATTAAAGAAAACCCAGGAGAGGCTTAGAGTAGAGCCGCTGCTCCTTCACGTTGGGAGGAGCCAGTTGAGGTGGTTCGGGCATCTGGTTAGGATGCCTCCTGGACGTCTCCCTGGGGAGGTGCATGCCCATCTGGGAGGAGACCCCCCGGGGCAGACCAAGGACACGCTGGAGAGATTATACCTCTCGGCTGGCTTGGGAACATCTTGGTGTCCCCCCAGAGGAGTTGGTGGAAGTGGCCGGGGAGAGGAGCATCTGGATCTCCTTGCTTAGGCTGTTGCCCCCACGACCCGGACTCGGATAACGGCAGAAAACTAAACGAAACAAACTAATTTTCACCTTTTCAGTATTAAGTATAAAATTACTGACTACAGGCAGCTGATACTACACAGACAGGAGTTACTTGCATTCATCATTAGGAAAGAAATTGCTAGAACTAATAGGACAAAATGTTGGCCCTCACAGAGGGTGACGTCATGGCTGAAAATGAATTCCTTTTTAACAAAGATCATCTACCTTCCTCCTCACAGCAAAAATAAATCAAACATAGTAGATGGTGCAACAGCCTTATGACGCATGTCTTCCAAGTCGTTGCATTGTGGGTGCCTTGGTCAAAAAAAGACAGCATACTTACAGGGAACGAATCCAAAAGGAGATGGTAGGATTTTTCTTTTGTATATATATGCACATATACACATCATCCTATCATGTTGAAGTAGACTCCCTGAGGTGTGTGTGATTTCCTCTCCTCCCTAATGTGTTTCACCTGTGTCTAATTGTCTAGCCCTTCCTTGTGTATTTAAACCTTGAGTCCCTTTCTTTCTGTGCGAGATTGTCCTGTCTTCCCAGTGAGCGATCCAGCGTTAATCTCTAGTGAGTTCCTTGTGTTTTGATCTTGTTTTGTTTCATGACTACTTAGGTTGCCTGTCCCTTAACCTGTACCTTTGCTAATTAGTTAGAACTCCCGATGTTGACCTATTTTCAGATTAAAACGATTTTGATTATGAACCTCCCTGTGAGTCTCTGTATCCTTGAATCGTCCTAAGCCTGTACCTGATAAGTGGTGCAGTGGTTATCATTGTCGCCTCACGGTCCAAAAACATGCAAAGGGAGGTTTGGTTAGTTGGTGATTCTTAATTGTCCATGAGTGTGAGTGTGAATGGTTGACTCTACATGTCAGCCCTGCGATGAACTAATGATTTGCCCACGGTGTATGCTGCCTTTGCCCGATGATGCTAGGATAGACTCCAGCACACCCCACATTTTTTCAATTTACAAAATGACAAAAACAACTTTTCATTTTCCAATTTTATATATTATAAAATATATTAAAAGCACAAACAGACACACATATATATTTACTGTAGACATTGAATAAAGAACATTAAAATCAACGATTAAGATTTATCTTATTTTCATGTGACAAATACATAAAATAGGCAATTAAATAGTTCAAGAATAGGGATGAAGATAAATAAATGACTAGTTTGCTGAATTTGACTTCATGGTGTGTGAGTGTTAATCAGTTTTGATGGAGGAGGTGCATCACTTCATCTTCTCACCAACTCATTGGTGGTAGTTGGCACAAGCTGTGCAGACCCACTTCAAAAAGTCAAACTGCTGTGCAGAATAGGTACGGTAAATGCACTGATCATCAGGCTTCAGTTGAATCCTGCTACTACAAAATAGCACACTACATTTAACATCAATCCTTTTCAGGCTTATTTAACAAATTATGTCCATCAAAAGTTGCCGAAGAGCAGCTGACTATCTATCTTGAACAGGAATCAGCACACACTTTCCCTTGGTCAAAGTTACTTCTGATTTTAATTTCAGGAATACTTTACTAAAGGAGGTTAAGAAAAAAACAAAATTGAGAAAGTAGAGTCAAATTGAAGAGTTCTCTACTAAACCTTGTCAAACATAATCTAAAGAGTGGGCAGACATTGCTGATGCCGATATAAACAAAAAAGTAGGCAAAGATTGACTACTGAGACAGTTCTGATGACAATTCAAGAAAAAAAATTTGCATTAGAGAATATTTTAATATTTTTTGCAACTTAAAGCACAAAATTAAGAAATGTTTAGTTTGAAAAAAAAAAGCATTATTAAAAAAAAACAAAAAAACCCCCACTCAATCAGAAATGGCAGTTTTCTGCAGTATTTTTTGCAGTGTTTCTATTTCAGACTGAAGTTCTGATATGTGATTTTGCTGCTGGTTGAGTTTCTCATTTAACACCAAATTGTCTCAGGTCAGGTGGCTGTTGATATCCATCAGCTCTCTGTATTCTTTCAGCAGTTCATCTCTCTCACTCAGTACAGTGCTGATGTTATTCAACGTCAGGGAGAGATTGGCAGAGTATGAGAGGGTGTTGTCAGACTTTTTACAAAACTCAAGTGGGAAAAGGATAATACATAAAGATGTTTCTCTTTATCAGTAATAACTTATACTTTGAAACTTGCTTTGGATGAGTAAGAAAAAAACATGTTTTTATGAATTAATGATTTATTTCCATTATTAAATCTACCTATAGTGCTATTTATTTTCTACTGTATATAGTTTTGGTGCAAGCTGTTCAGTTTTGGAGATAGGAGCTATAGCGTATTCCGTCTTTCTTAAATATAAACGGAATTAGTCATGCTCAAAGCACAAAATAAATAAATAAATAAATCATACGTTTGAAAGTCTCAATGGCAAAATCACATTCCAGAAATCATGATTTGTATACAAAGTAATCCACAAACGTGGTTGTGAGCAGTTTTGTGTTGAAACTATTTTCTTAATGTATCACCATACAGAAGAAAGTACATAAAGTCATTGATGAGAGGATACAGAAATATTACTAAGTCGAATTGTAACCAGCTTAGTTAGCTAAATAAGTAAGATATTTCTATCTACATGTTCATATAGAAAGAAACAAAAAAACCCCAGAACGTTTTTAGAGCTTTGAGCAGCACAAGAAAAGTGCCATCTACAGTAGATCCGTGATATTGGAGAAGTTAGATATGTCAACTTGGCAATTCACACCGAAATTATGTTCTAGTAGATGGATAAATGGGGTTGAATAGCCCTTTAATATTTATATATTTTTTAAAACATTTACAGCCTAAATCAAGACACAAACATGTGTAAATATCAATAATAATAACAATGAAATGATTTGTATAGCACTTTCTACAAAATTCTATAAAAGTGCTCTAGCATTTTTAACAAGCATGGATATATATAAGATAAGTTTGCTTTGTTCAATGAAATCTGCAGGCTTCTCACCTGTTGTACCTTCTTTTCACTATGCAATGGAAAGTTGCAGGGTTTTTTTATAGTGTTTATAATTTTCAATTTCAAAAAACAAACAAAAAAATACAGTGCATCAAAGACAAAAACAGACAGTCTGCCAGTTCGCGAAAACAAAGGGTAAAAAAGTAAATAGATGTAAAGGTCCATGTCAAGCCACACAGTGTATAGCATACAGGTTACATAGAATGTACAGTAGTACAGAGTAGAGAGCTAGTCAATGAAGGACCCCAAAACCTTTAAGAATTTAGCATGAGCATTAGACATGGCGTACTGAACTTCCTCAAGATATATACATGATACCAAGTCATTCAACCATTTCTTAAAGCAAGGGGGAAGTACAGATTTCCATTCTCTCAGGATGAATCTTTTTGCTATAACCATACCGAACATAAGCACTTATTGCAATGCAGTGGGAGGAGTCAAAGAAAAGTCAGAACAGCCCAGTATCACCTGGAGGCCATCAGGTTCCAACTGTCTGTTGTGTATATCGCTATACAAACGAAATATATTAGTCCAGAAATTCCTGAGCTTTGGACAATGCCAGAGGAGATGAGCCAACATCTGTCTTACACCTATAGCAAGTAGGAGAGACCAAGGGGAAGATCTTATTCAATTTTGTTCTGGAAAAATGCAATCAATGGATGACTTTAAATTGGATGAGCTGGTGTCTAGCGTTGATGGAACGAGTTCTAATCCTCTTTAACCCCTCCCCCCATAGCTCATCTGAAATCTCCTCTCCCATGTCCTCAATCCATGCCTCCTTCAGGTGCAAAGAAGGGGTCACCATCGAAAAAAGATCAGCAAATTGTGAAATTAAATGTTTAGAAGTAGGAGAGCTAGTCATAATTTCGTAGAAGTTGTGTTGCACTGGTATATTTTCAAAATGCGGTAGTGTCTGACGCACAAAGTTTCTAATTTGTAAATATCGGAAAAAGTGACTGGGAGGAAGGTTAAATTTTGCCTTTAACTGAGCAAAGGAAGCAAAATTATTATTAATGTAAAGATACTTAATAGTGGTCAGGCCCTTGTCCAACCAGTGTAAAAGAAACGGGATCCCACGTGCCTGGCTTAAAGCAGGGATTTTGACTTATAGGAGCATAAATAGAGACTCCTGGAAGACTCAGCACCTGCTTGATTTGATTTAAAATCTTGAATGAGCTCCATAGAATGAAGTCACACTTCAACTGTCTGTTATTTGCACATGATTTAACAAAAACAAGAGAAGCCAAGGAGACTCCAGTATGAGCTACTGCAGCACATGACTCAATTAGAGGCCAACTGGGGCAGAGAGCACCCACCTGTCCGGTCACAGAGGGAGTATGGTTCCAATAGACCCATGTCCTCGCATTGCAGGCCCAATAATAATGCAGAGAGACAAGAAGGCCCAGGCACCGTCAGCTGGACACCTCTGCAGATGTGCCTTAGAAATACGAGGCGGTTTGTAAGACCAAATAAAGGGCATAACAATGGAATCTATTGTTTTGAAGAAGGAGGCAGTAAGAAATATTGGTACATTTTGAAAAAGATAAAGAAATTTAGGAAGAACTACCATCTTGATAATGTTAACATGCCCAATCAAAGACACAGGAATGAGCTTCCATTTGTTTATAATCTCTCTGAGTCTGTCAATCATGTTCAAATAATTTAGCTTAAAGATAAGCTTTGGATTCCTGGAAACTTTGATACCTAAATGCACTAAATGATCAGTGGAGATTTTTAACCGTAGGTTATCTAGTATAACAGAGTCGAGTACATCAGCCAAGAGCATCAATAGACGTTTCTGCCAGTTAATGGTATACCAAGAAAGTTGTCCAAACCTGCTTATAAGGTCAAGAAGAGGGTAGAAGGAAGTCCTCACATCAGACAAAGTCAGGACCACATCATCTGCATACAGACCAATGGTGGACTCAGATCTGCCGTGTTGTATGCCAGCTATTAAAGGATTAGCTCTAATGGAGATGGCCAGGGGTTCAAGGGCCAAAGCAAAAAGCATAGGAGAGAGACAACAACCCTGTCTGGTCCCGCGGCAAAGCAGGAAAGGGCGAGACCTGTTGCGGTTAGTCAGAACACAAGATTTGGGGGATGTATACAGCATTTTCAACAGAGTCATAAATTTGTTACCAAAACCAAATTTTTTAAATGTGGCAAACATATATCTCCATTCAATTTGGTCAAACACCTGTTGTGAATCCAATGAGATAACAGCAGAATGGGCCGATTTGGTTGTGTAAATAATGTTCAATAAGCGTCCAGTGTTGGAGAAAGAAAATCTATTTGGGATGAAAACCGTTTGGTGAACAATGAACTAGTGTACTAATGTGCTTATTTAGCCTATTAGCCATTACTTTTGCAATAATCTTCTGATCGCTGTTCAGTAGGCTTAGAGGATGATATGATGTAACATTTGTCTCGTCCCTATCCCTCTTCAAGAGAAGGCAAATATGTGTGTTGTACAAAGTCTTGGAAAGGTATCTTCTTTCACAGAACAATTGACCATACAAAAGGAGTGCAACTATGTCTATGTGGGCTTTGTAGAATTCTATTCCGAATCCATCAGGACCACATGCTTTACCATTGGGAGAAGAATGTATTGCAACTTTAATTTCTTCAAGGGTGAAATCAGCTTCAGGACCAGGATGTCAAATGAGTTCAGAAAACCATCAATTACCAAATCAGTGGCATTAGATTTAGAGGTGTATAATTGAGAATAGAAACAAAAAAAAACTGTCATTCATCCATTTAGGATCGGTTATAAGCTGAACTGAAGGCAGGATATGTACACACCCCTGGTAGAATGACAGACAATATCGGAGGGGGCAGGTTTGCCTGCTCTTTCATAAGCCTGTTTGATTGTTTACTCAAGCCAGTGGGAAATGCTTTGTTTAGAAAGTGCATGCCCCTTGTTCATTACACTGTAGCATACAAACAGCTGCTCTGTGAGTCTAAAACTCTGTTTTGCTTTAATGTACGACCTTAACGCCCAAACTGGACACAGCAGATTGGCTCTTTGGATCAGAATGCGGGAGGATGGTATTCCTCCAGCTCTATAGCTTGATTAATATGGCTGGGGGAAAAAGCGTTTGGAAAGAAAGAAGGCCACAGTGTCACCCCTGAATTGTCTGCCCTCCATCAAGACATGTAGGATTAATAGACAGTGCGTGGACTTCTCTCACATGTTTGGTAGTTGTAACTGCTAAAAGAAAAAGCAGTTTACATTGAAATTTCTCTCAAATTCAAATTTGCACACTTTGCCCTTACACTCCCAACTGGGTGAGGAAAAACATAAAAATCCCTAAAACAGGGAAAAATAAGAAACCTCAGGAAGAACCACAGAGATCCTTCTTCTTCGGATGGACAGACTTGCAGTAGATTTCACATGTACAGAACACAACATGTAAATAACACATTATTGACTAACACATGTTAAAATATATGAAAAGTTCAAATAAATTATTGTTATGCAGAAAGTCATATAACTGACTAGCTACTACTTTCTCAAGAATCTCAGAGAGAAAGGGAAGGTCTGAAATTGGTCTATTGTTTGCTAGATCCTCAGAGTCAAGAGAGGGCTTTTTATGGAGATGTTTAATTACAGCAACTGAAACTTTACAGGAAATTATTAGGGTACTGTATCAGAGTGTGCAGATGCTGTGCTGGATGACTAAATTATTAAGTTTTTCAAAGAACTGTTTTTGGGTGCCACAAAATGTTTTAGTCCAGTTCAGTACTTGAAAAGACAAATTGAGTTGAGTCATTGAAAGTTACCTCAAATTGTCTTTTGAGGTTCAGTGGACTCAACATTTTAAAGCAGCCTGGGTAATAAATATCATCAAGTTAAAAGAAATTTGTTTAACATCATATTTATCATCTAATAGGTTCATTATTGGCTGGTAGCTGGTGTAACAGAGTTAAAAATGCACCCTTATTATTTATTATATTTATGTTGTATTTGGTTTGTGAATTTTATCTTAGTCAAATAGTTTTATTTTCCTTTTACCTGTGGCAGGGCATTTTGCTGCACTCCGCTTTGTTTTTGTTCCTCCTGAGCCCCCGTAGTTTTCCAGGCTTCTGTAGCCCCTCCCTTCTTCCCCTCACAGTGATGTTCACAATGGCTGAGGGTTATGTGAAGTAAGAGACGGATGACGACAATTGATGTGTGTAAATTGTCGCCCACAGGAGTTACAATAAATATTTGTGAGAACGCTACCAATTCCACCTCCTTCTTCAATTGCCATCCCACATGGGTTACACCAACAATACAAACATTTTATTTATCAATTCAATACTTACCATGTAACTGTGATGTAGTCGCCTGTCCTCGAGTCTGTTGCAGTTACATATATTATTAGTTTAACCTGATGCAGTTTTTTTAAGATCTTGACTCAGAAACATCTTGATACAAAGGAAGCACTGACACATTGCTATCAATAGTCCCTAAAACACTGACAGGATAAAAAAAAAAAGGATAACTCTGTTGTTAATATGATAACTGAAACATCTAGGAAAAAAAGATGAATGTGTTTTGTCAGTGATGGGTTTGTTCACAAAAAAGCCACAGCTACATTTTTGAAGCAATAGGTATGGCAGATAAAGTATTGCTGTTATGTTTTGTTTAAAGATGGTTTTCTGGATTCAGGAACGGACCTGGAAAGGAGGAATGTTTGAGGGGTTATATTATAACAAAAGTTTGCAAAGTTCGGTCAAGAAAAGATCCTCTACTTATGCTCTTTAAACTAAGCCGGAGAGTCAGGGCAGGTTGCCTATTAGACTCTGCTGAAGACAAGACAGCTTGATTAGTTAAGCAATATATGATTACTCAGAAGGAAAAAAAATTAAATCGCTTGAGGGAACTTGAGAAGACAGAATAATCTGGTGATCAGTGGATGACTGGAACATGTTTAAGTACTGAGGTTGAGTGGAGATAAGAATCAAGCAAGCAGTTCTGCCTGCAGACCTGAAACCAAGCCCCGCATCCCTGTGTGGGAAAAAAAGCACATAGAAATGAGGGCAAAACTAAACAGGAAACAAAAGAAACTTTGAAATAAAACAGGACACAAAAATATAACCTGTGTCCATGGTGAACCATGACAATTGCAGCTCCCGTTAGTGATGAAAGTTCATGATGTCTCAAGCTAAAAGTCCATTACGGGCTTGAACTATTCAGAGTATTAGTAAAAATGACCATCCATGCAGCATTTGAACATATAAGCTGACGTTCAAAAAGAAAAATGTGCAGTATGAAAAAACCATTTGCACACATTTCTACCTATGCCTACTGGTATTTTACCTTGAATGAAAATGCTGTTTGTTTAGGTTGTTTTCCAGTTTCATTCCATTGCCTCTTCACTTTTGTTGCTAAACAGCAAATCATATGTTTATCATATATTTATAAACTAAATTTGAAATTATTGCGAGTGATGAAGTTTTCAATGTTTTTATTACAGTTAGACATTCTTTGACATTTGATTAGGATGACAGTGACTGGTTACTGAAAATTATCATTACAAACACTAGAAATAATCAAAAATGTGCATAACTGCTGCCTGTAAAGAAGCTGTTAAGGTGGTGTTCAGGAATGCAACACAAGTATTGATAAATGA
Organism: Mola mola; assembly: GCA_001698575.1. NCBI lineage: Eukaryota > Metazoa > Chordata > Actinopteri > Tetraodontiformes > Molidae > Mola > Mola mola. Next base: position 3,364,051 of record KV751342.1, read on the forward strand.
CAAAGATGGATATTCTATTAATTTATTTACTCATTGCATTACAGATAAAATCAGTTTTGATCAAGATTTTAGGTGAACAACAATAACCTAAAATCATGCAAAATGATTGCATGAGCGTGAGAGCTTGTAGCATCAACAGCATAAAAGTACAGACTTGAGTAAATACACAATTAAACAATGCATGTGGGGAGGCCATACATGATCCATGCCTGATTAAACTGTGGCCCGGGGAGGAGAACTAGTAAAATTGGCCCTGACTCATCTTGTCATCTTTCAATTACAAAAGCCCCCTTTGGTGTTTTCAGTGCATTTGGGTCAGATAGGGAGGATCGTGGCTAGTGGGAGAGCATTCGTGGCTGTAGATCTGTGTATGCGGACAAAGAAATACAGAGCTGATGCAGAGAGTGAAAGTACAGTGGTGGTTCCAGAAAAAGGGCTGGGGTGGTTTCCGTGGTAGTGTGATTGGTAGATCTCTTATTTTAATTAAAAGGTTTATGTGCATGTTTTGCAATAAACTTTGGATGATAAAGCTAGTTAAGTGTATGGGGGTCAAATTGTTGTATTAAAAAACAAACACAAACAAGTGAATATGGATATAGGAAACTGTGAAAAATGTTAAATATAGTAATTATAACTTTTGGTCAAATAAAGATAAGGGGTGAAGGGTGTCATATGATTTTTATAACTAAGCTTTTAGTTTGACAAACCAAGTTAAAACTAGTGAAATTACTGCCTGGTGGTAGTGGGACAGTGAAAGTGTCATGGTCTGCTAGTATCAAGTGTCTGTCTGTTAGGGTCATTCAGTGTTTCCCTCTTATTTTGAAATTCCGTTGTGTCTATACCCCATCTCCTGTCTAGTCTTGTCCCTCAGGTGTGTGTGATTACTTCTTCTCCCTAATGTGTCCTACCTGTGTCTAAATGTCTACCTCGCCCTCGTGTATTTAACCCCCGTGTTCCCTTCCTCCTGCGCCAGCTTGTCTTATCTTCTGAGTGAGCAGTCCAGCGTATCTTCCGTGTGAGTTCCTTGTGTTTGATCATTGTTCCATGTTCCATTTACTGATTTTGCCTAATCCTTGACTGTACCTTTGCTGCCTAGTTTTGATTTCCCGGTTTAGACCTTGTTAAGTAAAACGACGATTGATTCAGAAAGCCCCCTGTGTGACTCTGTATTATTTGATCCTCTGTACCCCGAACCTGATAGTACAATCTGGCCAGCTAATTTCTATCTGAAATGTATTAGGAATTTCAGTTCCGTCGCTGCTCGCTTCCACGCTCTGACGTCCTCCAAAGCACAGTTCTCTTCGTCTCCTCAAGCAGAAATGGCTTTCTCACGACTGAAGAAGCATTTTGTGTCTGCACCGATACTATGCCTCCCTGAAAAGACCAACCAGTTGATCGTGGCAGTAGACGCCTCAGATGCGGGAGTAGGAGCCGTCCTCTCTCAACGCACTGGTAAGGACAATAAAATTCATCCCCGTGCATATCTGTCGCACAAATTTTCACCAGCAGAGAAGAACTACTCAATTGGGGATCGAGAACTGCTAACAATTAAAGCGGTGTTGGAGGAGTGGAGACACTGGCTGGAGGGGGCAGAACAACCCTTCATGGTATTGACAGCCCATAAAAATTTAAAATATCTCAAAAACACCAAAAGACTAAACTCCAGACAGGCCAGATGGGCCTTGTTCTTCTTGAGATTCATTTTCAATCTTTGTTATAGACCAGGTTCAAAGAGCATGAAATCGGACCACACTTTCTCACCTACATTCACCCGAATCAGACCCTGAGCCTCCTGCCCCCATCTTACCTGCGACCTGTTTTCTGGGGGCCATAACCTGGGAGGTTGTGGGGGAAAGTTAAAGAGGCCCTACAGGGGGTGGAGGTCCCCTCTGGCACCCCTTCTAAAAGCCTGTTTGTGCCCAAGAAGTTACGCAGGTTGGTGATTCATTGGGCAGACACTGCATTAATTTCTTGTCACCCTGGCGTGCGCAGAACTGTCTCCCGGGTACAGGAACGCTTTTGGTGGTCGGACATGCGAAAGGAGGTAGTCGAGTATGTCGCTGCATGTCCCGTGTGCACCCAGAACAAGACCATCCCATCAACGCCCCATCGGACTCCTCTGGCCGCTCCCTGTGCTACTGCGCCCCTGGCTGGACATCTCCTTGGACTTCGTCGCTGGTCTACCTCTCTCCGAAGGTAATACGGTAATACTAACAGTTGTCGACCGGTTTTCAAAAATGGTTAAAATTCATCCCTCTGACTAAACTACCCTCCTAAGGAAACAGCAGAGATCACCCGACTGGGGGCCACAATTCCCAGTGCAATTCTGGAGGGCTAATTGGAGCAACAGGTAGCCTAAGTTCTGGTTATCACCCAGAGACAATTGGATAAGCTGAGCGCATGAACCAAGAACTAGAGACTGACTGCGCGGCCTCACATCCAGGGACCCTGCAAGCTGGACCAAGCTGCTGCTGTGGGTGGAATATGCCCGCAACACCCTGCCTTCCTCGTCCACTGGCCTGTCTCCACTCCAGTGCGTCTTCGAGTATCAACCTCCCCTCTTTCCAGTGACCGAGCCCAAGGTAAACGTCCCATCCGCAGCGGCTATGGTCCGTCGCTGTCGCTGAATGCAGGTCAGGGCTAGATCAACTCTAGTCAAATCGTCGGCAGCCTACAAGAGGACAGCTGATAGAAAGAGGCAAGCAGCACCCAGCTACCACCCTGGACAGAGGGTTTGGCTCTCAACCCAAGACTTGCCAAACTGGGAAGATTCACGTAAGTTAGTTCCAAGATTTATTGGTCCATTCCCACTGTCAAAAGTTATTAGTCCTTCTGTTGTAAGGCTTAATCTTCCTAGGTCCTCACGAGTCCACCCTTCGTTCCATGTGAGCAAGGTTAAAGAGAGCGCCCTCGTCCCAGTCTCCAAATCACCTCCTCCTCCCTGCAACATCGACGGTGAACCAGCCTACACTGTCCGATATTTGCTGGCAGCCAGACGCAGGGGACAAGGAATACAGTATTTGGTGGACTGGGAGGGCTATGGTCCCAAGACATCATGGACCCCCAGCTCATAAAAGACTTATTAAAGACCCATCCTCCGGATTCTAGGCCGCCAGGTGTCGGCCATAAGTACTGTAAGGGTCCGCTAGTATCAAGTGTCTGTCTGTTAGGGTCATTCAGTGTTTCCCCTCTTATTTTGAAATTCCGTTGTGTCTATTCCCCATCTCCTGTCTAGTCTTGTCCCTCACGTGTGTGTGATTACTTCTTCTCGCTAATGTGTCCCACCTGTGTCTAATTGTCTACCTCTCCCTCGCGTATTTAACTACTGTGTTCCCTTCCTCCTGTGCCAGAGGGTCTTGTCTTCTGAGTGAGCAGTCCAGCTTATGCAATTCTGGAGGGCTAATTGGAGCAACAGGTAGCCTAAGTTCTGGTTATCACCCAGAGACAATTGGATAAGCTGAGCGCATGAACCAAGAACTAGAGACTGACTGCGCGGCCTCACATCCAGGGACCCTGCAAGCTGGACCAAGCTGCTGCTGTGGGTGGAATATGCCCGCAACACCCTGCCTTCCTCGTCCACTGGCCTGTCTCCACTCCAGTGCGTCTTCGAGTATCAACCTCCCCTCTTTCCAGTGACCGAGCCCAAGGTAAACGTCCCATCCGCAGCGGCTATGGTCCGTCGCTGTCGCTGAATGCAGGTCAGGGCTAGATCAACTCTAGTCAAATCGTCGGCAGCCTACAAGAGGACAGCTGATAGAAAGAGGCAAGCAGCACCCAGCTACCACCCTGGACAGAGGGTTTGGCTCTCAACCCAAGACTTGCCAAACTGGGAAGATTCACGTAAGTTAGTTCCAAGATTTATTGGTCCATTCCCACTGTCAAAAGTTATTAGTCCTTCTGTTGTAAGGCTTAATCTTCCTAGGTCCTCACGAGTCCACCCTTCGTTCCATGTGAGCAAGGTTAAAGAGAGCGCCCTCGTCCCAGTCTCCAAATCACCTCCTCCTCCCTGCAACATCGACGGTGAACCAGCCTACACTGTCCGATATTTGCTGGCAGCCAGACGCAGGGGACAAGGAATACAGTATTTGGTGGACTGGGAGGGCTATGGTCCCAAGACATCATGGACCCCCAGCTCATAAAAGACTTATTAAAGACCCATCCTCCGGATTCTAGGCCGCCAGGTGTCGGCCATAAGTACTGTAAGGGTCCGCTAGTATCAAGTGTCTGTCTGTTAGGGTCATTCAGTGTTTCCCCTCTTATTTTGAAATTCCGTTGTGTCTATTCCCCATCTCCTGTCTAGTCTTGTCCCTCACGTGTGTGTGATTACTTCTTCTCGCTAATGTGTCCCACCTGTGTCTAATTGTCTACCTCTCCCTCGCGTATTTAACTACTGTGTTCCCTTCCTCCTGTGCCAGAGGGTCTTGTCTTCTGAGTGAGCAGTCCAGCTTA
>KV751342.1:3375287-3387148 GCA_001698575.1 Mola mola
CACAACATTAAAAATAACTTTAAAAAAATACAATTTGGCTTTAAAAAGAACAAGTCTGGTCTCCTGGTTTGAAGTGATCTTGATTTTAATGTCCAAATACAGAGAGTCCTCTCCAGGTTTCCTGTGTTCCTTACCTTTCTGCATGTCCTGAGCTCATCAAATTCTCTTGTGGTCCAGTATCTGTCTTTGAAGAAATTAGTTGTGTTTCTTTTATAAAACAAGTCCCAGTTTTTCTGAGCTTCTCTCTCCAGCTTCGCCCGTTTGAACTCGGACACCAGACACCGCTCATCGTTGAGTCTGTCCAACTCCTCCGGGGTTAAAACTCTGGAGGTGGAGGTTTTAGTCTGTACGGGAGAGTTTAGAGAAAATTCTTCTTTCGTTACTTTATGACCATCAATGAGACTTTCGTCCCCCGACCGTGCCATGATGAAGCTGAGTCTCGGTGCCTCGTAAACTGTCTGATAAATTATCAGCTGTTCATTTATAGGAAATAATTTTTTTATTCGCTTACAACGACTACAGAAAATCTGATAATTAACATCAAAATAAATTGTTTTAAAAATCTTGCATCCAGTTAAATTTGTACACATTTGACGCCCATCTTGTCCGTGATGTTAATACTTCCGTGTAGAACATACAATGTCATCTCGTTTCTTTATTCTGGCTTGTTTTTATTGTTGGTCGTTCTCACCAAACAAAAATACAAACATATTCAAATATGTAATTTGATCTTGGGTTAACTTGTTAATATCTTTGGTATTTCGTAGGAAAAAAATAGTCGATGTCAGTTTGTCTATGGTGACATTTGATAGCCGGACAAGAAGCGGAAGAGGAGTAGCCAAATGACGAAAGGGATGTTTTGCTAAAGGCTAGCTGCAGTCGGCTAACTTTATTGTGTAGTTGACTCCTTATTCTTATTTCCCTGAAATTGCCAGGTGAAGCTCGGCCCTGGCGATTATTTTACATGAATGTGAATTAATTTAATAAAAAAAGAAAAAAATAATCTGAGACATGAACGGGAATACGAATCCGCTGCTGGACAAGGAGGAGCATGTTTTGAAGCTCGGAGAAAGCTTTGAGAAGAGGCCAAAATCTTCTTTTCACACAATCAGATGTGAGTGTGAACACCCCGCTTTGTGTGTTCGCAGAAATTGAAAAGGGCGCAAAGTTTGTGTTGGATTAGTTTGCACACGAGAAGGAGGAAGGAGAGTGGCTGTTTTATACAAAAACCCAGCCAATTATGTGGTTAAGTAGATTTAAACCGACAAACATGGTTACACCCACTGCTAAAATGCTGCAGATATATTTTGAGTTATGGTTAAAGGAACTCTTACTCATTATATTTTAATATTTTTGTTTACTTGCCGGTTTTAAGGGAAGCGAATGCTGCACATCACTGCCTATAACTTTACCTGTTCAAAAGTTAAAAGTTTGCTGGATGAAAGGGGTGCCGTGGTTATGTACAGCACGTCTATTTATACTACGAATAAATTAATCTTGTTTGATATAGAAATTAAAAATATTTTTTGCTCATTATTTTGTTAAGATCTTGCATTTTGGGGTTTATTTTTTGTGAGGCTTAAAAGAATGGCCCAAATTCACAGACCAAAATGAGACTAGAGTATTTTTTTAAACAGTGTAACATAAAAGCAGAAAGCATCGTGCCCATTAGAACAAATCACAGGTGTGATAAAATCATGTAATCACAAGCTCGTTATACAATGTTTTGTAGTGATCATTTAAAATGCGTTATGTGCCAGGCTTTGCAATTAATACATGGTTTGGCATCTTAAAAGTAAGGATGGGCCAAAATGGAAATTCTTGGCAGATAGTGATATTTAATATAACAATTTGGCTGATAACCAATATCAGTACCCTTTCGTGTCAAGGAAATAAAGAAAAATCCTCTCTAGAAAAAATTACTGAACTTCTACTACAACTTTAAGCTCCACCGCTGTGAGCTGACAGGATTGGTTCCCTCTTTTTTGCAAAGACCACCCAGGCTGTCTGAATTTGTTTTTTGGAGACTGTTATTGGTGTATTAGAAAATGAAAGCAGATATCCCCAAAAACATCATATGGACATGTTAACAAAGTGAAAAATGTGATTTTCATGAGAGGAAGTTTTTAAAGTTGCAGCCAGGTGTAGGACAGCAGATATAGCCAGTTCAAAATTAATGAGACACGACAGATCATTGGCCGTATGATTTCATTCAACTTAATCTAATGTCCTTTCAGATGACTTCAAGCCAGCATCCATCGACACAAGCTGTGAGGGGGAGCTACAAGTTGGGAAAGGCGATGAAGTTACCATAACCTTACCTCACATCCCGGTAATACTGTTGATTGTCCTGATTCGTGTTACTATTTTATTTATTTAATTTTTAATTTAATTTTAATTTATTTTAATTTAAAAAAAATCATAAGAACAGATAAAGTGTATTGCTCATTACTTCATGTTGTCAGAAAAAACATCCTGATTATGATTGTTTGGGAACCAGCTCCATGTTTTTGATGTCAAACATTATGTAGTATATTATATTATGTAGTATTAGTATCAGCCACATTAAAACATGATATTGTTTTAAAATTGAATGTGGTGATTAAATGTCCACTGTGATGGTTTGCGATTTACAAATAAAATGAAATGGCTGCAGGTGGATTCTTAAAAATGAAATGAGTAGCATGGTTTCTGTCACTTACAATCATCCAGAGAGATTGCCCTAATTTACTTTTAAGTCAGACAATTAAAGGGATATTTAATATTTTGTTGTTTTTAGTTTTTACTTCATTAAATGCAGATGTAGAATCATAAGAATCACCATTATTATTATTATTGTTTAGTTCTCCCCTAATTTCCCTGATATTGTAAATGGATTCAGTGCATTTTCAGAAGAGAACAGGACACAAGATAACCTGCTTGAATCCACTTTATTGTTCAAACATAAAAAAAAACATTCACTAGATATAAAAATAGATTCTCTATTTCCATGTTTGCTCATTTATCTTCGACAACATAGACTTATTTTTAACATTTCTGCATTTTAGACATTGCAGATTACATGTAAATAACATTGCAACACAAGAGTTCTCTTCTCAGGTACCCATTCTGATGTCAGAGACACATAAGTGAAGGGAGGGTTTAGTTTCTCAGAAGAAGATAGAATATAAATCACACAAAATGATTAAACTTCCTGTATGTTTTAGTAATACAACACAGTGGGGGAAATTATAATTTGATCCCCTGCTAAATTTGTAAGTTTGCTTACTTACAAAGAAATTAGCGGACTCAAATTTTTATGGTTGTTTACAGATTATGGCAATAGACAGAATATCAGTCGAAAATGCATAAAAAACACACAATATAAAAGTTGTAAAATGTTGTGCATTTTGTTTAGTGAAAAAGTATTCACACATCTCAGGAAGGATTTTGTCCCATTCCTCTTTACAGAAAGTTTCTAAATCTTTAAAGTTTCTTGGCCGCTGCTTGGAAACTCAAAGCTTCTGCTCCCTCCACAGGTTTTCTATTGGGTAGAGGTCTGGAGACTGACTAGGCCATTCCATGACCTTAATATGCTTCTTGTTGAGCCACTCCTTTGTTGCCCTGGCAGTATATTTTGGGTCATTGTAATGCTGGAAGACCCACCCACGACACATCTTCAGTGATCTTGCTGAGGAAAGGAGGTTTTCATTCAAGATTTTAACATACATGGCTCCGTTCATTGGCCCCTTAATGCGGTGAAGTCGCCCTGTGCCCTTTGCACAAAAACAGCCCCAAAACATAATATTTCCACCTCCATGCTAGACTGTGGAAATGGTGTTCTTTAGGTCATACTTAGATTTTTTCATCCTCCAAACACGCCGGGTTGAGTTGATGCCAAATAGCTCAACTTTGGTTTCATCTGACCACAGCATTTTCTCCCAAGCCCTCTCTGAGTCATTTAGATGTTCACTGGCAAACTTAAGGCGGGTCTGTACATGTGCCTTCTTGAGCAGGGGGACCTTGCGGGCACTGCAAGATTTCAGTCCATTACGGCGCAGTGTGTTACCAACTGTTTTCTTGGTGACTGAGGTCCGAGTTGCCTTCAGACCATTAACAAGCTCCTGCCATGTAGTTTTAGGCTGCTCCCTCACCTTTCTTATCATCGTCTTCACTCCACGAGGCAAGATCTTGCATGGAGCTCCAGACCGAGGACAGTTGATGGTCATTTTGTGTGTCTTCCAATTTCAAATAATGGCACCAATAGTTGTCACCTTCTCACTAAGCCTTTTGCTGATGGTTTTGTAACCCATATCAGCCTTGTGCAGATCTACAGTCTTGTTCGTGACATCTTTTGACAGCTCTTTGGTCCCATGGTGTTATAGAGATTGGAATGGAAGAAACTGATTCCTAGAGCAGGTGAACTTTATACACATGTCAAGCTAAGATCAGTATTGGTAATTGGTTGATTGTGCACAGTTGTGTGCCACATGGGCACCAGCCAATCTGAGGGGGCCAGAATTCTGGGTGAGCTGTTGGTGGTCAAATACTTATTTCACTCAATAAAATGCACATTTTATAACTTTTATATATGGTGTGTTTTTTATGCACTTTCAACTGATATTCTGTTTATTGCCATAATCAATTTATAAACAAATATAAAAATGTGATTCTGCTAATTTATTTGTAAGTAGGCAAACTGACAAATTTAGCAGGGGATCAAATAATTATTTCCCCTGCTGCATATCAAACAAAAGATTTCATGGCATATGTTTTTTTCTAATGTCATGCAGCCCTGAGCTGTACATTAAAGTACACTGAGAGAAATGCAACTTTAGAAAGGCAATGCAGCTAGAATGCAGGACTTAGAAGAGAAAGCATATGGCATCACATCTAATCTGACAGGAATTGGTAGAATTCAACAACGTAAATAAGATGTCCATGCAGCAAAGTGGACGTGTCAAGTCTATCAAGACATCTACTGTTATTATTAATCACTCAAAGACAGATTATTTGCTTTGTAAATGTGAAGAAAACTCTAGATGTAGGTGGTACTTATTTACATAGTGGTTCTCCTACTAGGGCTCCACGCCTCCAATGACGGTATTCAAAGGAAACAAGAGGCCGTACCAGAAGGACTGCGTGCTCATCATCAACCACGACACTGGGGAGTTTATGCTGGAGAAGCTGAGCAGCAGCATCCAAGTCAAGAAAACCAGGTGATTCATACAGAGGTAGCAGACTAGTGCCTGTTTCAATACATCATTGTTAAATTCAATTTTACCGTTATTTATTTAGTCTGTCACAAAGTGCTTTCTTAAGAATGGTGGATTCAACTGAGCATGAATATTAGCACATGGAAAATTATTTTTCTTGATTTGAGACTGGTTAAAACAAAAATGTCAATATGTCGCTATTTTGATAAAATCCATTTTGATAAAATTCTGTCCATTTTGTGTTGGTGTTTACACCCATTAGAACTTGAGGCATTGGATCTTTTAAGCTTCACAGCTGTTTCTGACATCTTTGGCTCTATCCTTTGGCTCATGATTATGACCGCACCAAAAATTAACGGATTATTCTATCATACTTCTAAACAGTTGTTTATGTTTCAGGGTGAAGAATTCCATTTCAACTTTGCCAAACTTCCTGAAGTAGATATTCAAGTTACTATTCAGATGTTTCAAGAAGAATTCTAATTATTAGGTAAATCAGCTGTGTCAATGTGTGTTTCAGAGCGGAGGGCAGCAGTAAAATTCAGGCTCGGATGGAACAGCAGTCAGTTCGGTCCAGCCAGCCCAGCTCTCAGTTCCGGGCCCCCACCAAGCCCGGGGCTGGAGTCAAGACCTCCCCATCTCCTTCTAAGGATAATCCCTCTCCAGAGCCTCAGCTCGATGATATCAAGAGAGGTAAATAGGTCCAGTCACGACCATAGCCAAAAGGCAAACTTAATTATAACCTATTTAACATAGGCTATATTATTTCACTGTTTCATATCACATATGTGACATATTTTACAAATATTGGATAAATGGATAACTGTAATTGAAAAATGTCTCAACCCCGCTGATGCTGGCAGAGCTGCGAGCTGAGGTGGATGTGATCGAGCAGATGAGCAGCAGTGGCAGCAGCAGTTCGTCTGACTCAGCTAGCGCCTCGGGGAGCGACGACAGCAGCAGCAGTGATGCCGAGCATGATGCCCCACGGCCACTAAGCCAGGCGTCCCCCAACCGCCACCCAATGGCCAATGGAGGGGTGGACCGGCAGCAGGGCAACAACCAGCTCATGAACACACTCCGTAAGTATCCTGCAGTTAAGCGTCCTTTACACAGAGAGAAGGAATCATTCAGTTTATTCCTTACCTGTGACACCAATATACTACTGTCAGTTCCTGTTTACATTAACCAAGGCATTGTGGGAGTATTAGCATGGGAAGATTAGCTTTTCCCTTTTAAATTATCAATATGGTTTTTAAGGCTCAAAATGTCCTTACACACTACAATCGTATTTGAAATTTATCCCAAAAGTAATCAATAGCAAAAAACAGTGTCAAAATAATTTTATATGCCCTGTGAGAGCTAAGAAAGAATGTAAATTGCTCAGAAGTATTGTGTCCACTGTTTCCAACAGCGGCTCTGGAGCCAAGTGTATGGTAATACAGATAATACAGCTCTAGTAGCAGCCAGGCAAAAATATCCTAATAAGGAAAAGCTGACATAGAGGGAAGACAGTTTAATAAAGGACAAAAGAGCAAAAATGTCTGTTTAATGGAGACAAGCCGGTATGTCTTCTTTGTGCTTTGATACCAAACACAGAGTCGGCTAAAAGGCAGCGTGCGTTCTCAGCGGTAGTGTAATGAGACTTGACATGGTTAAGATTGTATCTAGGTATTATCTGTACATCAATGTACTATGATGTTTGCCCTGTCTCCATAGGAAATGACCTTCAGCTCAGTGAGTCGGGCAGCGACAGTGACGATGACTGAGCTTTCTGCTGCCCTCTGCTGGTCAGTCCCTCTCTCCCCACACTCCTCCTACTCCTGGTTCTCTTGTACCTTTGCTGTGATAGCTGACCCCAGCTATATATCTTGGTTTGACTGTATTCTTAATTTTATTTTTGTATATCCTTAAAGCAGGGCAGCCTGGAACTTTTAAGAGTGTATTTTTATTAGATGTATATTTTGTTTTGTATTGCAGAATTTTAGAAAAAAGCATCTTTACTCGCAAGGTTGGGAAGATGATCTTTTAGAGCACACATACATATTTTCTGTGCTTAGAGCAGCTAGTTTGATCTACTTCTATCATGTGTCTTTTGTTGGGTTTCGTTTTTATGACAAGACAAGGTAGAGATCCTCACCTTGTCTCGTGGTTTATTAAAGAAAGTTTTTATATTAGTAATTTTTTTTTTGCAACCATTTAGAGAACAAACATGCATTTTATCCTCTGCTTATGTAGTGTGTGGAGGTCAGTGTGGAGCACAGAATAATCAACTGTTTTCCATGTCTTTCTAATCTCAGCTGCAGTTGTAAGACGTTTGCTTATTAGAATAATTAATGACTCACTCATCAATATTATATCAGATGACATTTACTAAAGGATGAGAATATTTTATGTCAGCAAATCCCATGAATTTGCTGAAACTTCCTATAATAACTGCTCGTAGTCACTTTCATCAAACTTCACTCAAACAGGAAAAAATGGTAAGTTTTATTAGAACTATTTTCAGCTGCCAATTAATCCACACTTTGTGTCTGATTTGAGTAACTTTGGTAGCAGCATGATGAATGTGGGACTGAGTCAAGATGAACAACAGTGGTTGTGTTCAGGGTAGAATAACAGGTGCTGTCTTGCACAGATGAAGATTTTGGACATAATACTTGAGTTTTGCATCTCAAAAAATGATTGTGATTTTTCTTTAACTTTAGGTTATATAGTACATAATGTACAAGTTTGACTCAAGTTACCGATGTTTAAATGTGAGGACAAGTAAGACTAAAAAAGTAAAGGTTTGCGAAATGTATATTAGCTAATGGTGTTGTCATGGATAACATGTTAGCAAATGGATGAATGAAAGTATTCACTCTAAGTTTTATTACTTCTTTGGTGTCCTCTAGGTCCTGAAGAAAATGTCTGGCTTGTTGTTGAGAGCTGAAAAAACTAAACTCATATGTTCAGTCTGCTCTGTAGATGTAGACCCAAAACCAGTGTGCTGAAAGGGTCTAAAATGCCCAGTTGAGCTGTAAAGTTGGATAGAAATGCCAGTGACGGTGGGAAGCCATGTGGGTGATGAATGCATACTCTACATCAAATGGAGGATTTGAGTTTTTAAGTTGTAACATTTCCTAAAACAAATGTTTTTTTCTCAGCTGTGTGTAAGTATATTTGTTATTCTTTTCTGATCAGTGTAACAAGTTACATTATCATTATCAGTCATTATTCTGAGGAACTGAAAACATTAAGCCCATCACAGTCACTGACCAGGTTAATCAAAGTGAGGGTCTAGATTTGAGGCATGGACATCAATAACAGCGATTACAAAGTCTGCATATCTGTTAAACACCCTAAACCAACACCTGTTAACCACTTTAAACACCTATACAAATTAAAGTTTTGGGGAAAAATAGTTCAGAGAACTTTATTTTCCTATTTTCCTTCTCAAAATGTGTGCTTGTGATAAGTTTTTTGTTTCGGCAATGTGATTGTTTTCATATGGAGAATGTCTTATTTTTGAGCCCATATTTTCATATAAAACATATATCATATTATAGGACCATTCCATGCCTTATAGTGTCTCAGTTTGGAAAAAAAAACGGTGAATGTGTCATTTTCTGAATATGCCAAAGAGCTGAGCGGCCCCTCACCTCGTGCACAGAGCGTGAAATTTCGCAGTCTAACAGTGTTGTGTCGCTGTTTAAATTTGGTCATTTTGCTTTTCTTCCTGACTGTTTTTACTGGTTGAACAATATGTCATTATTAACCCTCCTTTTATCCTCGCATTTTGTAACATAGGTTATGCTTAGGGTCAGCTTGACCTCACAGTTTAGTCCTCCAGAATATTATTAGAATCTTGATGATTACCCAAATTTATGTTTCATTTACTTTTGTTGACTACCCGAATAAGAAATATACCCTTTCACTGTCAAGCACCTGTGACGACACCTCATTGGCACAAAACCTTTTCCTGGTCATTTTCAATTAGAGAGAAAGAAGAGAAAGAACACAATGCATGGAGGTAAATAGTTTACAGGGTTACTGTCCAAGTTTTTATATGTTTGCTCTTCCTGTGAACTGTCAATGTCCACACAGGAATCATATGTTCTTGTGGAATGTCCCCCATTTTATCAAGCATTTATTTAGAGTCGGTAAGCATTGAATGGGATCAAATTGACACCAAGGATACAAGGAGAGTTAATACTGCAAAGTGCAATCTAAAGCACAAATAACTTAGTTATAACTAGTTCCATGACTAAGTGCCAAGACCTGATTTCATTTTAAAATAAATGTGATAAAAACATTCTTGTGGATTAGTAAAAAGTTGGGTGATTTACAGAATATTCAAACTGTAGAGGATCTTATTCAAATTAATTATACATCAAATAACTTTGTCCTGGCTCTTATCAACCAACTGTATGTATTTTATTTGGAGGGAGAAGCAGGAGCTATTTGTTCACAGGTGTATTAACTTCCTAGTATTCTACCTACTGTTAATCGATCCCATCTGCTGATGAGCTATCACTTGCATGTTTCCTGTTGTCCAACTGGATAAATTGAGATACATTTGTTCTATGTTGGTGAAGGCAAATTTATAGCTGCTTGGAATCAGCAAGTATGGAAAAGAAACTTTTCCAAATAATGCTTTATGACTGTGATTACCATGATTTGAAAAAGAAATAGACCAGAAAGCAAAGTAGTGTAACACCAAAAGTCCTAAAACAATGCATCACGCTGCTCTTTTTGTTTCTATCCTTTGATAGAAACAAAAAGAGCAGCGCCTAATGTGTCTAATCAGGTCCTGTGACAGCATTTTTTTTTCCATATTTGAGATAATGCTGTGCACCATCCATTTTTTATTGTTTACTAATGAATTTTTAAAACCCCAAATGGTTATGTGGCATATTGTAATAAAACCCTTCAATCACAGGCTCAACCACTCTGGGGAACGCATATAATTAAAATGAATCTGTTTATTTAAGTTTTAACTGTTGTTGGTGTCTTTTATTGTACCTGCATTTCCCAAATGTGTTAAAAGTGGTTCATCTTTGCTTCATGAGCTCTAAGAACACAACCAAGGTGATTGTGCAACAGGGCCAAGATCCCCTCTAGTGGCACTGACAAGCCACAGACCCTATAACAAATGGACCACAACTAAAATGCCTTACTCTATAGATAAAATTGAAAATATGTTTTTATGATTAACAATGCAATGTACAGGCCGTGGCAACACACAGACAATCCTTGACAACCACTGGCGCTCTGTGGCAACTCAGTGACAACTTGTGGCAATCAGTGGCACTCTGGCACCTCACTGTCACCATCTGGCATCACCGTGGCATTGGGACTTTTATTATTAGTAAAAAGTGATTTTTTTTTTTTTAAATATTTAACTGCATAGATAAAGGTTGAGCAAAATAAGATGTATTCCACTTTATGAATGAAAAAAATACAATTCAGAAAAAAACAAAATTGTTTGCCGTTCAAGGTTTTTTGAAATTACTGATTATATGACAAGTCTGGTCATTTGTGTAGTTTCATTGATATTATTGTGCAATTGGTATTACTAATATACTGCACTGATGTGAAACAAACTCAGCGTTTGACAAACACCGTAACAGTTTCTCTCTCTAGACAGTAGGGAGAATTTCTGGATTGGTGCAAAGGCTCTGTAACTGTCTGTAATTGTCCATGAGAATTCCCTGAAAACTCACTTTTTCTCTCTTCATAACTTGTTTTCCTGTTTTCAGAAAGTTATCTGTGATCTTGGCAAACAGCAATTGAATAACGGCAAATTTAATCATCAGGTATAAAATGCACACAGGTAGTTAGTCAAACCATGAATGTTTTTGTTGCGTCTCTGGCTCGTGCCCATTATTTTTTCATCTCAAATCTCTACTTAGATAGATAGGCCTCATTGTTAGATGATTGATACTGGACAATGTAGTGATGTACAAGATGTGTCAAGTCAGTGGCAGTGTTTGGCATATTAGTGTTAATTGTGTAAGGTAAATAGAATTGCGTAAACACAGGTTGAGAAGAAATAAGTTTTGCAAGTTTTGCAGCATTTATCCTACTTAATAAAGTAGGACAAATGCATATGTTCTTTCCACAATGTCATAAATGTCACTGTCAAACAGATGCAGCACAAAGGAGCTTATATCAGGGGCCCATATGAATAAATTTGGGATGCAGTTTTAATTGTTCTGCCTTGTTAAAATGGCATTCAATAGTTTTTGTTTCCCAGTTTCCCATCGATAAATTTGATGCTTAAGCATGGCCTTTGAATATAGCCTGACAAAGTAGTGGGTCTCACACTCCCACAACTGTGAACCTCGAGACTGATGATATGTCAGCTATGTTTTCTTAAACTTTACCAAGTGATTTGTCTTGTGCATGAACTCAGCCAAAGTGCAATTCTTACTTTACTCTTACTTACTTTTTGAAAAATCTTTCTGTTAAAAGGTACAACTTGTGTGTCAGGATGAGATTAGAGGAGATGACATGGTTCCCGCTTTTTTTTATTTCATCTCATATATACAAGTATGTACACATTTTTTGAGTTTCAAACTTGTTGAACTTTCTGGTGACATAGATGAGGTTATAGAAAATAACTAACAACTAGTGCTGATACATTAAGAAATGAAATAAAAATATATATCAATATAATAA
>KV751342.1:3387425-3406405 GCA_001698575.1 Mola mola
AAGGAGGTTAAAAAGTACATAAATAAAAAAATAAATAATATGTTGAAATCACTATGATATTGAAAGTGAAACATGAAACGCTCTTTTGCTTTTGCTGAGCAGTCTTCATCCTTATTTCCTTAGCTGGTTTTCACAGTCCATGTCACACACTGCAGGCGCCTCTGTCCTGCACCACTTGGCTTTCAACAAAGTATGTTTCAACTTTCTGTTGACTTTATCATCTGCATTAAAAGAACAACACCATAAAGAAAACGAGTTTTTCTTTGAAATATAACTGCATATAATATTACATATTATGAAATTGATAAAATAAAATGCCCCTATTGTCTATAGCCAGAAACTTTTAAGGTATTTGTCAAACACTGAGTTTGTTTCACATCAGTGCAGTATATAAGTAATACCAATTGCACAATAATATCAATGAAACTACACAGATGACCAGTCTAAAAAAAAACCTTGAAAAGCAAACTATTTTGTTTTTTTAGGAATTGTAATTTTTCAGTCACAAAGTGGAATACATCTTTCTTTGCTCAACCTTTATTTATGCACTTAAATATTTAAAAGAATTTCACTTTTTCCTAGTATTAAAAGATCCAATGCCACTGTGATGCCAGACATTGCCAGTGAGGTGTAACAGAGTGCCAGTGGCTGTCATGGATTGCCTGTGTGTTGCCACAGCCTGTGCATTACATATTGTTATGATAAACCACATTTTCTATTATTTCTACATTTTCTATTTACCTATAGAGTAAGGCATTTTAAATCATATTTGAACATTGATCATAATGGTGAAGAAGGAAAAAAAGGAAGTGAAAGAATATGTTTTAATTCTGATTAGAAGTATATTTTCATCAATAAAGGGGGGAGCATGTGACATGTAGAACATCCTAGCTGTTATGCATTTATGTGATGTTTACATACCAAAATCTCACTTAAGTTAGAAGACATTCCAGAAAAGTGTCACTGCAATGCCACTAAAGGGATCCTGACATCTCTCCGATTGTGAGTTAACAGCTACTGGCCCACAACACAGTACTCAAAAGCAGAGCAGTTTTAAATGTACCTTTTCTTTTAACACATATAAACTGTTGAAAAGAAAAAGATAACATTTAAATATGGTTGACTGACTTTTGTAAAAAAAAAATTACACAGCTCATCAGTTGTTGTCCTACTGGATTTTAAACTCTCTAATCAACAAAGTTGTTGAATGAAAAAGCAAATCTGTAATCTGCATCACACCTTAAATGTACTTTATTCTCCTTTTGTTTTAGTGCTACGTTCATGTGAGATGTTTGTACAAAATTGCAGCATATTAAAAGTTTGCAGATGTATTAAAAATTGATTTTTTTCCCCCTCTTTTGGTCTATGCTCATTGTTTACTAATAAATCAGATTTTTATTATAGTTTTTATCTTAAAAAAGGATTCATGAAAAAAATCACAGATTAAGAAATTGCATTGAAGCTACAGATTGTAACCGCGGATCTAAATGCATACCATGTGGGGGTGACAACAGTAACAATGATGTTGAAAGTCTCTAATGCTGGGAGAGACTGTTGATAGTGAAGACTGTAGAGAGACTCAATTGTACAGTCCTAGTCACGGTAGGTCTGCGTCACCATCCATCACAGTAAGTGACGGAACAAATACACATAAGTGTATAGTTTGGTGAAGTAAAGAAGAGGATGAGAAAAAAAAAAACAACTTATGAGACGATGAAAATTTGGCACTTGGAGGAAAAGTTGCAATGTCTAGTATAAGGTTAAAATTTTGAGAATAAAGTCAAAGTGTCAGAACAAAGACGAAATATTGAAGTACAATTCAATCAGACGCCGTGCCCTCCTGAGCGCCTCACCTTCAGGATCAAACAACTTGATCAATTGTCTAATTATGTCTCGTGATACTACATATGCATGCCATTAGTTTGGAAGCGCATCCAGAGTAGCGTAGTTAGTGAACATTGTACTGCTATAGATGGGGAAGCAGTAAAAAGCAACCTGGAAATGAATATTAATGTGTAAATTAAACTCAAATATTTTTACCCCTTTACTTTGTTGACGGCCATCTACAATAGGTAGTACACTAACAATGGATTAATATTTCATAAAACCACACAAAGAAAAACTCTTCCAGTTTGTGAATCCACTGGTATTTAACACCTCAGGTGAACATTTACTAAATATGATATGGATTATATTTGTGGAATAAAAGGTAAAGACTATTTCACAGCCAGAAATGACACACGATAACATCAGAAAATAACTTTGTTGATGATTCTCTTGTTTTTTTTTTTTCCATGTGGGAAATCTTCTATGAATTGCTTTGTTAAAATATACACAAGCTCAGCGTTCAAAACTGTATCCAATTCCTTCCTTTCAGCCTTTCTCCTCAATACTAAAGGAAAGCAAAAAATGAAAATTCAGTCATTATACACTCACCCCCATGTTGATACAATAAAAACGGCAGCAGTCAGGAATTAACTTTGACAAAAGATTATATAGCTGGTCTTAAATAATTATCGTCAAGTGAAACATATGTTTAGATAAACACCTTCAGTTTGATATGAACCACAACAACCTGTACACAGAGCATAACACAATACAGTACTTTTCCCTGCGATGGTGCAACAACTGAGTCACATTTGGGCATTTCTCTTCAAACAGTAACACAAACATACACAACAAATACATAAATAGCTTTTGTTTCCCTTTAAATCATTTATAACGCAATTATATTTTTGATTCTGGCTCTTGCTACAACATGTCATTTGATTGATACTGTATATAAATTAACATCAAAAACAATAATAATAATAATAATAATAATTAGAACAACAATAATAATATAAAAAGCTGTCTGTCTGTCATATACATCTGGTTAGCTTACAGTATGAAATGATAGAATAGAGCAGTTTGCTATGATGGATTGGAGAGTTTTGTCACTTTGAATGACCTCATTCTGTATGCAAAAAGTCTGTTTCTCAATTTTGAGTGTTTTTGAGTGAGATTTGGGTACCATGTTTGCTCTAACAGGAGTCCACTGGGCAAAACTGTTTCCTGGGGATCCAGCTTGGGAAAATGCTCATAAGATTATGGTGACAGTGAAATATCAAAAAAAGGAAAAAAAAATGGGGCCCCCTGAGTTTTCCCTTGTGGCGTCAGTTCTTCTTATCCAAGACTGTAATTAGCACCTTCGGAGGTCATGACTGGTACTGTGACAGCACGTTTGATTACATGAGGCACAAGGAAGTCAGAGGCTGAATGTGGTGAGGAGGAGCAGCCTCCCATCCATAAAGTGTCTCTCAGTCCATCACTGCAGCTGACTGATGACACTAGAGTGTTTCCTTGTGAAGACGTAGACTTTGACTGTCTGATCTGTCCTCCCAAACGGCTTGTTTGGCCCCCTAATTGTGTTCCTTTAAATGTCCGTCTCTAATCTACCCCGGCCCGTCTCCCACCTGGGTCACAAGGGTCACCGTCCCGGGCAGGCTATGGGTTTGATGCAGCGTCCCTGAAACAGCACCAGGTTGGCAGGGCAGTGGCACCCAGCCACGCAGGGCTTGTGGCACGGCCCGATCTCGTTCCAGTTGTCACAGGTTTTGGTGCAGCCCGGTCCGCAGGTGTCATATACCGCACCGTGCTTACACTGAGTGGCTGAAGGAATAGACAGATAAGGTAAATCTGTCAAAAAATGATGTGAATATATTGATACGTTTGATGAACTACTGATCATCCCTATTTAAACTGTTCATTTGACAAAAACAGGAAATAGGTTTCGTGGAATGAACTTTCTGTGGTCCTGTGGTCTGTGGTTCTCACCCAACCAACTGTAAGGTGCTAAAGACACACTAAAGCCCAAGACATTCATAAACATTAGTACTAATATAAATGCATTGCCTCCATTCAATGTACATAGATGAGGCCCAAAAAAAATTTTAGATACAAAAAAGGTGTTAAATTCTTATTTTTACTTGCCTTCTGCATTTAAGCAATCCCTATTGTTGAGCCCTGTATAGTATTTGTTTCTATAGTACAGTTTGATAGCGTGGATTCTTCACACTCCAGTCGGACCAGTCAGTATTTAGATGATGACATGATTTCCCTGGTTCTCAAAGTCACAGACATTGTGATAACTCTTAAATCTCATTGTTTGGGTTTGGATGAATTTAGAGGCTGATTTGGAGAATAGTTCAGGAAAGTAGAGTTGCTGGTTTTTTTCAGATTGGAAGTCGAAGGCAAACCTCAATAGCAGCCCAATGCCCATTGATGTATAGTATATTACACAGGGACAAAACCATTCATCTGTTATACAATCTGCCTGATCTTCTTCATCTGTTAAACTCACGTGAAATTCTAATTAAGTTACGAGTGCTGTTACTCACCCATACAGGTGGTGTCAGGCTTCCAGAGGACAGGTACTCCCTCCCGCTCGCAGGCTCGGCTGTAGGCGATGAAGGACTCACAGTAGCAGTTTTTATGGACCGGACACTCACACATATCTGTCACACACGACCTGACGAAAGCAGGACGACAAACAACATTGCAGGCTTAATCAGACTTGGCTCTACACGGGTGGGTGACAATTTTAGCTGTTCCTCATTTATTTTAAGGGCTATTTCTCGGAAAAAAAAAAGACTTTAGTTTAGAAAGGTAAGGTTAAGACAAGGAGTAAAGTTAGTCCTATTTATGATAGCCAAAAAATCTAACATTTGCCTCAAGGTTCAAGACTCTATACAAAATGACGAGCCCTCTATCATTAAACACTCAATTCAGATAAGGAAAAACTATTATAAAGCCCCATAATTGGATAATTATGACCTTGTTGTAAGGGTTAAAAGGCTACAGTATGCATTTGTGTCAATAAATCATAAACATTGTTTAGTTCTTTATTAGTGGTATAGCTGGTTTATTCCCATTGATTGTAAAATAAACAAAACATTGGAGCCAATACATCCTGATTACCCCCTAATGGCTGGCTGTAGTACAGGTAAAAAATCCTGCCACTTCCGTATTTGCCGACGGGACATGGGTCGAACTAAAAATTCAAAATGCTTTCAATCAAAAACACTTTTTCCAAAGACGGCTTCTGTATATTTAGGTAGGTCTTATCCCGCTAATATATGTTCATATGTAAACTCTTTTGTTTGAAAGAAAGTAGCTTTTGGTTGAATCAATTGTTTGATGATTTAAAAGGGGGGTGAACCATCACGATTGACAGCTGAGGGGGTGTACAGGGACAGCAGTGACTTGATACTGTGTCTTCACCACTCAATCACTACTGCAACTCTGGCTCCATATGAGAGGACCAGGGCAAGATGGCAATGTTCATATCCAGGATATTTTGGTTTTATTATTCAGTGGAAGGAAGTACTCTAGATCCATCTTTATATATGTCAACATACATACTCAAAACTCTAACCTGTAAAAAGGGGCAAAGTCAACCACACGGTGGCACTTCTGAAACTCCCAGGACTTGATCTTCTGGCACTCTCTGTGGGCGCGAAATTTGACTTTGACACTGCCGGGGCACAGGAAGGACGTCGGACGGCGAGGCGGGTGCTGTTGAGAGCAAATCTCATTACCCTCAACTCGCCATGACTCAGCAAACTCATCCACATCAAACTTGAACAGGCCGTCGCCTCCCATGGTGTCGTCGCGCTTGTGGCCGTTGTAGTTGCCGCAAAGGCCACAGAGGCGTCCACGCAGGTGGGGAGCAGCCACCACCTCCACAAAGCTGTCGCCATCCCATGTTATCTCCAGACCTGCAAGGGGAAGTGGACAGTCATTCATTTATTTCATTAACCAGAGGTAAGTGCGCTGTGTGCTTTTTAAATTCAAACCTTGAAAAATTAAGTTGAAGTTATTGTTACTGTCATAGCTGTGAATAGCTTAGAAGTATGGATACATCTTCTAAATGTGGAAAGATTGAGTGCAAAGTTTTGTTCTGGACCTGCGGTTTGGTCTTTTGGTTGTGGGTCTTCAACTCTTGGATTTGAAAAATAACCTTTCCTAGCTTTTCCCATAGATTTCAACCACTCACTCACTGTGAGTTGTCATAAAATTAGTGGTAAAAAATAATAACTGGAGCTCCAGTATAGATTAGTTCATGAAATGGCACGGTGGTAATTTTTTTAATCGACAGCCGTGCTTTGTGATGATGTCTGGAGTTTGCGATCAAAGTAATATACACTAACATTAATTACATTAAAAACTTGTTTAAACTTAAAAAATATTTACTTTTGCAATTAAGTTAAACATTAAAATTCAAAGTACAGAATCTGGATCATTGTTTTTTTCTGAAACTTGTAGCGCTACATGTAAATGTGTAAAATACAAAAATAATAAGACAAAGAAACTATAAAATTTATTGGTCTTCATAATGACACTAGTCAATATCAATGTATTGATAATTATTAGTAAATAAAAGTAATCATATCAACATCATGATGCATAATATCAAAACTTAGTCACTTGGTTGTGTTTAAAATTTGAAAAACCACTATTATATTAGTAAGGGTTGTTCAAATTAATGATCTGCATTCATAAAAAGTGCCAAAATCAGGCAGGACTCAACTAAAATCAATTGCTAATGAAAATTGCTTTTGTTTTCTTTGATTACAGATATTAATTAAAAAATCTTTTGAATCTTTGGCCTCCCTGAAAGATTGTTTTTTGCTGACCTGCAATGGTGGTGAGTTTGAGCAGGTATCCGTCCAGGTCAATATGCACCCCGGTGCCGTGGTAGGGCAGGGCAATGCGGGTGCCGTTCCTCCGGACCGTCAGGTGCTGGTGGAGACTGAGGCTCAAACCTCCCAGCCGAATCTCAACAGACTGAGTCCAGGAGAAGGAACGAGTCCGCCGGGCGTCATTTTTCACCAAAACCTTGGAGAGAAACGGGACATACAGGTCAAGCTCCTTTTAATTCTTAAATAAAGATATAATGCTTAAAAAGAGTTCAATTAAAGAACAATATTCGTAGTCAGAATGTCTTGTGTGTGTTGTACAAATTGTACTCTAATATTTTAGGAAATGCGCTTGTTTTGTAAAATGGTAATATTAGTGTATTTCTTTTTCATCTGACGCTGTTACAAACACACTTCTCTTTATGTTCTTGTTTGATGTCCTTTAAAATCCTACCATGAAGCTTGAGTCTGGGCTGTTAATGTTGAGGTTATTCCCAGGTACTCCAGAGGGGGCGCTGCCACAATCCCGAGTTAGTACGTACTGACAGGTTCCCTGAAAGTTAAAGGTCCTGCCATCGAAGGTATTGTAATGAGGGTCCCCAAAGACTGTACATACACCTGGTTCTACAGAGGCAGTGGCAAAAGAGAGTACAAATGGATTAAATATAGATTCCAGTTTTAAAAAAAACAAACCAAAGATGAAAGAAATCAGTTACAGAAAACTGCCTTTCATTTGAAGTTCAGCAGATCTAAATACCATCAGTGGGCAAATAAAAATGTATTTTTCTGTTACCCCCAAATTTATCAAAGGGAAAATTCAAATTTCAAAGGTTTTTTACAGTCTAAAAGGATAATTAATAACAAATTTTAAATTCTAAAGTAAATAAAAATAACTAAACATGAAGTACATATCTCACATCAGCTTATCTAAAACTCTACAGTATGAAGAATTGAGCGTAAAGGCCTCTATCTCACCCAAAAACCAGTAAGTAATATCACCTGAAAAACAAATCACATTCTTGGCTGATGTTTATGGGAAAGACTCAACTAAATCTACAGTGGCTCCGCTGAGGTATATTTCCATTATCCTTAATCTTGCAGTGTGGAAATTTTGTCTCCCCCATTGAGATTAATGAGAGTAGTTGCACAAAAACGCATGCTGAGTTGTTGAGATGTCCTTGGATAGTTAGATTTCTTTTTCTTCCATTCTTGCCACAAACACCAGATTTTAAAAGTCTTGTGTACAGTGACTACAGATCAAATTATTTAGGCTCTTCACAAGGGCCTGAATATAACATTTACATGAAAAAGTCCTAGACAACAGGTTTTAAAAGTATAGCTGTAGAATTTATTTTATCTTGATGACTTTATTAAACACTATCAATAGAACTAATCTAATTTTAGATTTACCAAATCACAATTCTAACTACATTTAATCCACAATCCATTAATTAAATTTTAAAATGTTCTAAAATATAGCCACTTTTTGAAGGTACCTCTTAAAATATAGGGAGCAGTGTATCACCTGCTGTATGTAAACTCTATGCTGGCTTGTGTGATCTCTGGTTGTAGACAGGTAAATTGTGGAATGAATGGGCCTCTTGCTTACAGAATTGTGCCTTCATATTAAACTTGGTCATGATCTCGATCATGAGCTCTGCTTAAATGTACCTGAAACACAGCTGAAAATCAGACCAGGGACTAAATCTAAACTAAGACTGTATTGGTGTGGAAGTTTGTTAATCATTAGTATTATTTTTTTTAATTCATTTATTTAATGTTTTTTGTATACATTTTTTTATTCATACATACATTTTTATATTCCAATTTTTGTTATTACTGATTTTGTATTTGTGTGACCCTGGATGGGGGTGGAGGGTAATGTCTATGTATGTGTGTTTTGCAATTTTGCAGTTTTTGGATATTATAATAAAAATGAATAAAGCGAAAATTGTTGTTACATTTTTATCAGTTCCACCTTTAAGGAACATGCATAAATATAATAAAGATATTTCATGGGTTCAACTTCAAGATTTTTGATTGGTTATTTAAGGATGAGTGGACTGCTTGCTAGACTTACTCACTTTCAGTGCAAACTGGACAGCAGCCTGTCCTGTTCAGGATCTTATTCTGCATGAGAAGAGCCGGGACACACATTGTTAGATCCCTCTCAAAGGGATTGGACACATTATTAAAGGCTTGCAGAACACCTGAACATTTGATGCAGACTTAACAGAGAGCAGATCAAAAACACGATACATTATTTTATGTGACACTACTAACAAACAACTAAGAATATTAAAGAGTATTGAGATAGATAGGATTTGATGGCAGTAAAATATATATATATATAACATTGTCAACTTTTCTGACAATAATACCATGTGACATTAAATGAAACACACTTTTCCAGAGTTCTGCAGTAACAAAATAAACAGAAACTCAAAATGACATTAAAAGCTTGAAAAATTGGGGTGAAGTCTAGCAAAGATCCACCAGATATCTGGAGACAAACATTTTTTCCACATGTTGCTGGCAGAGCTGCTTTCATGCTGTCACAGAGACAGATGGAACATAAATTAAATGAAAGATAAAAACAGAGGAACAGTTTCTATTTTGACAAGTTCACAGTCAAACCATGACAACCACAAAGAAGACCCCATTACTCCAACTACAACTGCTGAGCTCAGTCTGTGTGTGTGTCTGCAGTATGTTTCAGCTTCCATCAGAGGTGCAGATCAGAGGAGTCTTTCATATACTTTTCTGTTGCCTCAGGGAAGGCCCTCATTCGCACAAACACACTCTTTTTTTCCCTGTCTCTCAACACTCACCGCTCATCCGTCATCACACACAGACGTACACTCAATACACACTCCAGACTGCTAACCTCTGCGAAAAGGGCAATCTCTCTCTTTGAAGCGGCTGCTTTTTGACAAACTGGGGACACGCGCACACACACACACACACACACACACACACACAGTTTATGATGACTGGTTTCAGGGGCCTAAATATAGGGAACCTCTTCTTTGCTGTCACTCAAATGTCACCCAGACAAAAGGCCGTTGGGAGACACACTGTCTACAAAGGGATGCACGCACTCTGCCGACCTGCCGCTGACCGCAGGATGACGGCATGGGAGAGCATGCATGGTTGTGTGTGTGTGTGTGTGTGTGTGTGTGTGTGTGTGTGTGTGTGTTTAGAGGTCAGAGGTGGACTGTAGTGCCCTTTGTTAGATAGTCAGACTCATTATAACTTGGGATGTGTGAAAGTGTATACATTGAGAAACATATGGCTTTGACTTTAAAATGATTGTTATGAAACAGGTGTCTGTGTCTTCATATGCAGCGTGTGAGTATTTGTTGTTCTTGAAGAAGTGAAAGCATCCCAGTCTCCAGGAATTATTTTCACATTGGACAGTTCTCTGTTACATGCTTTAAGCCCAGGATCTCCACGCATTACAGTTGCCACACAGGGTGTATGGGGGCAATGGATATACGTCCAATCTTCATATTGAACATTGACTCATAACAATGTTGTCTTTGGAACTTAAAGAAACATTGATAATAAACGAGTGTGGTTTGGACTTGCTCTATGTTGAGTGTCATGAAATCAATTTGAATTTGAGCTAAAAAAAAAAAATTGAACTTAACATTGAGTTAAGTTCACTTAACTTTAAATATGTATGTTTTGTTACACTGCTTATCACAACTCAAAAATGTAGGGATCATAAATACACAACACTGAATTTCTTTTCAAGACAGATGGTCATTTGAGGCTACCTAAATGCTAAACACACAGATGTCACATCCATTTACACAGACGTGACACACTGACGACACACTGACTGACTTCTGGTTTTACCTCACTGCCAGTGTCTATAAGGGCCACGTTGATGTGACATAATATGTAAATAACACAATTTCAATGTTCAGCAATATTTAATCTGTTATGTAAAGATGCTAACAGTGCTATCAGTTTAAAGAGAAGTGTGTTCAGGTTTTTGATCTTGACAAGAACATGCATGACCATTACAAATATGCCATTTGGCACGGTGTCATGAAGGAGAAAATCGTGTTAACCTGATGGTCCTGCTAGGACTGTCAGGGTGTCACCTGACTGTATCATATCGTGTATGGGTCATATTAGATTTCCATCAAGAAAGAGAATTTTCACCCATGTGTTTTCTGTTTGTTAACATTTTCATAGGCATGGAAGTAAATTTGTGCAACACCATGTTACCTGCTGTAAATTCACTCATATAACTGAACTTAGGTAACAAACATACTTTTTAAAATCAAATGGGGACTTTTCCCCAAACATACCTGTGGGTGAAAAAAAATACTTGCCACTATGTAAAGGATCTTGAAGTCCGTTTTCTGTTAAATTGAACCAAGGTTTATTATTCTTGCAAGAAGGAGCACACACTATGACCTCTCAGCTGTAATGCTCGAAGCACAAATGTTTCACTTACCCCTTTATAGTCAGACAAAAACATGTCCTACAACACTCTGATCCCAGTTTCTCATTAACTGTCTGGTAGTGAAATGCCTCATACTACCATAAAACAATGGGAGTATATGTGCTATCTTCAGATGTTCTCTTAGTTCCAAAAACATTGTATATTATAAAGGTCGCCATGACCTCACACAACGTAGTTCCTTTATCTTACACAACAAGCTAGTGAGAGTACAGACTTATTTTTATATCAATAACCCATCTTTTTCTGTAACTACATCAAACCAAACCAATCTACCAGCACTGATAAACATGAATACATTTGTCAGGTGTACCTGTTGCTCATACTCATTTGTCATTTAAATATAACGTCATATTGGTAGTAACATTTGTAGTAAACAGGAATTTGCAAAATAGAAAATAAAATAATTTGATCATAAAATGTAAAATAACAATCAGTGTAGTGGCTCCATGGTTGTAAAGATAAAATGGGATTATAGTTGATAGCAAAACCTAATCCCAGAAATTAAACAGAGCTAGCCTATTGAAAATATAATAAATGCTCATCTTAAAGTGTCTGTTCCCAGATGTGGGAAAGATTGGTTTTCACCTTTAGTAAAGTGAAACACTAGGCTGTTTAAAAGTACTCTTCAAATACTAAATCAATCTCTGTATTTTTTCTGGACACTTTCTCATTGCAGACCACCTACATCACCCTGCATTCGCCTGTCCTGACCACAGACGACAGGTGAGGGCTTGTTGTAACTGCTGGAAGCGTGTGAACTTGGAGTAATGCCGACGCCGCCTTTGACTGCGTGACCACCAGCGGCCGGGCGGTATGTGAGGAATCCATTCCATCACCCACTGGCCAACAGATGGCCTGCAACCAACCTCTGCAACAGGTGAACGCAGCACAAAAGTGCCTTCCTTCATAAAGTTCCCTAAGCATTTGACAGCCAAAGTCACGGTTCTGTGGCCAGTAACATTGTGCTAAAAGGGCAATTTGCTGCAAAGGTGAAACCCAACGGTTCACTGCTGACTGAAGGCCTTTTAGCAACATGAGTCTGAGCTACTAGGAAGGCTCTGCACCAAAGTCCTGAACTTTGAATTTCCTGAACAAGTCTTTAAACAAGTCATAATGTGCTCTTTAAAGGTAAAGTACTTTAATATTAAATATTTGAAAAAAGTAGTCAAGTTCTATCTAAAATCCTCAAATTTGTGGCCTGAATCTAACTCAAGTCCATATCACAAGTCTAAAGTTGACAGACATGCTTTATATTATCTTATAATCTTTATATCCTATCTTCTAATGATAGACAAGTAATCACCTATTAAAATGCTAAACGCTTCCATCTGAAGTTATCCAAACATACTCAATATAAACTTAAATAAATATGTTTACGTACAGTATATTTTTATCATGTGAAGTTTTAGCTAAATAACTGAATGACATGTGAAATCCCACAATTAAACAGACCCTAAGAAGACAATGTGGCCTGAGCAGAAGGACACGATGGCGAGGATTGACACCTCAACATGAAGTAAAGTTAACAGGCTTGTTTTAGTTTGATTCTCTGCGGTGAAAGAGTTAATCTGGCTGCATCGCCTGTAAATCAGAGGGGTGTCGCTGTTTTGAGTTGTCACGCTACACAAAGGGGTTAGTCATGGGCAGATGAGACAGAGAGGAAAAAGCATAAAGTGGAGTATACATATAGTTGTGAAAAACAAAGATGAAATATTTATTATTTACCATATAGATTATGATGACTGGCTGACACCAGATGTCCATGCTGGTGTCAGCCAGCCAGTTTTGAAGTAGCAAAAATGATTAATATTATGATAATTGAAATTTTCTTTTTTCAGATGATATTTATCACAGAAGGAAAATATATTACATAATCATTTTTTCCTAAACTGTTACCCACAAATGTGATAAGAACTAGGGAAAGGATGAGGCCTGTCACTTACCGAGGGGCAGCTGGTGATTGGTACACACTGTTTCGGCCGACACTCGATGTTTCCCTTCACACAAGCACAGAGAGTACAGTTCACTGACGACCACATGTCTCCCTCCTGCGGGACAAACAAACACACCAGGATCAGAATATGGCCGTCATTTAAAACCACGCCCAACCATCTTCCAACCACCTCCCCGCCCCTCCATCCCTCTGTTGTCTCTGCTCTCTCACCCTGTAGATCTTGTTCCGGACTCGGCAGTATTTCACCTCTTCCACCTTAACATACGACAGACACTCCTCACAGCACTGGTCGCCTTGGCAACTCCCTGGCCAAGAGCACCGCTTCTTGCACACAATTGTTGAATCCTGGGAAGATGAGTCCAGCAGCGAAGAGGGGGTCAAAGAAACTTACTAAAAGAATGAGGGGAGGCAGCTTTTGTTTGTAAAGATGTTGAGTGCCATGATTAAAAATAGGGGGTTTGCCTTCCAGCGCCGGTACCTTGCAAGTGCAGGTGGTGCAGTTGTCATGTGTGAATGAAATTCCATTCTCATACACTTCGCTGTGGAACAGACAGCTTCCTAGAGACAGATCGAACACCTTCCTCTGGCCTAGGGGAGGAGGATGAGAGAAATCAAAAATAAAAGACAACTAACAATAATGAGTCTTATGGTGACTTTCATGGGGCTTTTTGTTTCTGCCAGTATGTGGTTACATTGGTTTTCTTTTCTATAAAACAAGAGCATACAGACACCGCTTAATCATTAACAAGTCAAAGTCAAGAGAAGGACTTGAGCAGCAGAAGACAGCAACAGCAGTACTCTGTCGTGAAGCTGCACATTTTCTAAAGGGCCAGCTATTTCTCTCACCCAATGTAACAAATATGGCAGATTGGTCAGTGGCCACTTCCAACTATGCTGCGGTAGCCACCCAATAATGTCATTCCAGGAGGCGGCCCTTTAGTGTAGCAGAGTACTGTCGGTTTGTAAACTACGCCTTTAGTTCAGGAATAATAAACACAAAATAGGTGACACAAAATACGATTTATAAACGCCAAAGCTTGTCTAAACCGGTGCAGTGAACTTTCAGAACTCTTACAAGTCAAACGCAGTGAATTACAGAAGGTTCCTTCTGTTTTTATTTTGTTTGTTTGTTTTTTTTGTTGTTGTTATTTTTAATTTCACAAAAGGAGTACCAGATAAACTAGTTCACACTGTACAAACTTGTGGTATGCAATAAGACTTTGTGAAAAGAAAACTAAAATAGGTCATAGTAGCAAGAGAATGAAAAAAAAGGTTTTGAGATGGTTTGAAGGAACCCAAGCCAGAACAAACCTGACCTAAGCTGTATCACAATGTCCAAAATCCAATATTTTTAAGTTGACCATAAAGTAATTTTCCATTATCTATCACCACTTATCTTATACAGGGTTGCGGGGTTTATTCCAGCGTCACTGGGCGAGGGCAGGGTAAACCCTGGACAGGTCGCCAGGTCATTACAGGACACTATGGGCAATTTAGTCACCAATTAAACTAAGTTGCATGTCATCTGAGAAAGTATTAAAATTACCACCTTAAAAATGTCTAATAAATAGATTATTAGTCAGAATTAAGTTAGTATTATTTTGGTCAACTTTATAAATCCTAGATGACACAGATTTTTTGAATCTTAGCATAATTTTGTAGGTTAGGTGTCTTTGTTTCATGTCCCTCCTTTGTTCATTAAATAGTTGTTTTTTATCATAGTAATGTTATATTCTTATCAGAGGTCACAGGGAAAAGGTCACCGCTGCTGCATGCTGACATCTGAGGAGGTTCTAGATCATTCTCCACACGTGGCTGTCTTTACCGAGGCATCGAGGACAGCACTGTCCGGGTGGGGTGTGGCTGAGGTGGCCGGGGCAGGACAGGACAGGACACACCTCCCTTACGCAGAGAGTTCGCCCTCCCTGAAACAACAACAAAACACTCCTTACATTGCTGGTCCTTCATCCAGACTTCAGCTGGAAAAGGTGATAGGTGATAAATGAAGTTAAATTTGCATTACTAACTGGCTCATGAAGGTGAACTTTGTCAACATTTATGGTAATATTAGCACTAATGTGTTTGTTTGGGAAGGTTGGTGAAATCTTACTCATAAATCATGTATTTACCAAAATAGGTGAAATAAAGACTGCACTGATGTTTACTCACTTCATATGAAAGAATTTAATGTTAAACTAAAACTATTTTTATACATAAACATTTCTCTAGCCAGTCGTTACATAACCTTTAGAGAGAAATTAAAAAGAAATATAGCGTTGTCCTGTTCCTTCTTAGAATAACATTTCTTAGTTTAAATGTGCTGAGATACAAAGGAGGAAATAACAAATTTCTGCATACAGGTATGTCTGTGTACAACCTGCATATGTGTGTATGTGTTAACGAGCCTACGAGTCGCCTCAGCACAGTGTGAGAGCATTAAAGCTGTAATGTGTTTATGGACGTACCTAGGGTTTGTTTGTCTAATGGTGGGGAGAGGGTAGGGAGGGGGAGGAAAGGGGGGTAAAAACAGGCAGAGGATGTTCTAGCTAAATGTTTGTGACTCCCATGAGCCTCCAAAATGAACTTTTTAAGAGGACAGAAGGCTCTCTCAGAAACCTTTAGTTTGTGTGTGTGTGTGTGTGTGTGTGTGTGCTTACATTGCAGGTACACTTGATGCAAGGTTTACCCTCTGGACTGAACTCCTCCTTCTCTTTGTAGAGGCGGCCCTCGAAGATACAACCTGCAGAGGAGAAAGTGTGGCCAGTTACTTCCTGTATCCGTGTCACATGTGCTTCCTTAAGAGACACGTGACAGGTCCCCTTTGAACATTCTGACAAAAAAGGCATTTTAAAAAAATTGAGTTTTACAAATTGGCAAAAGCTTGTTAATAAAATGATAATATCTACAGACCGAATTCACTACATATAGGAGGCAGAAAATGCAAACACATTCTCCTCATATTTCTCTATCTATTTCTTTTATTTTGAATTTATCCAGTGAATTCATTATTAAAAAACAATAAAAACGGACTCAATGACTTGAAGCAAGATATGATTCTAATCAAATTTATTTATACATTTTTAATTTGTGATCTTCGAGTAAAAAAAAAAAAACTGCCATAACTTTACATACAACCTGTAGGGTTTCCCACAGCTGAATGAATGACTACTTGATTTAAATCTAATTGCCTTATAGACTCATAGATTCTCTACTATTTTCTAAAAAAAAAATGTAAAAACCTTTAAAGATTTTGAACTAGAAATTAAAGATTTTATGATGTGTACAAGGTGGATTTGACAGTAAACCTGCAGAAGGGGGTCAGGTTGTACTCACTGGGGCAGGTCGGGCAGCACTTCTTTGGGTGGATTTTGGGGTTCTTGCAGTGGACTACACATTGCACTTCCGCCTCGGTGATAACACCTTCCTGTTGGGAGGTACCAAACATCTTGGGTTTGTATATTTTGAGCATTTTTTTACACACCTTGCATCTGTGCTCCCTCCGAGCATTCTGCCCTTTCATTTCCTTCCTTTTTCCTAATGCTCAGTGCCCTTTTACTCCTCCATGTCTTTTCATCTCATTTCATCCCCACTCCTCTTATCTAATCACTTCCTTGTTATTAAAGCTGTATTCAATGTTTCTTACCTCAAGTCCTTCTTTTCAGAATTACTTAATTATTCTGTTCGTTATATTCTTTCCTCACTCCCTCCCTTTTTCACCTTTCCTTTACCCTTTCCTCATTTCCTTGTGTCTTGCCTTGCTGTTTTTCGCATTCCTCCTTTCCCTTTTCATTTCCACCTTCCTTCTTTGTTGTTTTCCTCCCTTTCCCCCTTTTTTGTTCCATATCCCTCCTTTGCTTCCTCCTTTCTTTCCTTATTTTGCTGCCTCTACCCATCTCCTTTCCTTTTGTACATCCTTCCCCCTTTTAACTTCTAAACACCTTTGTTCTCTACTGCTCCTCTTGAATCTTCAGTTCACTATATGTATGTGTTGTTTCAGATCTGAGGTCATAGTTTCTACATGACGCCTGAGCTGAAGCAACACGCTCACTTCACCTCATGTGAGACACACACCTGACAGCGTCTGGTTATGCAGGGTTTGGTGGAGCTGGTCCAGGATACTGAGCTGTTATAGGATTGTCCATCCAACATGCAGCCTGAGAAAGAGACAGATATTTTTCACATTTTTCACCTAGTCTCAGAAACAGTGTGACTCTGATTCTCTTTTTTTCTTCTTGGAAAATTATGATTTCTAAAGCATCGATGGTGAGCTAAACTTTTGTCCAAGTCTGAGTCAAAAGTATCAAAGTTGTTGTGGTTGTATAACTAGACAGTGAGAGAGAGAGAGAGAGAGAGAGAGAGAGAGAGAGAGAGAGATTAGTCACTCCAGAAATGTGACTGAATCCTAATATTGTAAATACATGTGTTCAAAGGGGCACTATTACAATAAAACAGTGCCATTGGGACAGATTCAGAAGCCACGGTATCCTGCATATACTCCTATAGGTATACTCCATAATTAGTATATTCCATCTGGCCATGGAACACCTTAGGCTCTCCTGGGATGAGCTAGAAAAAGTTGCTGGGATTGCTGACGCTACCACCACAACTCAACCCCAGATAAGTAGAAGTTTATATATAATCGAATTATATAGTTACTAATTGGATGGATTAAGGCCGCTACCAGGTCATAGCCTTGTAGATGTTAGGAAGGCTTTTTCCAGTGTTTTTTCTATGTAGGTAGCACTCGGCATGTACTAGTGCCCATCCTATCCATCATTTTAATGCTTTGACCTAACAACTCAACATTGGTGGTGCAGCTTTTTACAAGGATTGTTCCAGGACTTTTGCAGGAGATATGAAGGATTTCTTTGCTCTAAAATATCAAATAAATCTGTCTGGACAAAATAGCTGCACAATAACTCCACAGCCATCATCTGTCCTCCACTCAGCACTACATGAATGGCCTATTCATTTCATCCCATTTACAGTAAGTGGTCTCAGATCAATGTTTAACTTTCCATACGATGAAACCTGATCAGGGCCATTGATCTGCTCCCCTCAATGTAAAACAAACCACCTTATACCGCGGCAGAGGAGGACAGACAGGAGTAACAACTCAGATTGGATGGTGAGAGATCCCTCAGAGACTCTCAGTCCTCGCTAACACAACTTGATATGACAAAACCTCAGTCCTCTGGTCACCAACAAGGGCGCTTTCTTTCAAAGAACACTGACACATTATTAACATGAACATACATTTTGGGACGTTATAATGAGTCATAGAGTTGTTGGTTTTTTTTATTATTATTATATATCTTGAAATCTCCCGAGGCAGCAGACAGCTACCGGCAGGCCAAGCGATCTGCGGCTCAGGTGGTCACCGAGACAAAAACCCGTGTGTGGGAGGAGTTTGGTGAGGCCATGGAACAAGACTTCCAGTCGGTGCCGAAGAAATTCTGGCAAACTGTTCGGCAGCTCAGGAGGGGAAAGTGGAACCCCATCAACTCGGTCTTCAGTGTGGGAGGGGAGTTGCTGACCTTAACTGAGTCTATAGTTTGGCGGTGGAAGGAATACTTCGAAGATCTCCTCAATCCCACCAACACACATTCCGAGGAGGAGGCAGAGCCGGAGGACTTTGGGCTGGGCTCTCTCATCACTGGGGTCG
Source organism: Mola mola (assembly GCA_001698575.1). Classification (NCBI taxonomy): domain Eukaryota; kingdom Metazoa; phylum Chordata; class Actinopteri; order Tetraodontiformes; family Molidae; genus Mola; species Mola mola. Next base: position 3,406,208 of record KV751342.1, read on the forward strand.
AAGTCGTTTGGGCTGTCAAACAACTCCACAGCGGCAGTGCCCCGGGGGTGGATGAGATTTGTCCCGAGCTCCTGAAGGCTCTGGATGTTGTAGGGCTGTCATGGTTGACACGCCTCTGCAACATTGCGTGGACATCGGGGACTGTGCCTTTGGAGTGGCAGACAGATGTGGTGGTTCCCCTTTTCAAGAAGGGGGACC
>KV751342.1:3416193-3429286 GCA_001698575.1 Mola mola
TATCAGTGTTATAGCTACTTCTATCTATCTATTGTCTCTGTATTTTGCTTTTTGTTTTATTTTTATAACAATGAACAGAACAAAGCAAATGAGAACTGAACTGGTGCCGACTCCTGTTATCAGGTGGTTACCAGGTAAACCTGGTGCATCCTGCATTGATCAGCTACTGTTTGAGTTGTGACAGGAAAAAACTTCTGACCTTCCTGTCAGATCGATCACAGCTACCGTGCGTAAAACTATGTGTAGTTCATCCGGAATGTTTGTTTGATTGATTAGTGGGTTGCTATGACCTCCGAACTTTGACCTCATCACCAACTGGTGTTGTTTGTAATGTTAAGATGAGAGAAAAGTGACATGTTCTGATATTAAATCTCAACAACCTAACAGAGGCTGATTATAGCCAATCAAACCTCTCCACACCTCTGCAATAATTTTGGTGATGTTTTTGTGTGAGGCAGTATGTATAAAAAAATGCTAAAGTCCTTCAAAGTGTTCCTGAGAACCTGTTTCCATTCAAGGTCACAGTGACTGCAATATTTGACCTCTACCCATCTACATCTAAAAATGTCATCCTTAAGTACAAATGAATGCTTGGGTTGAATCTCAAAAATTGAGATATGAAGAACTAGACAGATGGACCACCCAAACATACTCATTATTCCTCTGGTCTCATCTGTCACCAGCATTGACAGATTAAAAAAGTGTTGTTCTAACTTAGAAACCTGACTGTTACTGTCATTTTTCTGTAGGCATGTCTGCGTGCTGCTCAAGAATACTTAACTTTTTAGTAATTTAATACTTTAAAATAAACAAGATTGCACTGATATGGCTTTTTTGCCTGTTGAATGTGTCACAATCTTGGAGACTTTTGATTGTTAAGAAGAATAATGTTTTCATTAATGTAAGGAAGTTAAAATTTTTGTTATTACAATCATTCTGCTGCTTGCTGCCAAACATAGTACCTCAACGTATTTTTGTTTCACAGAACATAGCTCATTTTCCTGTTCTGACCTGGATCGTACTGATATTAAAGCACTTGTTTTTGCACAGTAATGAAAACGTCTACTTGTACAACTATGTAACCAGTCAAAAACATTCCTGTGGAGTTCATTCAATGACATTTTTCTTTATTTTTATAACACTGGTTATATAAAAGTTGGGACATTGTGTAAAACAGAATTAAAAACAGAATGTAATCATTTGCAAACGAACCGTGTTTGCCGCCAACAGTTTTATGAAGTGTTCCCAGGCCCGTGTGGTAATATCCTTTACATAATGTGTTTGTGTTTGACACAGAGCCTCAACTCTCTTGGAGTCAAGGTTGTTCAATTCTGTGGAAGGTTACTATGGTATGGCCGGGCAAACGTGCTTATGGCATATGAACCACAGCTGAGGTATTGCTGGGTTGACTGCGGACATAAATCCAACTACTACCCGACCTATAAACCCGTATTTTCTACTTTGCCTCCTACTTGAATGTATGCATTGGATGTAAATAGTAAAGGGGTGAATTATCTAATAGGCCTAAAAACATACAAATTCTACCATGATTGCAGTATTTGAAAGCATAATATTCACATGTTGCAGGCAAATCTCAGATGTTTTCTATTAGAACATGAACCTGTGAACTTTTTTCTTTTCATTTATGTTTATTAATTTTTAGTTAGGGTTAGGGTTAGTAACAGTAACAAAGCTCGAGAGAAACATAGCTCAGTAGAGCCATATGCCTGCACAATCATCAACATTCAGGAGGTAATACAACTCTCAACGGTATATTTCATAGATGCTCTTTTGAGAAAATGAAATTCAGATGAAAGCTGAACCTTACAATTACAGCATCCAAAGATTATAAATTAGACCAAGACAGTACTTGCAAGTGTAAAAGCCACTGTGACGTTGGAGTGACTGAGGTATGGAGTCCATATTTTCACGAAGACTGATGTAAACAGGTTAAGTATTCAAAATACTCCATGATTAACTTATCCCAGTGTGCATTTTAGGGAAGCTTTTCTTTTATCCATGACATAAAGATATGCTGTCTTGCGGCGCGGCATATGTAAAGATATTATACAGTCTGATAGAATTAGCACCAATGATTGAATCCTGACTGGGATGTCCATGAAGCAAAGAAATGGGGTCCATTTGCACAATTTCACCAAATATTTTTCCCATATTTTGAGAAAGAGATTTTACATTATAGACGTAAAAATTAAAGGTTGGGTTTTCATTTTGTAGCTTTTTATAAGGTGAGATTTGCAAGCGGCGTAGAATTTTAAATTGCAACAATCTAGGACGGTTGCACACAGATATCTTCTTTGTTTGATTCCATATCATGTATCCACCCTACCTTATTATCAATTATACCTAGTTCATTTTGCCATGTCTGCGAAACATCCTGTACATCTAAAACATAAGTCTGGCTTTAGACATTGTAAAATCGGGTTATAGATTTTTGGGTTGGACCTAGGAGAAGTAATTACTCCATTGCTGATTTTGTGGTAACTTGTTTAAGATTTTCTATTGGTGGTCTTAGAGTGCAACCAGAAAAACCAGCCAAGGATACATATGGTAACGTAAGACTTTTGTTCATATAATTACGGCTGATATTTCACCTGGTCATACAGTGATAACAGATTCCTCGTATTATGTCTGCATGATGCCTGGGGGGGGGGATGCATAAGGTACTGACAAGTTGTTGGTGCATGTGGGAGAAAATCAGATCTACTTCTCTACTACAAAAAAAACCAAAAAACACTAAAAGAAGAGCTAATCTAAGGGCGAGCGAGGGCAGAGGAGCCGATGAGAGAATGGAAAATGATGTGGAGATGAACTGACAGATAGATGACGACGATGAAGAGGACTGAGATGAGCAGACTCCCTCCAAGATAGCAGATCGTCATGGTGACCTGCTTGTCAGTCAGTCTGTCAGCCACATCCACTCCTGGCTCCATTACAGCACTCCGCCTCACCCCAACACACACAATGGCTCTTCTGTTTGTTGGTGTGTATCTGTGTGTGTCCCATCCCACAGAGCCATTAGCAAGTTTCTTTGGACCAATTGGAGAGCAAAATCACCCCCCCCCAACCTCAACCCAACCCCATGTATGAGTGACACTGGAGCCATGATGGCTCACCCACCCTCTAAAGACAGCATGGCGACATCGAGGGGCTGTCCATTGAGGGATGAAGGAAGTGGAAGTAGAGTAAGTGAAAGGCTCTTCTTTTTCAAAAGGCCTCCTTTAACCTGATTCTAACTTTGATGCAAGCTGAAACAAATCACCAGAGTAAACGGGATCCTCAGATGTAGGAGAAAATAGCTGCTCATTAGGAGCTGTTAGATATAACATATTAATTATAGCAGACAAACTTTGAGATCCTCAGAGCAACAACTTTTGCTATAATAATTAGATTTTCAGCTATCGTTTAACTGCGGAATCCTGGTTATTTTCCGCAATGTGCTCTCTCTACATTTTTCATAAACCATTTTGTTCATTTACATATGAAATTATTTTTCAAGGAACAATGTATGGCAAAAAAGTGTTCACTGATAAGAAGTGAAAATGTCAACTGACTGACATGATTTTGTGTATTTCGTGTATATTAGAAAAAAAACATTGCCTGCTGATGACTGATAGCATTCAGCAGGGCTTTGGCTGATGTCTGCCTGATAATACTGAGGCCAGCCCGCCTCGCATCAGCCACTCAGAACGGAAACAAGGAGGTGGGGTTGATATTGAATGTTGGATTTGTAAGAAATCAGTGTGCGTGCAAACTATGTATGAACAAAGTGAGACCAGAAAACTATGTCATCACATATCTCTGTATTAGAGGTTGCCAGAGGGTGGATCTTGTTATGTTTCAGTGTTTGTGCTAAGCTAAGCTACATAGCTTCTGGCAGATTTATGTTTACTCCCTGCAAAAATAGTCACAAACAAATAACCTTTTTTTCTAATTGTTTGGAGTCAGCCTTATTTTCTGCAACCAATACTTGGAACTGATATACATTTGCACTAAAACATCTTGGTCAGAATGTACAATAACCAGTGATATAATGTAAAATTCACATAATAAAAGTACGTACTGTACTACTTTATACCACCACTCTACAATATTTTGGATAAGATTATAGTGTTTTTGCTCCACTACATATATTCAATAAAATTTGTTAACAGCACTTACTTTTTAGATTTAGATGATTTGCTCTTGATAGGTTGATATTTTGTAATGGGTATCCAATCAGAGAGTGTTTTGGTTGGAACAATGACAGGAGGACGTTGCATTAAAACCCAAGACTATTTCATTTATTTATCTTAATCTGAAATAAAATAACAATCACTGATATCGCATAAATATTGCATCCAATAATCAGCCAGTCAGTCGGTCTATAATTATATTGTTATGTGTGATGCAGCTGGTAATTAATTATCAAGAACTGAACAAAGTTCTCTTGCCAGCCAATCAGAAACAAGGCTTTCCCATGAACAAAAGAAGATGCAAAGAGCAAGAGGCTGTGCACACAAACATGCAACATGCAGCAATCATGTTAACACCCATGTGCTTCCTAGAGGGCAAACCCTGAACATGTGATGCTTTTCAATAAACCAAACCATCTCCTCCAGCCAGTGTGGAGGCAGTGACACAGAAAAGCCTTGTTGCTCCATTCTCATCCACTAAAACAAAGACCTCTACAGCATGGGGGAGATTGGAGGGCTGGTGCGGGGCTCAAGAATCAAAGAGCACATGTTCCAGGATAGAGTCCTCCCCTATCATTTTGTAGGCCGGTTTTACAGGCGGATCAAGCCAAGACAGCATGACGACAAGCGCGTCTGTTAAAACAAACAATTCCTACATCATGTTTCACTGCAACTTTGTTGTAAATCCCCAGAAAGCAGGCAAAACTCCTAATGATTTTCTTGCAATCACAAATCATTTGCATCATTGAAAAAACTGCATCCCGAGTTGATAGAACTGAATTAACTGAACTGATGTTAAGTCTTCTCTTGCAGTTCACATCAATTTGATAGATATTAAGTTATAAGTTATTACAAAACTAATTTAATGCCAAAATTAACCAATTCACTCTTCACTTGTCACTACACATCATGTCTAAAACATGCATTTCAAAGTCCTGCTGCGGTGTTGCAAATCTTTCACAGTGTTCCGATAAGAAACACCATACAGTAGCTCAATAATCAGCTTTACTGATATCACTATCAGTGCTTAAAGAGGTCATTTTATGTCCTGTCAGCCCAAATGGATAATCTGGAGCAGTGCCCAAGAACGAACAGTGCAGAGTCATTCAGCCAGCAACCAAACTGTCAGCTTTGCAAGAAACCTGACAGAGCAGAATGTGAAACCAGTGCATCTTACCAGACATATGCAGGTGATGCAGGGGTTGTCAGTGATGTTGGGAATGTGGAGGACCTCTCCCTCGTTCTCACAGCTGGCTTCTGTACCTGTGAAAGACAGTAGGACGTGACATGCAGGCTGCGAGTAAAAAAAGGCAATCACACACACATTGCTGCGTTAATTGAACTGTGAACTGAAGGCAGGGATATCATGTCCGAAACATCTTTAAGGTGCAGTAATAATAACTGTTCATAGTGGCAAACCAGAGCATGATCACCACCGCCTGTTGCTCCTCTCAACTCTGCATTGCTTTTTTAGTGTCCTTCAACTAATTGTTTTAGTTTTATAAGCCCCCGCTTAACTGTTGTTGGTTTAGTTTCACTGATCCAACAGCTTTGTTTATTGGACGTTAGCAATGAGTCACAGCGGAGAATGGACCCGCGCAAGTGTCAGATATTATTCTGAAAAGCCAGTGGCCACAAAAACAGAGCTAAATATGTATGAATATTTGATTATATACATCACATGAAGCTGTTTCACTGCATGCCACCACTACAACTTTTATAGCAGCGCACCAAGATGAGCTCATCTCAGTGTATCAGCGGTGCATGACCCAACCATCATCAAAACCTTACACTGACCCTGGCCAGATTATAATGTGTGTTTCAAGCCAGTGTTGTAATTGGAGTTTTTACAATGTCTTTCTTAAGGTCCTGTTTGTCCATCCAGGTAAAAGCAGTGACATTTAAAACCGAGGTCTTTAAAAACGTGAGTCATTCACATTGTTAAGAGAGCAAATGTAATCTGAACCAACTACAGGAAACCCCAAACACTTGAGTTTATGGGTAGAGGCAGACAGATGTCAACATCTCGCAGCCAGCAGTTCGGATGGCTGCAACAGAAAGAAATACAGTCTGGGCCAATACTCAGAGCTTTTCTTCATGTGGCAGGTTTTTGTTAACTCTAATGATAACTTCCTTTTTAGTAGGAACTCAACTGTTGACAGCTGGGAGCTGAACCAGGGTGATCCAAGGTAATGGTAAATCCTCACCCCTGACCAACAGCTCTGCTCGAGTATCAAACTACTTCCTGCTTCTAGTCATATATCCTCCAGCTGATCCTATCGCTCTGTGGAGAACTCCTCTCACTTAACATGAAGCAGTATATTTAATTTCCAAAGCCTTCAGTGCACATACCACAAGGTTTCACATCACACATGTGTATGCGTCTGATTTGTCAAGGATTGGCTTCCAAACTATTTGTGATGTCAAGAATCAAGCCTGTAGGCCCACTTCTTAAATGCAGATGTTCAATCAGTACAGAGAAATGAATGTGATAGCAGCCTTATAGTGTCTGACTCTGCTCCAAATTTCAGCTGGAGGACCAAAAAGAAAAACACATTTCGGGCGGGAAGCGGACTTTAAGAATTTAATGGGTAAATCCGTCATGGTTGACGTTGTGATCTGGATAGCCTATGTGCTATGCAAGAACACAGAGCTTAATAAGCTACCGACAGGAACATCAGCTGATGTCTGTTTGAAGCTCCAAATCACAACACCAAGTTAAAGGCCTGAACAAAGTGTATTTGGGCCATAATGGACACAATTTAACAAAACTCAGACAACAATGGGTCCTTATAGCGGCCAGCCAGCCGTCTTGTCTCCGAGCTCAGCAGAAAACCCGCCTAAGGATTGTGGCAGAACAGACGAACCTTGCCGACTCCACCACCGCTGTAAAATTTACAGCCTTTGAGTGTAATTAAACTGGCAGGGCTGTAAGTGGTGGGGGGTGAGGGCGGGGTACAGCGTAGATGGTTTGGTCTCTGAGGTCTCGTCCTCAGTCCAACAAATTACCTCCCGCATCTGTTTGTCAGCTGCTGTTTTTGCCTTGCATCCAGAGTATCTAGATTGTTTTCTACCTGTAGATAAAAACATTCACAGTATATTTACATTCCCAGAGCTGAAGAGGAGTTGGAGGATGCTGTGCAAATTCATCTACAGGCAGACGTCCACAAACTAGAAATACTTATGTGCAACTACCTCTAATTTGTATTTAAAACACTGTATGTGAGTAAAAGTACCTTACTTAATTACTACTTAATTAATCAATATTTTTATAATAAAGAAATGTGTGTTTGTGGCAGTTTAATTTATTTCTGAAGGTGTCAGAAACCCATTAGGGAACCGTCATCCAACTCATCAGTGAAATCCATCAGGTTTTCTGGTAAAACAGTTTTCCAGTCAAAACACGTCAATAGCCCTCCTGACTTCAAAGAGTTTATCAATATCTTAAACAGGTGGTTCTCAACCCTTTTTTCTTCAATACGCTGACACTTCCCCCTTAAAGTGTACTTAAGTACCTGTTCACTAACACCACCCATTGGGTTATATGTGGAGTGGCAGATGTCAGCCATCTATCCATTAATATTTAGTTTGGCTGTTTTAACTGTTAATCAAAGCATCTGTTTTAGCCATTTTAAAAAACAAGCTATTTTAAGCATTCATCCACCCATGCTTATTCACAAGGTCGTGGGGGCTGGAGCCTATCCCAGCTGTCATTGGGCAAAGGTAGGGTACACCCTGCACAGGTTGCCAGATCATCACAGGCCTTATTTTTAACAAATGTCTATTATTTATATTTACTTCAATAATTTATCAAATAATTTAACTCTTAAATGATTTTTTAAACAAGACTTTAAGTCACTTAAGCCGTTTGACCATTAGGCTACTTCAAGACAACAATTTTGGCCTCAATTATCAATTAGTCTCTTTCAGTGTATTTCAGCTGATTCTATCACTGTTTTTTATTTCAACTACTTAAATTAAATTTTACAGCAATTTATAAATGGATTATCTATTGTATCATCATTTAAAACTTATATTTTCATTTATTAGTTTATCTATTATAATTTAGCAATTGTACCCAAAATTGATTAGTTGGCCTTTTTTTTTTAGCAAATATTTACTTTTATGCACTTGCACTTTAACTACATTATCGTCCTCTTTTAGCTTTTTAGCAGTTAAAACTTGTAGATTAATATTTTAACTGTTGTCAGTATCCATTCAACTATTTTGCCTATAATTTATCACTTAGCCTTCTAATGCTGACTATTCAAACTGTTAATACATTTAGCTTTTTATTTACTTAACTATAACTTATTTAAATTAATTTAAACGGTTTAGGCTATCCATTGCTTTGAGATAGAAATTTCAATCACTCATTTAACCATTGCTTTTTAAGGTTACGAGTAAATGCCGGACTTACATGATTCTATAATTATATAAAATTTGGTCATATTCTCAAGTTTTCCATGACTTGTTATTTATAGATTTGTCCTCTTACTTGTAGCTAGTACGCTATGTTCAGTTTTAGTAGGCCTACACTGCTGATGTGTCCCCTGGGCCACAAGTGGCCATGGTTGAGAATCAGAAACTGTTCCGACTCGGCAAAGTTCAATAAAACTCTGATAGAAAGAGACAGGAGGAGATGAAGAGCGGCAAGTGACCTGGACCAGATTTAAACCAGCAATGCTGTGGTTTTGAACGCTGCAGAAGCCAGCGGGATGACATTTGTGCCCCCTGCTCCACCTGCTGTGTGACACTTTCAACTGCTCAACGGCAAGAACTCAAAACTGCCCAGGACCTTCTGGCCCACGGTCCAGCGACCAATAGCCTGGCTGCTGCATTGATGTGTGGTATGCCAGGTGGAGGAATGTAATCTGCCTCCTCGGCTGATATGGGTCGGTCACTTGTTCTCAGAGGCTTCCTACACTGTTTCATGTCAAACAGATACACTTGTTTGACTGCAGACACCCATCTGGTTCAGTTTTGGTCCCCCATCTGATTCCCATCATTGCTTCAGGAGCAGAGATTAGAGCCAAGTGAGAGGAAGCCCAGAAATTATTCTCAACAGTGCCAGAACGGATGTGCAGAAAGTTAATTCTAGCTTATCTTGTCATGTGGAGATCAGGTCTTTATGTTAAAAGCTGCAGACAAAGTATAACCTCTCTGATATTCTCCTTTTGTTAATGAAATTACGGTGAAATCCACAGAATCCCTACAGATGAGCCCTGGAGGATCAGAATGTAAATAAATATCCATAATCAAATACATTTTAATCTAATGTTCATTCCTCAATGTACGGTCAGTGACTGCAGGTCAGCCGCAGGGTCCCGTCCCTGCTGATAAGAAGCATGTAGGGAGGCCGCCCTGCGCGCACCTCCACGCCCACCTTTCATTCACTCAGTCTCTATTATCACATTTCTCAGACGCGCTACAGGGCAAACAAACGATGTCCTCTGATGCAATGCAGCTGTCAAAAGAGGAGCAGCGCGTTTGGATCAGGGGGCGCGAGGCAGGAGAGGCCGCTCAGGAAGGAGGACAGGCACGAACTCTTAAATCTGAATTGGTTAATGAAAGTGATTTACACTTTACACCCTGCTTTTAACTCGGAAAGTGGTTTAATTATAACCTGCAGCGGCACAAATAACAACTTGAGTATAGCTCGCTTCTTTGCGCAGAGCTTTCATCCCAAAAAAAAAATCCAGTTTGATATGAATTATTTTGATACCGTCCTGATTTATGTCAGGGAGAAAACTACTTATGCGAATAACAAGTTGTGCTGCAAAGAGCAAGCGTCCCTGGGGGGATTCTGATGGTATTTCTCTCCAGTGCCCAGTTTCACAGAGGGAAAGTAGACACGGGAAGAAAAACCGGGGCTCGGATCACCTGGAGCCCACAACTCCAGATTAAATAACATATTTCCTTTGGACGAATATATTTAGATCTTTATTATTTAAAACTCAAATTAAGAAGATGTTCAGATCCAAACTATTTCATAAAGAAAAATGCCCTCTCTCAAAGATTAAATCCCTTTTTCTTGCTGGTCGTCATGCACCAAACTGGAAGCTAAATTGCCTGATTCGCGCACCCTTCAGTTGACCACCAAATTAACTTAAACCACACTTTGATTTCGGCTGAATAAAAGCAGACTGCTGGAGCACAGGGACGTGGCAGACCAAATAAGCCAGGGTTTGGGTAGATTTTACGCACGGTGGGCGCTGTGGTTTGTTATTACGAATCCGTGCGATTCCTTTAATCGTACCTGTAATTAGCGGCGAGGAGTGCTGGGGCGTTTGGAGCAGCAACAGAAAGCAGGAAAAAAGCCTACAGGTGGACCAGGAGGGAGGGTTCAGGCAGCGGAGCAACATCCTCGGCTTGTCTCCAATCTGCGTATGGTGAAAACGGAGGAACAGGTCGAACCTATCCAGATGAAATCGGAAATAAGGGAAACAGATCCACGTTCTGGTGTTTACTCCAGCCTCCTCCCCAGTTTGTGCCAAAATGCAGAGCGCCGATCAGCCTGACACGAGGAGATCACGGCGACATTAAAATGACAAAGACGCGCCCGGCAGGCAGGAGACAGCGGGGCGGATCGTGACATGCGCGGAAAACGTGACTTCTATCATGAATTGGAGACATTAAAAAGGTGAAATAAGTCCCAGATCCTGCAGATGTGAGGGTCCTGAGAGGAGCAGCTGGCGGTTTGGAGGTCTGAAAAATGTATTGCACTCCGCTCCCGTGGTCAGAAGAGAACCAACTAAAGTGAACGAGTTGATTTGAGCTCAGTTAAACAAACTACTGATGTTAAAGAGCCGGAGAGTTTTAAAACAGCTCGGAATGTCTGCTGAAACGTCAGTGAATATTGCTGTCGTCCGCCTCAATCTGCGCTCCGAGTCTTTAAGTCCGTTTGGTGCATGGATGCTCGATGCCGACTGTCGGGGACAGAGGAGTGGACTGATGCTTCTCTACCTCTCTCTCTCTCTCTCTCTCTCTCTCCTTCAGCACTTCAGCACTGCAGAGGAGTCGACCTGCTTCTCCTCCCCTCTCTCTGGTATTAAAGCGGACCTGTGGTGTCGGAGCGCACCACAGAGCCAGAAAGTCCTGCCTCCTCTGTGAAACCCGGGACCTCCTCCTGCCTCCAGACCTCTCCGAAACCTCCTTTAGAATCCTCCAGATCTTCTCCGGTCCTCTGTTCCAGACTTCTCTTCCAGTCCTTATCCTCCTTTTCCTTCCAAACCCCCCAGAGCTCTTTTTGTTAGAGTAAGTTTTGAAATCACAGTGCCTCTGTTCCTATCAGCCACTGACTGAACCTGTGGAACATAAAGCTCTTCGTGAGTGTGTGTGTGCACGTTTATGAGTGAAAGAGAGAGACAGAGGGAGACCAACCTCCTGCTTTGGGATCCAGTTTCATGACCAACAAACCCAGGGAGCTACATGTGCCTTTTGTCTCTGTGTTGTAAATTTCAGTGTTCTATGGGACCCAGAGAAACAAAGATGAAGGAAGACACAGGAGGACTGAAGTCAAGGGCAACAGTTGTGTCTCCTGAAGAACAGACACAGAAGTCAGTTGTCCCCTAATGTTTGGCAGGAGAGAGAAAGACATTTACTTTCTTCTTTAATTGTAGATTAAAGATTCATGAATTCTTTGAGTTTTATGTACTTTTTGGTTTGAAGAAAAACTTCACAGCATTCAGTAATACCTTAAAGAATGTTTTTTTTCCTAACTTTGCGCGACACACTGTGATTGCCTCTGTCCCGTTTTGACATGTAAATGCTCCTCATGCATAAGGAGAGCTCCCTACAGAGAAGTGTTTGGTGTGTCAGAACTTCACTGACCTAACATAAGCTAAATCCAAGAGTACCAACTGTGAGCAAGAACTGATCGCTCAGCATCCGTGTCCAAGCACACTGACATGGGTGTCAGAATTACATTTGGCTGCTGTCCACATGTCCATATAATCTGGTCTGTATGTGCTCCATCACCATGATCTAGATCAAAACATCACACCAAAAAAGCATGGTTAAATTCAATGTTGTCGTTAAATTGCAGTGAAGGACCAAATTGGGGTTCTTTAAAGCTTCAACTCTCCGGGGTCTTTATTTAGTAACGTCAATTTCACCTCTTACATAATTTTTCTGTGGACCACCTTTCCAAATACATCAGATAAACTTTGTAAATGTTTAGAAAAAAATACGAAATAAAACAATAGCAGACACATAGCTACTCTAGGAATCACTGATCACAGCCTGATTCTGCCAAAAGTCAACAAGGGATTATGATAGAAAAAGCTGTTCAAATTCCTGCAATTCTAAGATTTTTCATGAGGGTCTAATTCATAACCTGAAACAAAAATGATTCTTTTTGGATTTCCTTTGAACACGATCATCATCAGATTAATTTTGCACCAGTGGGCATAAAGTGTTACTTTGTGCAGTTTCGTGCAAACCGGGAAAACATCTCAGTCTTGTTAAACTGAACATAAAACTTCATTTTAGAATTATGTTCCCATAAATCTGCAGACCGGAGGAGGAGACATTAAGGTCTTCTGTGACAGATGAGGTGGGTTGCATGGCAGCGTGTGTGTATGTGTGTGTCTAGCCTCTTTAAAGTGAAGCTCATCAGAAGCGCAGATGGGGAGCAAAACGAGTCTTCAAAGAACTAATTAGGACCCACCAGCAGCTTTTAACTGAGCGTCGATCTGCCCTGCTGCACACTGGAATTACAGCAGGCAGGGAAAACTCAGGTGTGTGTATGTGCGTGTGGGGGAAACAGTCAGTAGTGAGATGTGTGTGTGGGTGTGTACTCTATGCACAGTCAGTGGTTAAAGATATAGTTTGAGTGTTGACAACAAGGGAGAATTTTGGGAAAGCGAGTGGGTCGTATAACAAGAAAGGGAGAGAGC
>KV751342.1:3429346-3480906 GCA_001698575.1 Mola mola
CAAGAAGTGGGCCATCAAGTTTTGTGAGATGTGAAGTGTTCCTGTGTGTGTGTATGAGATGACATTTCTGTAATATTAACCACTAGATGGCAACAGAGAGGGGATGACCTGGTCTGACAGCAGACTCGCAGGCATACACATAAGGAGTGGACTCTGTGTGTGTGTGTGTGTGTGTGTGTGTGTGTGTGCTCTTTCGAGAAAGGAGTCACATTACTCTCTGCAGACAGGTTCTGGTTTTGGGGTCCTATACATTTCAGAATATTTCTGCTGAATGTGAATATTTTCGAAAAAAAAACAAAAAAAACCTGTCAAAGTCAGAGAAACTAGAGTTGGGTGTTTTTGGGTTTTTTTTTTTTAAGATTTGTGTTGGTAGATGCAATTTTAGGTCTTAATATACAGGCATTTTATCTGCGTTTGAATGAATGTCCCCATATACAGAAGGAAGAACTCCAAAGAAGGTTTGTAGGATAAGAACAGTATGTGATGAGTCTAATAGGATTCATCTGACTAACTAACTAAATTTCTTTACAATATAAATAAAACATAAATGAATGTAATAAGAATGTAACATACCAAAGACAACAGGAATGGTGGAGGAGAGATTTCCAAGATTGTGGTTTAACTATTAATTTTAGCAAGAAACAGTTGGACAGGGATTGACATGTCATCGTTTCACTGCTGCTGCTTGTTTAGTTTGTTCTGTTTTTGGCTCCAGATGGTAACGGGAAGGAGGAGCACTCATGTTGGTGGTGATAGCTGTCAATGACAAATTTTGCATGAAGCTTTGGTCATGTCTCATTTTGCTTTTACTGGATGTGTTTCAGCTGATTTTGAATCTTCTCAGCTCACTGTATTTTTCAGTAACGGATATGGCATTGTGTCATCGCTGTCTGCACTACCAAATAAAATACATAGATATATTGCAATCCTGGGGAGAAAATCAATTTTTAAATTTGTCCCATAAAAAAATTGCAATACTTACACAAATCAATTTTACCAGCACGTAATAAGAAGTGTTTTTAAGGACCAAAAGTTTTATATTTTCCAGTAAAAATTCTGAAGTATCCAAGAATAACTGATAAAAAGAATGATTTAAAACTTCACATTCCACCTGGCTCTGGTCTGAGGACCCCAAAGGATTACTGATCTGATCCCAGACATTCCACCTCAACAGTATTTCCTTCCAGTATTAATAATCTTTAAATTTAAGCAGTAACTTGTGTGCTCAGAAACTCAGTTTACTCAACACACAAAAGAGCAGATGTCTAGAAGAAAACAAATTGCTACTTTTAAGAAATGTTAATCTGTAGGAGGTGGATTTAAGACAAGAAAGTGGAGGGACAAAGCTTCTGCAGCACTGATCTGAAGTGAACGACGTCCTCATCGGTGTTCAGATTACCTCAGTGTCCTCCTGCCTTCAGATAGGGTGCAGACAGGAGACGGGGGCGTCGGTGGCCCCTAGGTTAAAGCCTCTTGCAGCCGGCAGGTCTGGCTCTGAGAGAGGCTATGACTTGGATGGAGGTCAAGGGCCAGTTAGACTCAGCTGTCTCTGTTGGGCCACACCAACACCAACGGTCCATGTCCACTGAAAATACAGGGCCGGCAACACACATTTTGGAGTAAATCAGGAACCTCACCTGTGTTTCAGCTGGTGGAACATTGGTTTCAATTTCAAGTTTGCCAAAATCACAGGACTCTCAAAAAGTCCCTGAGGCTCTAGGGACTTTTAACATTGCTGAGTCATAAAAACCCTAACATCTAAACACTAAACAATTCTGTAAGCTATATTTATACAGACAAAACTCAGCAGCAACATTCGTCATTTTCAGGTCTAATCAAGAGCTATTATACTGCCACACAAAAACGGAATGTTCTTAAGTTTGAGTTGAAGAATATGCTCAAAATCTATTTCTATTATTACATTTTTTCTGACATTGAAAAAAAATCTGGTAAATCTGTGCAGAATAATATATGAAAAAAATGTAATGTCAAACAAAATGTCTTCCACATGACTTTAGAAAAAGCTCTCTATGATTTACAGAAAATTGTCCATTCCTGTGACATAATGTAGAAATATTTTTCAAATATAATGTGATTAAAACTTAAAATAAATTGCTGCTCTTGAAATATTTCACTATTAGCATCATATAACTTCAGTGATTAAATTTTGGATCAAAATTAAGTCACACATCCTGTTCAAGACAGGATTGCTACTCATTGATTGTTCCTTGTCCTTCGATGTAAAAGTAAGTGAGCCAAGGAGGTGGCAGGGGAGTGATCCACAACAGGGAGGTTTAAAAATTAGCTAACAACACTTAGCAGCTAATGCACAAAAACAAAAACAAGAAAAAGCAACAGTGTAAATTGGACTGACGACAGTAGATCTGAAAGTTTGGTCCAAGCATGGGACAACATCTACTGCCACATTGCAGGGACGGTAAATCCTTTTTGTTGCCATGTTATTCAATTGTTTAGAAAGTACTAGGCTACTTGACAAATTTGGAAATGTCACTAGATGCCGTGTGTTTTCTAACAGAAGCAGAGGTCGTACAGGGAAAATGTTATTAGTATTTGCATGAAATGGCTTCAGTATGTACCACCACATTAACAATGGTACAGTGGAGCTAAATTCTAATGTCAGTATGCTAACATGTTCAGAACGACTGGTAACATGCTGATAGATAGAAGGTACAGCTGGGTGACTGATTTTACAGGTGTCTGGCATAGAGCAAATGGTGTGCTGTCTTGAATTATAATATAAGTTAGCATGAAATTTCATGCATGGGTAGTATAACCTGTGTAAAGCCACTTTTGATATCATATCTGAGTAGTGATTTCCTACGCGCAGTGATTTTCTAGTGTAGTCATGGCTCTCTCATTCATAAACAAAACCACCTGGACCACCTGAAGTCACTGCCCAGGGTTATTACCAACATTTACGTATAAGGACTCTACTCAACAGTGCATTGAAGATGTAAAAATTTGTCTTTGGAGGCTCTTTTTTTCTAACTGAAAAAATCGTGGAAACTTGCGTAACAGAAGTCACAACAGTGAATAGCAACTGTCTGGCATTTCAGTATGAGTTTCATTATCGGCGTAACTGAATGATTGAAGCCTCCTGTCCTGCAGCTGGTTGGGATGAAGGAAGTTCTGAATCAGATGGGATTAAGGAAACAGGGTGGAGCTACACAATAAAACATGGATTTGTTTGCATTTAACATCCTTATAAGTACAAAAATTGCAAATATTTTGGATGATTGTGGAGCTTTTTACCTGCTCCTTAACAACAAACAAACATCCTGGAAACAGTTGCGTGTATAGTAAAGGGTTTGATGCTGTGGCTACGTTAGGATATGAGGTTGTCCATGTCTCCTTCAGTGGAGGAGAAGCAATTTGTTAGAGAACAGCAGAACTAGTTTGGGAGGTCTAGGATCTACCATTTACTCTCCTGGTTTTACAATCTTCTCACAGGGAAGCTGGGCTATGACTTAATCTTTTGGCGTGTATCACTGTTGTTGGACAGGAACCATGTGTATCTGCAAGTCAGATACTGAGGAAGGATAAAGGGAATGCTCATCTTACAGCTTTCATGGGCCCAGAGGTCAGGAAACTGTCTACGTGCTTCACTCGAGTCTATTGCCCCAGTCAAAAAGAAAACGAAAAAACCTCAAGAGACTAGCTTCATGGTATAATCTCAGTACCTGCAAGTTAAAACAAAAAACTCACAAACCTAAAAGGAAATGGCGTTCCACTAAACTGGGAGTCATGCCTGGCCTGGCAGGATAGCCTTAAAGTATACAGGAAGGCACTTCGCCGAGCAAGAAAAGATTAATATTCACAATTAATAGAAGAAAACAAGAATGAGCCCAGGATTCTTTCCAGCACTGTAGTCAGGCTGACTGAGAGCCATCATTCTATTGAACCATGCATTCCTAGAACCCTCAACTATAATGATTTTATGAACTTCTTTAATAATAAAATTGTACTCATCACAGAAAGTTTCCTACACCTCACAGGAACTATAGAGGCAGTTACTGGCCCTGCTATTTTTTGGAGAGCCTCCATTCAATTGACCTTGAACTAATTACATAATTATCTTCATCTAAATCGTCAACCTGTACACTAGACCCCATACCTACTATGCAGCTCAAAGATGTTTTACCCTTAATTAGCAACCCGCTACTGAATATAATCAATCTATCTCTTGTAACAGGTTATGTGCCCCAGTCTTTTAAAGTAGCTGAAATTAAACTTCTAAAAAAAAAAAACCTACCCTGGACTTTCTTTCAGGAAGCAGTAGCTAAACAGCTATGTGACTTTCTTCAGGATAATAGTCTATTAGAGGATTTCCTGATTTCCAGTCAGGTTTTAGAAAGATTCACAGCAAAGAAATGGCATTTGTGAAAGTTAGAAATGACCTCCTCGCTACATCTGATGAGGGACTTATCTCTCTACTAGTCTTATTACGTCATAGTGCAGCTTTTGACGTTATTGATCATCGCCTCTTACTACAGAGGCTGGAACAACAAATTGGCATTAAAGCATCTGATTTTAGCTGGTTTAAGTCCTACTTATCCGATAGATACTAGTTTGTTCATGTTAACGATGAATCATCTATATATGATAAAGTTAGTCATGGAGTCCTACAAGGTTCTGTGCTTGGGCCATTGCTATTCACTCTATACTTGCCTCTTTTAGGTAACATTATTAGAAAGCAATCAGTAAATTGTCACTGCTATGCAGATGACACTATTTTACTCATCAATGAAGCCAGATGAAACCCATCAGTTAGCTAATCTACAGACATGTTTTAGGGACATTAAAAAACTGGATGTCTCATAAATTTTTATTGTTAAACTCTGACAAAACTGAAGTAATTGTGCTGGGCCCTAAAAATATTAGAGACTCATTATCCAACAACAGAGATAATCTGGATGGCATTGCCTTGGTCTCCAGCACCACTGTAAGAAACCTGGTTGTTTTCTTTGACCAGGAGCTGTCTTTTAACTCACATGTAAAACAGATTTCAGGGACGGCCTTCTTTCCTCTCCCTAACATTGCTCAAACCTGGCACTTCCTGTCTCAACAAGATGCAGATAAATTAGTTCACACATTTGTTACCTCCAGGCTGGATTACTGTAAATTACTGACAAGAACCACCATCCGAGATCATATTTCCCCTGTACTGCCTTCTCTGCACTGGATCCCCATTAAATCCAGAATAGCATTCAAAATCCTTGTCCTCACCTACAAAGCTATTAATGGTTTGGCACCATCCTATTTTAAAGAGCTCATATTAGCCTATCACCCAACCAGAACCTTTGATCCTAGGATGCAGTGTTAATGGTGATCCCCAAATCTCCAAAAGTAGAATGGGAGGCAGAGCCTTCAGCTGTCAATCTCCTCTCCTGTGGAACCATCTTCCAGTCTCAGTACGGGAGGCAGACACACCGTCTGATTTTAAGAGCAGGCTAAAAACGTTCCTTTTTGACAGAGTTTATAGTTAGTGCTGGCCTATCTAGCCCTTAGTTATGCTGCTATAGGCTTAGGTTGCTGGGGACAGCAACACTGCATGATACACTCCTCTCTTCTCCTCCCCCTCTGAGTCTGACTCTATCTCTGCTGCCCTAAATGTCCATATCCTTACAAAACATTATATTAACATTTTTCCCCGAAGTCTTTGTGCTTTATCATCTTGCAGGTTTTTTAGGTCACAGTGAGAGCTGCTGCTGTGGTCCTGCTTGATGCCCACTGCCCACATTAGGAAAGGAGATCTTGTGACTTGGATCCAAGGCTGGATTGCGCTGTGCAAATCTGGATCCATGCTCTACAATGATATCTGGACCAACAGACTATACCTGCGTCTGGATCGCTAGATTTCATATACCTCTGGATTTATAGATTTCATAAGCAACGCACACATCTGGATACATGGACCACTATTACTCTGGAACCAACAGACTAAACTTGCTTCTGGGTCAGGGGATTTTACTTACATCTGGTTTTATAGACTCATGAACTCAAACACTTATTACACTGTTATTGTTATGTTGTGTTCTGTACAAGTGACATCTATTGTACGTCTGTCCCTCCTAGGAAGAAGGATCCCTCCCTTGTGGGTCTTCCTAAGGTTTTCTTATTTTTCCCTGTTTAGGGTTTTTTAAGTTTTTCCTCAACCGGTTTGAGAGTCTAAGGGCAGAGGATGTCACATCTGTACAGTTTGTCAAAGCCCAGTGGGACAGTTTGTAATTTGTGATTTTTGTCTATACAAATTTGATTTAATTTGATTTGATTTGAAATTTAGCATGAACAGTAACTCTAAACTTTGCTAGGTATGTACTTTCTCATTATTTACACTACTTAATCTTAAATTGTTTTTGCAAAGACATTCATACCCAAAATAATATGAGGAAAAGTTTAATGTAAATGGTGTTAAAGAGACAAGAAAAGCGGAAAAATGTGTTTTGATAACACGAGAAATGAAGTAAGATGTTGGCACGTTGTTCCTATGGCATTATGTGAGATCAGGCTGGTTTCTGTGCCACAAGGTTAAGGGGGTCAAACTCCATTACAACTTCTTGTTGGACAGTCAAATAGTTTAAATAACCCCCTCTTTTCACAATGTTTCTGACATCAGTGTGACGTACAGAGTCTGGACCCACAAGCGGACACAGGAAACTCAGGGGTTAAAGTACAAAATAAAAATTTATTTAACAGAAACAAGAATCAAAACCGAACTGATTAACAAAGAACACCAGGGCAGAACACGGCTGTGGTGGCTGAGCTCTCCAGTTCCGGCAGGGCTGGAACGACAAAACAACGATTAACAAAAGGCGCTGGAAACTCCAGGAAGGTGTTAGAAAAAGTACAAACAAAAGATCGCTAGGAAAGCTGAGCAAAGTATTGAACAGAAAATTTCTAGTAACACTAGGAACCACGGGATCAAAGTAGCAACAAAAAGTCACGAGAGCAGAACTAGGAGACTCGGACGAGAAGAACATGGAAACAGAGAGTTCAAAGGTACCAGGACGTAGGGAGCGGTCGAGGTTTACCTTACTGGGAACAAGATGTTCTGGCGACAAGCAGATCAGGATCTGAGTCTTATATACAGCCACTGATGAGGAATCAACAGCTGCAGGTAGTCAGCTCTGCACACCTGAACCGCTTTAAGTCTTGAAATGAAGTAACACAAAACCGAAACACAACTACCAAACTAAAAGCAGAGGGCAGAACCATGACAATCAGACAAGTATCCAAACATTTCTGTAACCATAGAAAATCACCAATCCTCAATGGACCCTTTTCACAGAAGTACTATTGACATGATATTGCGGGTAAATACAGGTATAATTAAAAAGGCTATTCAGATTCCGTTACAAAACAGTTTCTGTCACCTACGGAAATAACCATTTTAACAGCAAATTTCCCAAAATTAAATGGAAGTGAATAATTCTGATATCTACAGGTGTTTTTCATGTTTCAAATGTAACCCATACATATTTCTACAATGCCAATGTCATATCATGCTCAGATTTGTAAGATAAAGGGGCCTGAGGGGGTGACCATTAACCAGCCATTTCGGTGGTAATAATAGTGGGTATTCAAAATTTTCATGTCAGGGAGAGTTTTCAGTTGTCTTTGTGGCTGCAAAATCAGATATTTAAAGCTAAAACGTGGCCTTAAAGTGCATTTTGTGCCTCGACTGAACCTAACCAAACCTTTGTCACAATGGTGTCATGACATAAAGTTAAACTGTAACAAAAACTTGGAAGCCTCAACATAATCTCTAGATTGCACAGAAACAAGGTACTTGGTCAATGGCGTTGCATTTTTAATCTTGCCTTTCAAGTCTACAGGCTACCCAAAACACTTTACAACAGTGTCAATTGCACTTTCCAAGACACACACACACACACACACATTCATGCACTTGGGGCGAAGCTTACCATCTAAAGTTAATGACCAGGTGCAACTGGAACTTTCCTGTGAATATAAATTTTACCAGTGGATGTGAAAATATGTAACTATGTAAAATATATTTTCTGTCTTTTCTCTGTAGGAGAAAATCTTTTATGTCACTTTGATAGACATAATCACCATGATGCTGTTTTGCCAAAGAAACAAACTATAATTTCTGGTAATTTGCCTGTAGGATCAAAACAGGATCAGTACTGTTCACACAAAAAAGAAATGCGAGCCAATTATGTTCCCCCGTGGCAGAGGTGAAACACTGCTGAAGCTTCAAATCTGCAGCGGGAGTAAAATGATGCAGCAATTATCTGATCCAGTTTGTTTACGCCTTAAACCCCAGAAAGACAGAAATAAGCTCCGAAATAAAACCCACAGTGGACTGGCTGCTCCTCCACGCCTCAGGCCAAACTTTACTTTTATTACACTCCTTCCAAACTGTTGTGGCCTGCTTTCACTTTGATTGTTGAAGTATTGTTTTGTGATGTTTTTAACAGTTGGGTGTGTGCAACCATGTTTGGTGGTTCCTCACACCAGGGCTGGTTAACTGGGCAGAGGCGAGAATGAGGAAGAAAATACAAAAACTGCATGGGAAATTGTTTAAGCCCTGAAAGGCTGGTGAGAGGAAGAAAAGAAAGAGGAAAGAAGAGTGACCCCTGATGTCCCCTGAACAGACTTTCAGAATCTGAGCATTTTCATAATTCAGACACAGTATCAAAGCACTTCCACTCGATTTTCTTTGAGACCAAGAGACGGGAGAGAAAATGGCATTGAAAGATACGAAAGTTACCCCCTCATGGTTGTATACCCCCAGTGACATTGGACTTTGGTCACATGATGCAATGCAAATCACCTGTTGCTCCAAATCAGCAGAACCAACGAGCTTGTGGAGGTTGCAAATATGGACGCTGCTACAAAGCACATTCAATTCTGTAGCACAAAATCTATAGCATACCAGTCACCAGTTCAGTATCTGCTCGGTCTCCCCTTCTGTTCCTGACTTATGGTGTTGAATAATGTGACCGCAAAGTTGACTTGTGACCTTTTGGATATAATATGCCATCAATTTATCCTGTTAGATGTTAGTGGAAAGATTGGTTTTCATTTGTTGCAGTAACCTTTGAGCGCCAGTTTCTAATCAGTTCATCCCTGAAAAAGAGTGGATGCTCGATCCAAATTTTGTTGCTCAGTGCTCCGGGCATGTTGTGATCAGGGATATTGCCAGTGTGGTCTCGGTGGACAGGAGGTCATGTACAGTAAGTCAGTTCTGTTTCTGCAAGATTCTCAATGTCTTCCTTGTATAAATTATTTACATGTTTACACTATATCATTCTGTCATCCTGATAGTCTGTATTGATTTTTTGGCTTCATTTTTATCAATCATGACCAAACGCCCAAGCTGACAAACTTTACACTTTGCACCAGCACTTTGGTTTGTTTGGTTTGTCACTACATGAATCAAACTCAAGCAGCTTTGGGACCATTTATAATTCTTCTGCAGCTTTTCTGTCTCTTTACTACACATGGATGCTTGATAATTTGATACTTGCTGGCATTGATCTTATCTTCATTTCTTACCGTCATTACTTGAACATCCTTGTTTTACACCAGAGGGAAAACCAGTGGTGTCCAGAAATGTCTGCTCAATCAGAGGTTTCTAGGTGACACTACAGAAATTAAAGGCATAAGTGAAACACCCACAATAAGAGAAAGTTTGTGGTTTTGATAAATGTATTTTTATTTTGGCGTGTAAATCAGTTTGATGTAAATGTGTATTTCTGAAATAAAAAACTAATGTATTTTATTTCAAGAAAAAAAGGGGCCCAGAAATGCAATTTTGTTGCTTTATTTCCTTGATTGATTCCTTGTCATACTCAGTCTATACCAGCAATTTGAGTTTAGATTCAGGCTAAAAGTGTCATGCACTTATTTCAAGTCTAAAAATTAACATCAGAATACTCATTTGAATAATGTCATTAGTGTTTATGTCCTTAAAATTGATAATTAAATGAAAATAGGGTCAAAAAATTGGCCTAACACATGTATGTTGTTTTTAAATACATTATCTGATGATTATCTGTTGTCATAAAAGCATATTTAAACATGTGAAAAGAAAACTTCAGAATACACATTGAATGTGGGGATTATTTTATTGAAAGAAACTGTTTAATAAACAGAGCTGCAAAAAAGTGCAACCGCACGCTGTTGTCCTTCCTTCACATTCCTTTTCTGATTTGCAGGATTCTAATCTGTTAACGTGGTGGCGTCGCTGCGGGACCCGTAACAAGCAAAAAGTTGTTTCTCTGATGGTCAAAGGGGGTAGAACCTGAGTCAAAAATGTGGATGACCAGAGAAGAGCGGATGACTTTGGATATATAAAAGAAAATCACAAGGAAAGTTAAGTGTCAAAGGGATGAAGATCGAATGTTAGACTCAGGCAGAGTTAATGAAAAAAGAATGGGAGCTGGGAGATTTGAAATGAGTTATTTTACAAATACAGAAAAATGAAAACAATGATGAAGAGAAAAGGTTTTAAAAAAAGAAAAGGAAAAGATTTAAAGCTTTTAAAGAGATGATAATGTGTACAAAGTGAACAGACAAATGAGAGTTGAACATAAAAAAGGGGGTCAAGTGAAAAAAGAGATGGAAGCAAAGGCAACACACACAAGGGTAAATCCACCAAAGAGAGACAAAAATAGAGGGAAGGTTTGATGTATGTAATGGAGGAACAGAGGCTCCTCGCCTCCGGAGCCCCACAGAAAAAATAGAAAAATAAAAATGAATTCAAACACTGTCAGGCAGACTCCTGTTCATCAACCTGGTAGGTGTTTTGTACATTTTTACACTTTGTCTGCAATTCCTTAGGGAGCACAGAAGAATTGTGCTGAATTTCATAATGAAATTAATACTTTTGGGGAGGAATTTTAAATTTTTAATGTAATGTCGAGCCAAAATAATGTCGAGCTCAAGGCCAATACACACTGCACTTCAAAATACCAATACCAACAAATCAATGTCTAGGTAGTCAGGACACATTTCATCAGTTTTCATCTGTGAACATAATTTAAAAAACAAACATTTAATTCTTTGTCAAAATAATAGTCAAATAACAAATGTAACTAAATGAGGGGCAAGTGTCCTATGGATCCAGACAAGTTATCAAGTTGACTGATGGGGCATTTAATACATTTTGACTACGTAATATACAATTACTTCAAAGGTTATCCTGATTCACAATTCATACAGAGTCACAGTCTTGTATGCAACATCTTTAAAAATGCATCACAATGAAAGGTTATTATGAAAAATGTGCATTGCATATGCAAAAATGCACACAAATTCCATGGAGAAAACCTAACGAATCCTGATTTGTGAGGGTGGGCTTAACATACAAACAAAACCTACTGTTCTGATTCTGGTTACTGTATGCAACCTTGTACAACAAATAGCTCTTCCTCTTCTTCCTTAGAATCTGTTTCTGGTTCAAACATGTATGTCTGAATTACTCCAATTTTAGAACTTGCCACTGTGTAGCATATAGTAGACTAATTCAAAAGTCAGAAGATGGCAGAGCAAGTGATAGTGCAACAAAAGTATATTTCTACCCCATAAAAGATTACAATTCCCTGTACCACTCGTTAGCTTACATGCCCCGCTCTTCTCTCTTTCCAAAATAGTGATAGTGTTTTACAGACAAGTTGAAAACAAATGATAAGCTCAGAGCTAAATGGAAAGCAATATGGTTTTGTGTGCAATGGAGGAAACCTTGTTTGTACATTTTTTTTTTTAATGTATTAAACTTTAAGAATAGCTTTATGTTTGTTCCAGCTAGCAACTACAACAAAACTAGAAAACAAACACTTCATTTGAATTTTACAGTATTACCTGAGGTAATAAGGTTCCGGCTTCCTGCACGGGTGACATTGGTATTACACGGCTCTTCCTCACCAGCAGTTTATTTGCTCAAGCAAATTATACTACATGTTATATATTATTACATTGTTCAGGAGGCAGCGGCCACTAGTGGCCATAGTGAATAATGACACGTTGACGCCTGGGTTAAACAAACACAAGACTATCACACAGGATACTGTTTGTGTGTCCTGTGTGAAAACAACATGTTTACTTTAACTTATGTCACACATGTAACAGAACTTTTAAGTTTTCCATAACTAAGTTGTATAAGTGTCAAACCTAACAAAACTGATCATAATGTTTACCATGTGATGACAAAGGTCCATTATGCCGATTGTACTGTAATCAAGTTTCGGTTCATCCTTCTGTTTCCACACAGAAGGATGATGCCGCAGCGCTAAATTCTGCAGGGAAAAATGCTTTTCAAACTTAATTTTCAATAGGGAGGTCTTATCATTCCGCAGACTATTTTTCCTCTTGTCATTTGAATAATAATAAAATCAAATGAAAATGACATCTCATTCAGACAAGCAGAACACTGACACACACAAGGGATTATAGCATTTTCTCCATAATACTGCAAAGAAAACAAAAACTAAAGGATTTTAATACTAAGAGTACTTTTATTACTAAATATTTCATAGACAACATTTATTTCACTCTCAAACTGCTTGGTTGAGGATATTCAGGGTTCACATTAATAACAATAGCTGTTATTAAGTACAAGACTATTGGAATGAACTGTGGCTATAAAAGCAGACTTGAAGACAAGTCTGATACATCTGAACAGCTAATTCAACAGTGAAAAACCTACTCAATATTACAAATATTAAAGGTCTTTTGAAACAGGAACATGTCATTGTTCCTTGTGTCGAATGGGAAGCATTGTAACATCACAGACCTTTTCTTACTATCCCCGGGGCCAATGTGTTTAACATTTAAAAACCTATAAAACCTAGCCAACATACTATAAATTAGGGTTATTATCAGTGAAAAAATAAGAGAAATCATGATCAGTGCTTCCTAAGTTTCCCAGTTGACAGACAGCCTGAAGCTGGACATACAGACATGGTGCAGGTGTGAGTTAAGGGACACAGCTGCTGGTTTTACCTTTTTTGTTAGGCTGGCACTGTATCTATGGCTGAAAGCTATAAGCTTCAGGTTTGGCAGAAATACAGCTCAAACCTCATGAAGTATGTGAGAGTGTTTGTGTGTGTTTGCCCAAAGTTTTACATTGCTGCAATGAAAAAGAAAAGCATTTTTAGAGTTTGTAATTTAACATCTCCAACATAAACAGGATCTGATTTGTAAAACTGTCAAACAAAACCATCAGTGTGTGTTCGCGACCAGACATTTCTTCACTTTGCTCATTTTTTACAAACAGTGCTGACTTCATCTGGGACCAAAACTCCTGAAAGACAGATTATCATGCACAACTGTTTAAAGAATTTTCAAGTTAACCTAGTAACATTCTTCATACAAACTATGCTATAATCCCTGGTATCCCTGTAAACTTGATGAGATTTCCCTATGAACAAATAAAACTTTACGAATATAATTAAACCATTCTTTATCTTGTTTTAATCAGTACTGGTTCTCACAAAGTACAACCCACCCTCTAAAATAACTGTGACACACCATAAAACATAAATAAAACGCAATGGGATAATGACACAGAGAATATATATTTAAATCTATACCTCATCAGCTTCACTGATTCATGTAAATATGCTATTGTTTTGAACTTGATGGCAGCAACACAGTTAAAACAAGTTGGGACAGGAGGAATAAAAGACAGGGAAAGTTGTGGAATGCTCCAAGAACACTTTTTAGGATCATTTCACAAGTAAATAGGTTTAATGGTAACAGGTGATCATCACTGGGGTATGAAAGATATAACTGTTCATAAGCAAGATGGGCCAAGGTTCACCACAATTGCATAAAGGGCAGGCTCGGGGACACAGTAAAACAGCTGTTTGCAAAAACTATTTGTCTGCAGTTAATTAGATTTTGGTTTTATTTACAATTTTTTACACAGTGTCACATTTTTTTCAGAAATCAAGATTGTTCAAAAATATTTTCTCTCACTTCTCTCTTCTGGTATCTAACCATGCAGAGGCTTTGGTTTGTTCAACCCACTTTATGAGATTTCTCTCATTCAGGTTTTGTAGTATCATGAATATGTAAATTAGTCACAACTTGTCCTTAAAAACTGCTTTAACTGGACAATGTAATCCTAACAGAATCAGCACCTAATACAGAGTATCTACAAGTTAACGCTGCCAGATCTGGAACAAAATTTAATAGGATCTTCCTTGGCCCATCCTCCTACCAAGTTTCACAAAAGTAGTTTTTGCATAATCCTGCGACCAAACAAAGCACCTCAATCAAACCTGAAAATCTGCATGGATAGACACCATTTAAAAAAAGAAAATATGTTTCATTACTGTAAGCTGTTTTTCAATTTTATTTTTTACCTTGTGCAGTTTATTCTAAAAACTACACCAACATTTATTTCTGCTGAAATACTCTGTTCTTCCAAAGCCCCCTATACAGGTCATTACAACAAACCTCATGGTTTTGAGGTTTTTTGTTTTTTTTTAAACATGCTTTGATGTTAAAGGCGACACATTTCCTCCCCACCATGTTGCTGAGGAAGAGCAGAAACAGCCTTGGGTGTTA
The DNA here is from genome assembly GCA_001698575.1 of Mola mola. NCBI lineage: Eukaryota > Metazoa > Chordata > Actinopteri > Tetraodontiformes > Molidae > Mola > Mola mola. The sequence continues at coordinate 3,443,912 of KV751342.1, forward strand.
AACCGCTTCTGCAGGCTCGTCTCACTCACTGATTGCCATTCTGCTTTTTTGCAGAAATGCCCTGTTGGTTTCCACAGTATGAAAACAGGTTCAACCCTGGAGCACCAAGTATATGTCCAGCAGCAGGCATGTGTTCTTGAGTGTTGCAGACTTGAAAAACAAAATTGACTGGAAGCGGTCAGAGGGGGTGGCAATGGCTGCAGGATGTAGCCTTGATTTACACGGAAACAGTGGCGTTGCTGGACTGGATCGGCGCTTTATTCTTAGTGGCGAGGCGGAGGAGGCCCATGGTGAGGCCTGGTGCCATGTGAGGGGGCGAGAGGGTAAGAGGGCGGGTCCGACATTAGATCCAGAAGCGTGCGTGGGTGCGGAGGTTGTGCCTGACTGGGATTCGAAGGATGCAGGGCTGTGGGTTCGACTGCTGCTGAGGCTAGCCGAAGATGAGGAGGAAGGAAAGAGTCAGCGAAATGTCTGAGGGGTGGAGGAGGAGAATTCTGCCTTCCTCCTTGCTCGGTGTAGGCTCAGACCTCACCACGGCTACCCGACACATACACACACAAACAGTGTTGGATGTGGTGTGGTTCAGCCCAGAGACGGAGAAAGCAAATGGGGATGTGTGTGGGGTTCAACGATTACTGGATAATGAAAATATGTAGCTGGGAGGAAATTGCTTTGCTACTGAGATACATGGCTCTGACAGAGTATATCTACAAGTAAATATATACTTAGACTGCATATGAGGATGTGCGTGGAGTTATGTAGACTTGTATATGTTTACATAGACAATGATTATACATATATGTATATTTATATAGAGTGTATAGGATGTTTAGACATGTTTGTTGTGTTTTGTTTATCTGTGTGCATATTGAGCGCTGCTCCTGTCAGCCCTCACTAGCCTCTGTCTCCTTCTTCTTCTCCTTTACTTTTACAGACGACTTCTTGGACACTTTCTTGTCCCCCGACTCCTTGCTTACCTCCTTCCCTTCCTTGTCTTTGTCTCTCTCCTTCTTCTCCTTTGATGACTCCTTCTTCTCCTTGGAAGAGGTTGAGTCTTTCTTTGCCTTCGCTTCCTTAATGTGCTCTTTGTTTGAATCCTTCTTCGACTCATTCTTCTCCTTGGATGGCTCCTTCTTCTCCGTTTTGGGCTCCTCTGTACCACCCACTTCCTCCTTTACAGAGGGCTCTGATGTCTCGCTGGACACCTCCTTCTTGTCTACATTAAAAAGGAGAAAAAACAGAGATGATAAATGCACACATGCCTCTGCATCAGATTAAATACAGTATGACTAGAAATGCAATTAACCTCAACTGGTTTTAATCACTAATAGTAATGGGCAGGGGTTTGATAAGATCTCTTACCCACAAGATCTTGCAATAAAACAAGACAATATTTCTCCTTGAGAGAAAAGCTGTCCCGTGAACCAGAGGACCATCCAAACTTCTATGTATGACCTGTGGGGAGCAGCAATACAGCTTGCTGTGTCTAGTCTAATGGAAAACCACAAGAAGAAGAAGAGAACGAAGTAGAAGCATATCCAGCTGATGCACATGATGGCGGAGCCTGACGATAATAGCATTGAAGATGCACCCACCACTTTTAAATCGTTTGTGTGGCATTATTTTGGTACCCAGAAGAATGGCAACAGAGTGACAGACAAGACTCATCCAATATATAAGCACAAAGAAAACATTGCCTTACGCCACAGCTAACACGAGCACTACGCAAAGTCACCTAAAGGACCCCCACAGTTCTTTACTAAAATCAACTTGCATAGTCAAATGCCAGAGTCAAAGCAACATTCAACATCTTACAAAACAAATACATTTTAGTATCTTTGAAGTAGTTCTATTGGCAAAATATGATAAAATGCTGATAAAATTGTGTGTAATATATCAGACGCTGAGGATATTACATGATGATTACAGATTCGTTCAAATTTCAACGCAGATTTATGGGAATTTTGTTAACATTTTTATATCCACTCTGTTTGATTGTTGTTTCAATGTTGAAACATCAACTGATTATTTCAACCACAAATACTTTGTTAAAAAGTGCAGTATCCATACATTTGATTATTATTTTAGAGTATTTTTAAAGTGAAAATGTTGATAAACAGAGAAAAATTAAGCATTTCACGTTTAACGAACATGTGTAAACATATGTTCAATTTTGTAGAATTGCCACAGTACACCTGCAGCCTGCCGATCTGAACCCAAGCAATGTTCAGTCATTGGATTTCTGTGCTAGCTGTAGTTTGTCCATAACAAACACTATGCCCAGCCATAAGGGAGTCCATAAATGCACCCGGCACCAGAAAAACTTAGGCTGACAGTCAATGATCAACTTTGTAGTCGTATCATCTGATCTGTAGCCACATGTGCTGGACACTTGGGTAAAGAGAGGAGCCGAGCTGTCGACTGATCAACACCTGGTGGTTAGTTGGATCAGGTGGTGGGGGAGGATGCCTGATAGCCTGGGCAGGCCCAAGTGTAGAGTGAGGGTCTTCTAGGAACGTCTGGCTGAGGACCCTGTCAAAATGTTCTTCAACTCCCACCTCCACCAGACCTTCAACCACATCCTGGAGGTAGTGGGGAAGATGGAATCTGAGTGGGCCATGTTCCGTGTCGCCATTGCTGAGGCGGCTGTTCAAAGCTGTGGTAGCAAAGTTTCTGGTGCTAGTCATGGCAGTAACCACAGAACACAGGGGCAAAATACTGGCAACTGTCCGGCGGCGCACGAGGGGAAAGCAGCACCCCGTCCACACAGTCTTCAGAGAGGAAGGGGAGCTGCTGACCTTATCTGTGTGTATAGTTGGGCGAGGGAATGAATACTACATCTCCTCAATCCCACAAACAAACATTCCGTGGAAGAAGCAGAGTCAGAGGACTCCTGAATGGGCTCTCTCATAACTTGGGTGGAGGTGACTTAGGCTGTTAAACAACTCCGCACGGCAGCGTCCAAGGGGTGGATGAGATTCGCCCTGAGTTCCTCAAGGCTCTGGGTGTTGTAGGGCTGTCCCGGTTGACACGCCTCTGCAATATTGCGTGGAAATCAGGGACGGTGCCTTTGGAGTGGTGGACAAGGATGGTGGTTCGACTTTTTAAGTAGGGGGACCAGAGTGTGTGTTCCAGCTACCGGGGGATCACACTGGGTGCTGGAGAGGAGAGTGTCCTGCGGGGGCTGCTCTGGGAGTATGGGGTAGATGGCCTTTTGTTACAGGCCATTTTATCTCTGTATTGATGGAGCAAGAGCTTGGTTTGCATTGCCGGCAGTAAGTCAGACCCGTTTCCAGTTCAGGTTGGTCTCCGCCAAGGCTGCCCTGTGTCAACGGTTCTGTTCATAATCATTATGGACAGAATTTCTAGGCCCAGCCAAGTGGTGCAGGGAGTCAAATTTGGTGGCCCTTTGATTCTGTCTCTGCTTTTTGCAGATGACATGGTCCAGTTGGCCTCGTTGAACAGTGTGAAGCAGCAGGGATGAGGATCAGCACCTCTAAATCTGAGGCCATGGTTGACAGCCGGAAAAGAGTGGATTGCCCACTTCGGGTCGGGGAAGTGTTGCTTCCCCAATTGGAGGAGTTCAAGTAACTCAGGGTCTTGTTCAGGAATGAGGGGGAAAATGGAGCAGAGGATTGACAGACGCATTGGGGCAGCATCGCCAGTGATGCAGCGCTAAAGCAGTCTGTGGTGACGAGAAGGCTGAGCCAGAAGGCAAAGCTCTCAATTTACCAGTCAATCTATGTTCCAACATTACCTTTGGTCATGGGCTTTAAATAGTGACCGAAAGAATGAGATCACGAATACAACCTGCCGAAATGAGTTTACTTCGCAGGGAGGCTGGGCTCAGGGTGAGGAGCTTGGCATCCGGGAGGAGCTTGGAGTAGAATCGCTGCTCCTCTGCATCGAGAGGAGCCCATTGAGGTGGTTCAGGCATCTGGTCAGGATGCCTCCTTGACGTCTCCCTGGGGAGGTGCTTCTGGCATGTCCATCCGAGAAGAGACCCTGGGGGAGACGCAGGACACGCTAGAGAGATTATATCTCTCAGCTGGTTTGGGAATGTCTTGGCCTCCCCCTGGAGGAGTTGTTGGAAGTGGCTGGGGAGAGGAAATCCTGGATCTTCCATCTCAGACTTTTGCCCCCGTCACCCAGACCCGGATAAGCTGTACAAAATGAATGAACGATACAAAGGAACGACACAGTACACAACTAATGTCTGTCTAATGCCTAATTAAGCAAATATAGGAAGTTCTACAACCGTAAAAGACTAATTATGTTTGCATTTAAGTGGCTAAATGTAAGATGTGTTTTGTGATTTAGACCGCTCAAAGTCTCACACAAAAATTGAGCTTTAACAAAATGATCTCCCGACTGTATAAATCCGAACATGTCCAGTGATATCTGGACCATGCGATACTCAAGTCTGTCTCCCCTAATTTTGCCTGTGGTAAATCATTTTAAATATAACTTAGCTGATCACAAAACACAGCTGTTGTTACTCTGTTTTATATCGATTTCGGGAATGATATTTATTATGTCTGACTCTGTGTGAGCCCGTTAGCCTCATTCTCCCAGAGACTTACTAGTGGAAGAGTTAATGAGCCACGTGTTGTCTTCACAGAGCAGACTTCAGATGGCTCAGCAGGCTGTAAGTCAGTTAATCAGGAGTGACAATGAGGATGTTTGAACAGGCGACTTTGTTTTGTTCCAGAACACACTCATGCAAACACACTGCAGCTCTCAGACATGTTTAGCGTCAAGCTAAATTGAGTGACAACACCACCTGTTGCATGACAAAGGACCCCCACTTAACCCAAGCCTCCCCACCACCCCTGTCAAACACATATAGACACACAAACACACACACACACAGACACAGCAGCCCCGCCTCCTGTCTTTGATAAAATGATAACGGTACGGTTGTCTGCCAACAATGAGACGTGCTTCTTATCTCCGTGAGAACGGAGAGGGTTTAGAGACTGGAGACTACACACTGGTATGTGCGTGTGTGTAGACAATATAGTGGAGGTCTGTGAAACTGTCTGCAAGTGTCTATAAGTGTGGATGTGTCTGTCCTAACATGCACAATTACAGAATGCCCGGTAACAGTGTGTGTGCTTGCATGCATTCACATCCATGCACACACTCCAGACAGGATCTCTAATCTGATAGCTCATCGTCTATAAAGTTGGGTTATGTGTATATGTGTGTGTTTGAGTGCGCGCACACGTGTGTCTGTGTATGTTTATTCTGTGTTTTCTATGAGGTTTTCCATATGTATCTCACTGTTTGGCCACTGCTTTTAAAAAAAATTGTGATCGAACTCACACTAGATTTCATTTTTTGTCTTCATTCCACCCAAATCAAAGTTATGTGATTTTAGCGAAGATTACAACTGCATTCTGAGCTAAAATCAAATATATTCACAAAGAAAAACAGAGAAATTGGACACCATTCACGTAATGTTTGAATGACATCAGTCAGCACTTTTCTTGTCTATACTTCTGAAGCTTGCAGTTTTGCACAGGGTTCAAGTTTGGAATAAAATCATCATTTTATTTCCTTGTTTATAAACCTGCTCAAACAGGAAGGAAAGTGAAAATAAACTGATACACCTTAAATTTGAAGTGTGCAGCCATGTTAGTTTTCACAGTTTAATAGACTCAAAGTGAGGAGGTGTCTTTCTCCCTCCAGGCACTTGTCTGCTGACCCATCCCCGAACACACCTGACCAGGGGCAAATGACTCCAAATTACATTGGAACTGTAATAGTAAATACCTGAATAACACAAGAAATCTCTTCTGGTCTGCGTTCTAATGTATGTGTAATTTGTTACTGTGTGAGTGGGTTAATCCTGTAGCGACAGTCAAATCTTGACTGGATGCTAACTATCTGCTCGCATGCTCTCTCTCTCTCTCTCACACTGCAGACATCACTTCTCAGCAGCCGAGGCAACAGATGCCAGGAAACTGTGTGTATATTCCCTCCCTTCATAAGAGACAGAAGTTACAGTTACATTTAAAAAATAATTTTAAAAAATAAATAAATTAAGTAATTCCTAATACAGGAAGACATCTTATATGAGATACTCTTTAAAAACGTACAACACAGGCTCAGAATTTAAGATATATGCAAATAAAATAAAGAATATAAATAAATAAGGAAACATTTGGTTTTGGTTTTATGGTTTTAAGTATGTAATTTTACATGGCTTATGTGATATACACGAAACTATGGTCATAAATTAAAATTGGGTAACGTTTTCTTGCATTTCAGTGACCTATCTACCACCCAGCCATCCTCCATATGTGACTTACTTGCTCTTGCACTTCTTCCTCAATGAAATTCATGTTTAAAACAATGCTAAACACACACTAATAAAAAGCAAAACAATGGGTTGTGATAAAACAAGAAAATTGGAAGGGAAAAGGCTGATGCATTGAGCTTCCATGTGTGGTCCCATTAGTGACTGTAAGCTCTTTGTTTGTCTGTGCATTATAACACTCCAATAAAAACAGAATGAGTAAATTTGTAAAAACCTTCCTTGCACTTGTATATTGAGACCATTTTCCAATTCCTATGGAAGCCACCATCCCCTCCTGGGTTTTCTTTTTGTTGCGCTCTCAGCAGGACATAAAAGAGTGTGTGAGAGCAGGGTCCACAAGGGAGCAGTAGCAAAAGGGTTGGTAAACATTGACGTTGTAAGACAAGATGGCAGCTTCCCTCCTGTATGGAAATCCAGAGGGGTTAGGTCACATCTTGTCAATCTGCTACTTCAACAAACTAACAAAGTAGAAGTCTGTAGACTAAACAGAGCAGAGGGTGGTGTTCCACGGTGCTCAGAGTGGCCGGGAATAAAGTGACTTTAAAACCTTTTCACTTGGGGCTGGAGCTACCCGGAAGCCATTTCAACCCCCCTGTGAATCTCCAGCCATGTCTGGATGGGATCAGTCTGACAGGAAAAGTGCGGGTAATGTAGTTCTTGAGGTTGCACATGGTTGACTCCAGTGAACGATCCTTAAGGGAATAAATCTATTATAACATTGTTCCCCCAAATTACAGAGGAGGTGTTTCATTTTCAGGAACTTTTCACTGAGGAAAGTATAAAAAAAAAGAAAATCACACTGTTCATATAAAGGCTGTGTGGCCTAATGACAGGAGTTGGTTCTGTGTAACTGAAATATTCACTTGTATGTCTCCACCAGCCTTAATTTGGGTTTCCATGTTCATTTTTAGAACATTTTCATATGAACACAGATGGAGGAATCTCCATTTTTCTGTGATAAATGATTCTTATTTCGGTCATGGAAAGATTTTGTGTACATGTATATCGTACATTATGTTACACTATGTCAGGACTGGGTTTGTGGTTGCCAGTGCAAATCCCTGGGTAATCTGCGGATGGGAAAAGTGAATGAATGAATGCTCCATGAAAAAGCGACTGAAGCAGCTGAAGAGGGGAAGCTATGTTGGCTTGAGTTGAGCTAACCATCTCTTTGCAATGCTGCTTTTCACCCCCAACCCTATCACATAGAAATTTTATTCATACTAATTTTCAACTGTAAGTATGTTCTTTGGAAAACAAAAACTGACTGGATTACAGTTTTCTGTTAAAGATTTTTTAACAACAGTGTTAGAACACAAAAGAATATATCTTTTGTAACTTACAGCCCATCTGCTTTCTATGGAAGAAAAACTGGTTTGTCACAACCAGTGGTACCAAGTAAGTGTGAAAGGTAATCACAGAAGTACCCTGGAATTTGACAGATAATTTTTAAAATTACATTTACGTTTGATTGGTAAAATGTGGACATTTTTAGCAAAACAAAAGTGGAAAAAGAATGAGATGTTTTAGTTAAGATAAGATGTAACTTTATTTATCCCCCTTGGGAGAAATTCAGGTTGACAGAGCAGTACAGAGGTGAGTAGCAGTGCAGGGTAAAAAGTATCAAAATAAGTTACTGAGTCCTTAATTTGTGGAGTGGGAGGTGCTGGGAGGGGTGGGAGCTGTGCTGTTGTGCAGTCTGATGGCAGATGGAATGAAGGAGCCCTCCAAGCGCTATGAGGCCCGTGGCTGGATGCGTCTGTGGATAAAGGTGCTCCTGAGTTTCTGCAGCTCAGCGTATAGAGGATGAGAGGGATTGTTCATGATAGCCTTCAGCTTTCCTCTCATCCTGATCTCAGTCACTACCTCCACATGTTCCAGTTCCATCCCCACTATGGAGCTGGCTTTCCTCACAAGCTTGTTCGGTTTGTTTGCCCCACCACACCCGATGCTGCTTCCCCAACACACAGCGGCAAAGAAGATGACACTGGCTACTACAGAGTGGTAGAACATCCATAGCAGCCTGGTGTCCATGTTGAAAAACCTGAGCCTCCCCAGGAAGAACAATCTGCTCTGACCTTTCCTGTCCACCATCTCCACCTGCTCCCTGTTAATGAAAACAGGTGTTGGATGTCTCTTCCTGCGTAGGAGGTCCACTACCAGCTCTTTGGTTTTCCCAATGTTGAGCTGCAGGTGGTTCCTGTCACACAATCCCAAGAAGTTCTTGATTAGGTCTTTGTACTCATCCTCCTTGTCGTCTGTAATGCAGCCAACAATGGAGGAGTCGTCAGAGAACTTCTGCAGGTGGCATGTCCCAGAGTTGAAGCAGAAGTCAGAGGTGTAGAGGGTGAACCAGAACAGCGACATACTGTTCCCTGAGGTGTTCCTTTGTTACCACGTCTGACATGCAGCCTCACATGCTGCGGCCTGTCTGTGAGGTAGTCTGTTATCCACGCCACCAGGTCCTGGTCCACCTGCATCAACAAGAGCTTCTCAGCCAGATGGACTGGCTGTATGGTGTCAAAAGCACTGGAGTAGTCAAAGAACATGACCCACATTGTGCTTTGCAGCCTATCCAGGTGCGTATAAGCTCTGTAAATCAGATGGATGATGGCATCCTCCACACCGATGCCTGCCTGATAAGCAAACTGCAGCGGGTCAAGGCAGTCGCGTACCAGGGGCCTGAGGTGTTGCAGGACCAGTCTCTCAAAGGTTTTCATGACATGTGACGTTAGAACCACAGGCCTGAAGTCATTTAGAGCACTGGGACGTCCCTTCTTGGGCACAATGGAGGAGTCGTCAGAGAACTTCTGCAGGTGGCATGTCCCAGAGTTGAAGCAGAAGTCAGAGATGTAGAGGGTGAACAAGAATGGCGACGGTACTGTTCCCTGGGGTGTTCCAGTGCTGCTATTCACCACGTCTGACAAGCTGCCTTGAAGCCTGACATAGTTCGGCCTGTCTGTGAGGTAGCCTGTTATCCATGCCACCAGGTCCTGGTCCACCTGTCACAGAGAGCTTCTCAGCCAGACGGACCGGCTGTACGGTGTCAAAAGCACTGGACAAAGAACATAATCCTCACTGTGCCTTCCAGCCTATCCAGGTGCCTATAAGCTCTGTGAAGCAGGTGAATGATGGCATTCTCCACGCCAATGCCAACCTGATAAGCAAACTGCAGCGGGTCAAGGCAGTCGCGTGCGAGGGGCCAGAGGTGTTGCAGGACCAGTCTCTCAATGGTTTTCATGACGTGTCATTTAGAGCACTAGGACGACCCTTCTTGGGCACCGGGACTATACAGGATATCTTCCAGATCGTGGGCACCCTTTTCAGCCTCAGGGAGAGGTCAAAAAGATGTATATAGACTCCTGCCAGCTGTTCCTCACACACCCAGAGCACCCGTGGGTTGATGTTGTCTGGTCGTCTGGCCTTATTGGTCTTGGTCCTAGTGAGCTGCCATCTCACCTGGCTGGTCTTGATGATTGGAGGTGTGGAGGGGGGTGCCTGTCCAAAATGCTGGGTGTCAGAATGCTGCCCCTGGTAGTAATGTCCCCCCCTCAACAGAACACTGTTCTGTGAAGTGGATGCCAAGCCTCGGTCGTGAGGAGCTATGAAGAGGGGGGATAGCACAGGTATGGATGGGGGTTGGAATATCAGAGGCGGTGGAGGTGGGCCTGGTCTGTGCTGGTAAGTCAAATCTGTTAAAAAAAAAAAAGGTTTAGCTCGTTCGCACGTTCCCTAGTCCCCCCTCTCACTCCTGTGGCTCTTTTAATGCCAGTAATGTTCCTCACCCCCGCTCAAACCTCCTTAGCATTGCCCTGCTGTAGCTTTCCCTCAAAAAAGCTTTCCTGTTCTTGTAGCAGTCTCTCGCCATCCTCAGTTCCCTCTTTAGCCCTCTCTGGCTTTCATTTTGGGTATTCCCCATGTCCCCAGCCTTGAAAGCCTTCTTCTTCCTGTTCAACAGGACCTTGATGTCCCTGTCGATCCTTGGATTTGTTGGGGAAGCAGCAAACCTTCCTGATGGGGACATCACGTTCCTCACAAAACCCGATGTAGTCAGTGACACATCGAATGAGGCCCTCAATGTCATCACCAAAGTTCTCCTGACACATCTCCCAGTCTGTATTCCTGTAGCACTCCATATGGGCCACACAGATTGGGGGCACTGTATGCCTCCTTAACGTTGGTGTTGCAGGTCACATACTGGGTGAAGTTAGTCAGTGTCTTTGAGATATTAACATGGTTAAAATCTCTGTTTATTATGAGGAGAGCGTCGGAGAGCCGTGTCTGCAGGTCTGCGACTATCAAGTGAATGACATCACAAGCGCGCGTCTCCACTGCCGATGGCGGAGTGTAAACAGTGACGATGACAGCCGCTGAAAACTCCGCTTCAAGCCCAAAGCCAACAATTCAACGTCGGGGTGCATGTTTTCACCTTCGTGGTTACACGTCCCTGGTTACACCATTTGTAGTTAACAAAGACAGCAAGCCCACCACCCAGCTTCTTACCGCTGTGTGTGTCTCTGTCCGCCCGAACTAGTGAGGAGCTGGCTAGCTCCACTGCACAGTCTGGTGTCTTACCGTTCAACCATGTCTCCATCAGGCATAACACACTGCCCCCCTGTACTCACGTTGTCCGCTGACAAGGGCAGAGAGTTCATCCATTTTATTTGGAAGTGAGCGTATATTCCCCATGATGACCGAGGGAAGAAAGGGTTTGTATCTCCACCTCCTCTCCGTTTTCTTGTTCTTCACCAGTACGCCGGTTCGGGTTCCTTGTCTTTCTCCTCAGCTCCTTCCGAATCTCCTTCGGACATGCCACAGGTCGTTCCCGGTACTGGAGGAGCTCCTCGCGCGAGTAGACCACGGTCCATTGTTTGTTGATCACTGTGTCCGTAGTCCTGCACATTTTTGCTTCGTCTGTTTGTTTGAGCCCTACTTAAACTGAAACTGAAACTAACTGCCTGTGTCGTAGAGTACTTTCCCCAAAAGTGCCAGGGTAAAGAAAATAAACTATAAGAGCAAAAGGAGTAAACAAGAGTAAAAAGGAGTAGCGGAGAAGGAGCTGCTGTGTTGAGCTGCCACACGCTGTGGCGCCATCACATATGATACTCGTATATGAACTACTCAGGCAACCCATCACTGCTTCAAGTCCATATTTTCATACTGAGGGACACAGGATGCCAGCACAGTTTCATCACAGTCACCAGAATAGAATGTTGCCACATTTGGCAAACGGTGCATATTTTAGTGCAATGGTACCAAGTAAGAGACCGTTGTTTGAACTCTCTTCAACTATCCAAACAAACTGGGCCATTTTAAGAACAATTGCAACTATTTGTTTATGTTATTGAGGTACCTAAAGTGGATAATTTGAGTGACGGGTCAGGGGAGTTTCCATCCATGTTTGTGGTGACAAAAGCAGGTATTTCAAGGCAAACATGATCTTATCCTAACCGTAACTGACCTTAGGCATGGCATTGTCACTACATAAAAAAATATAATTTTTTGACATATCTTTGGTTTCCAGAAACATGCAGTGCGGACATTTATTTTGGTGATTGGGTTGATAGTATCATTAGAGTACCTGATGTGCCTTTCGTTGAAGTCGTGTTTCCCACATAAAGGTTGATTTTTTTCTTTCCTTTAGGCAAATAGGACTATAAGTAATTTATTACTTTTCAATTAGGATACAATATTTGTCTATATTATAGCATACACTATAGAGTGAAAATCTGTGTGCTTACTATCTGATTAAAGATGAATGATGCCCCTCCGACATATTTTCAAAATCATCTTGGGTTGAAATCATCCTACATCCCTTTTTGCTTTCAACATATCAATGCGCTTCATCTTCCTCTGGAGTTTAGAGGGCAACTCTGTTTGTTCCATGCCAAACAAAAACAAAAACCACAGCAACAAAAGTCAGCATGCTGATAAGATAAGGAGAGCAGTGCTATCTGTGCTGCGTTCAAAGCACACACGTTCTGCCTGGATTCATGTGTTAGCGGCGGATAACAGCGCTGCATTCATCTGCAGGCAGCTGTCGACAAAATAGAGGTGGCCGCACAGATTGCCCGCATCCTGACCAATTAGCATGCAGGAGACTGCAGCTGAAACCTGCTGATTTACAGAATCCCCTCTGCAGTGTATGTGTGTGTGCTCATGTAGTCCAGACGAGTTGGTTGGACAGGACACAACAGTATTATGTGAAGTCTAAAAACAAAGCTGTGTTGTCGACAGCGTGGGAAATAATAGTGTGTGCGCCAGAGAGAGGAATACACACACATTCGCACACACAACGCACATAAAAATATATTTTCGAGCCTTTCATATGTTTTACAATTTTTAAAATACTATCCATAACAAAAAGGAGCCCATATGTTCATGATTCAACTCATTCAATCAGACATGATTCGCTCGTACTAACTGTCACACTAATTGGACACAGCTTTCCTTGCAAACACAATTAATCATGGGATAAATGTGCAGTTACATTGTGCAGGTTTGCATTTACTCTTCCCTTTAAGTCACATGTGTGACAATGACAACAACAGGACAACAAGACTATCAACAAGAATGAACTGGTGTTCTGTATTATAGTATTGTATTACAGTTTGTGTTCATATTCATGTATACATTTGATATTTATTTATGTTATTTAAAGGCCCATCCAGGCAGTGAAAATTAGCACTGATTGTAAATGTTGTGGTGTATGCCATCAGTTTACACTTTATACTTGATCATCTACAATTAAACATTAAAATAAATAAGTAAAAATAAACATCAAAACAAACAAAGGTGGCCCAAAGTAGGTCTGGTGAAAGGTTTCCCTTTGAAATTATATAATTTACTAGGAGGGTGACAATACATTGTGAATCATGATAATTGTATCATGAAGCCCAAATCCAATGGAATCATATTTGAAAATGTGTATTGTGATACACTACCATCTAGTTCAATATAGAAATGATGAATTATTTCACAACAAATGTGTGGAGAAGTAACAATAAATCTCCCAAAAGGGAAAATATGGTCACAATCATATCCTTCTGCAATGGTAAAACATTAGTACCATTCAATATGCGACTGTTGAATTGTGCGTATCGTGATTTTTATCAAATTGTGAATATGGTGTATTGTCACACCCCTTTATTTTAACATGCAGCGTTATGTATCTCCTTGGAAGGAAGTGATGTGACACACCCAAAAATACACCCTAAAGATGCATATTAGCACATGAAGGTAAGCTGACCAAAGTCACACATAGCAAGTGTGTCCAGAAAGTTATTTTCAAAATGTAACATATTAAACATTGATAGTTACTTGCATTTGGAAGTAGTAAGTTACTTCACTCTGTGTAGAATAATGATTAACTCTACTTTTGCCTTACTTTTACCAAAATAAATGCCAAACTACAAACAATGTAGGCATTAGTAAATGAAAGAGGGTCATGTTTTACAGTGGGTAATGACAGAACAGGAGCACACATTTATTTCAGATCATTACAAATCTAGTAGTGAGCGATACTGTAAAGCAGAATGAAGCTCAGTCATGTGAGACTCAGTGGTCACTTTGAAAACAGTTGCAATCAGTGGCAGCAGAACCAACCTCGCTTGCTTGAGTTTGCTTGCGCACTCGTCCTCACCCTCTTTCTTCTGCTTGCTATCGTGTCTTTCTGTCGGCTTAGTGTTAGCGTGAACCATCTCCAACACCAGCGTGTGCATGATGCCACTCCTCTGTTTACAGTGTATTATAATAGTAACAACACACAAATGCTGATTTGTTATACATATAATGCAAAAACCGGAAAGCGGCTGCAGGTGCAGTGTGTATGACCGACATATTCCTCAGCCTTTCATTGAATTTACAACATCGGCGCGCCGACATATTTCTCATTTGGACACATTTCACCGCACTTGCAAAAGTGTTGATCGTGGCTGTTATCAAATTCGCCTACGTGGATATGCCAGCCCTGGTAACTTGTTATGTGATAACGTAAATGTAATAATATTACAAAAATGATTTTTGTAGCTACACAAAAAGTGTGGCTGCACAACATTAATGTTGTGTAGCCATTTTCTCATGTGAGTAGATCTTTACACGTTTCTGCTGGGGACACCAGCATCATTTTCTCCACCCTCATATGAAGTACATAGTCGAAAGGAGGAACTTTTGATGGCTGCTTGAAGGAAGAAAACAACAAACTTATAGAAGCACATAGAAAGGAGGAAAAAATTAAAACTCAATCAAATATGTAAGGGTTGAGAAAGATTCGATGGAGAGTGTGTGTGTGTGTGTGTGTGTGTGTGTGTCGGTCCATGCTTGCGAGACAGAATAAGAGAGAGCTCGACAGTGGCTGGACAGGCGGTATTAAATACTATTCCTGGTCTGGAATGTGCTGCTGAGGCACAACAGGCCTGTAGTACCAAAAGCATAACAAAGTTTACATACATGAAACTTCACCCAAGTACCAAAAGAAAAGAATCTGAAGGTCTGGCTCATGACTGTAAGGATGGATGGAATGGCAGCTTTTCTACAGGAAGCCAAAACATGTGAATCAGACCCTAGTGGCTGGCTGCAGTAGAGGACATAAACCTCTCCACAGGCACAGGCTCTAAACGATGAGTAAGATAGCAGCACAAATAGCAACAGGCTATTTTGACTGTGGAAGAAAATGGAGACGTGTCAGCCATTTTTTTTAATGTCAATAGTCTGGACTGACCGCTTTTGTCAATACAAGCACAACTTGGAGATTAGCAATTTCAGTCATTTTATTTATCTTATCTGGATTCAAAGGGTACATGAAAATACTTAAGATTAAGGTAGGAAAAGAGAAAGTGAAGGTACAAATTTCAAATAAGACAATAAAATGAGAGAAACCCAATGAGATACACATAAAAAAGAGAGTGAGACAAGTTGACTGAGACCACTGCTCACTCGCTCTCCTCTCTCTGGGTGTGGTATAGTGGGTGGGTTAATTCCCGTGGTTTGCCAAGATATTTTTTCTCTGCTCAGCTACGCCCTGCTACTAACCAACGACCACACACACACACACACACACACACGCACACACACGCACACACATATAATGTACAGGAAAATATACAGTGGCTAGCCTGATGAGCCGACATTTTGGCCTGACACAAAAGGATATGAAGTGGTCCAGGTCTGGTGATGACTTACAAGCTCTACATCACACACGGTCACTGAGACATGCATACACACAAACATACACAAATACACACATACACGCCTCCATCAACTTCCGCACCGCTCTCTGCACTCTGCCTAAATACAGCCAGCCACATCTGAGAGGACATTTACAACACTGTTTGAGTTACATTGCACTACACACACACACACAAAGCAGTCTGACAAAGATTGTTTTGCCAGGTTTTACAGAAATCCCTCTGCATCACACACCCTCCAAATATGAACAGTATGCTTTAGTAAAAATATAACCTGTGTGCTAAGACGGCTGGATTTTAAGTCTGGCTCAGCCACAAATGGTCTGCCAGCATCACACACGCAGACACACACGTGTTCACACTGAGAACACAAAGAGAGAACGAAAAATGAGCTCTCTTGCTTCCCAAAGAAAATGAAGATGTGGTCAGAGAAATTGTCTGTTTTATAACCTGAAGCACACAGATTCCAGTTTATAAATAGCTGATGTGTCTGTTAGCAGTCTGTCTTTCTGCTGACGTGCCCTGGAGCAACGACAGTGTACAGTGCACAAGCTGCTCACTTTCACTGAATGAATGGTTTATGCAGTTCTCACAAAGTAGCACCAGCACTTGCTAACTCCACTGTCTATTGTTCGTTTTACCCTTTATATAACTAAAGTAAGGTGAAACTTTAATGTTGAATAATGTAACATTTTGAACATGATTACTACTGCATCTAAAAAAATTGAGTTATTTAAGAAATTGACTGGTTAGTCTAGACCCATTAGATGTAAACCAAAATGTTTAATGCATTTTACGCTTTTAGCTTTGATAATCTTTAATAGCTATGGGCTTCAGCTCAAAAAATTTAAAAAATACATTTCAAAATATAGAATAAATAGAATATTCATATTAACTGTATAGGCAACAATGATTAACATTAAAACAAAGAAGCTTGATTTTTTCTTAAGACAAATGTCTGTCCTCTCAATAATCATTAGAACCAATTTGAAGATTCTGCATTCTGTCTGTATTTATGCCTCCATGCCAGCGATAGCATGGGATGTGATGTGGTCAAAGGGATTAAGTTGTCCAGTGGTCTGTGATATTCCACCTTGAGGAAATTTTTTAAAAACCATTGAACCACAACCATTCAGACAGGAACGAGGATGAATGGATTAGATTTTAGTAGACAGAGGTCAAAGATAACTGTCACCTATTAACATTTTTTCATAACTCCATATACTAGTCATGATAAAATTTCACAAAAATGTGTAATAATCTAATAGGATGAAAACTGAATGAAAATATCAAGTGATGACATTTGACAAAAAGGTAAACTTCATTGTGACACCATAAAATTCGGCTCAAACACTTTTCTCGCCATTACGTAAAACCACATGTCAGTGAGACAGTTATCATATTTCACATTTTATCAGATAAACAGGTGATATTAATCTTGAAACCCGCCTGACATTATTAGTCTTCTGTGCTACTGAGATGAACATGTGTGTGAAGCATCCGCGTTTTAGAATTTGTTGCTTACCTGCAGCAACATCTATATCTGAAGCATTATATTTTACCACATTATTATTTGTTCTGCTTGATGCATCACTGTGACAAAGCTCTCTTTCAGTCACTGCACACAGTTAATTATTTGAGTCTGGACACACATGGATGAAACTGCAACTTGGTGCACAGAGGCATACACCTGTGAGGCAGTAATTCCAGTTTCTTATTGTTTTGTATAATCAGGATTCTAGAAAAAGATTCAATCCCCTTATGAGATTGTCACATATCAATGATTTTTACCAATCACTACAACTTAAAATGGTGCTTTTGCAAACAGCAGCTGACAAATTCTCTGCAATACACCTTTAAATACTGATAAACTACTGACATCCATTAAATTAATGCAAAACATTCGGTAAATCACATACTGCCATATATGGAGCAGAAGGTGTACGTACATGCTTTTCTCCTGGCGGTGGCCAAAAATAACAAGTTCAGACGGAAAAACTTTCACACTCCTTGCAGTTCACGCTACAGGACTTGCAGTCTTGTGATTGAGAATATTGCAGTCCTTTTCAGTTCAAACTACCCGACTGGCTGCTGATAGGGGGTCACCAACGACACAAATCTTCCACAGGAGAAACCCCTGACTCGTCTGGTCTCCAAACTACATTTCGTCATGACAGCGCACAAAGTTTCACTGGGAAGGAACCATAGCTTGCTGTACCTCAAATAAAGTTTATATCTAGTGTGGCAGCAGAATGGCACTTCACTTCAAGTAAATTAATGCAGCTATGGAAAGTGAAACCTAAAAGTACAGCAAGGGGTATGAGGAGGTCAAATGACATAACTCATTAGGCCAGTTCAAATTTACTGTTTTGGAAACATCACCATTTCACAGGTAACTTGTTAGTATGTCCCTCCCGTACCAATAATAATGTATTCATCCTGGCAGGATATTGACACTGGACATCTCATCCTATGAAATTAAAAAATGCAATTCGACCACTGACGTTTTAATCAAATGAGAGCAGAACGACGAAATAGAGTAGGAGACTACAACCCTAGTGCTGAACCCCGTGGTGGCAGCTTGCATCTCACAACTGTCCAACATTTTGTTCCATAATTGATACATCTTATTATTATTTTAAGCATTTAATAAGTTAGTTAATTCAAAGTAGAACAAATTTGAATATTGCTCATTATGGTTTCTTCACATTGTCCCCAACAATACAAAACAAAAGGCTTCTTTATTTTCTTTTATAAATATCAAGGAAAAGCAGCAAATCATTACAATTAACAAGCTGGAACCAGCACATTTTAATTTTGATTAATTAGTTACCAAAACAGTTGACGAGCACCAGAAGCCCTAAATCCCTTAGGTAAAACACAAACAGAAATAATTAAAAAAAAATGCTACTTTATATTCTATACCAGTCAATCAAAAAATCATTAGCATGAAAACAACGGTAATAAATGCTGAAACTTGTGTTTGGTAAACTGAACTTGACTAAACTCACAGCTCATTCTGCATACTCCTAAAATTTCCTGGGTGACAGCATCACTGAAACCCTCAACATGTAAAATGATAAAGGAAAAGAGCAGAACCAGCAGCACTGCGACTTCAGCTGTCCTTGAAGCCCAAAAAATATTTGCCAATATTTGTATTTGAAGGCCTTTTCATATTTCAAGGAGCTGTGTGTTTTCCTTGTTGCTTACACAGACTGGAGGGAGGAAGGGGCAACCCCCATGCTGACAAGCCACAAACAGAGCACCCCCTCACAAAAGGACTTGAGGGTCACCACCAAACATGTATACATTACAGCATGTACAAAAAACTACTGAACTACCAAACACATAAACAGTACAGAGAATATCGTGCAGATGTATACATAACATGTTAAAATGCATAAAATACAGTCTGACAGGTACTACCATGGACACAGTATAAAGATGGAGGACATGAGAGAGGAGCCAAAGAATTGTGATTGCCCTCTGGTGGCGGGCTGCAGTACAGGTCACCCTCCCCTATTATTTCAGGTCGAACTTAGGTTGGTTTACGGGCAGGAACTCAAATGTGCTGCTCTGCTTCTTGGTTGTTACTGTGTAGATTCTGGTTCCAAATGATGTTAGCGATCATATCCCAGACATTTTGGCTTTATGTTTGTACAATGGGAGGAAATGGCGACTAGTCATCCATCTATATTTCTGTGGATAGGTACACATGCCAAGTTAATTGCAAACAAGTTCTGGTCAAACATTCGGAAGACTCAGGAAAATTGTGTGGTTGTATTTTCAACATGTGGAGATTAAACCACAAGGTCCATTCAGTAGCTGGTTTGGAGCTGTCTATCATATCACATGGTCTTCATCAGCAGGTGGAGAAGCAGCTGTTGGGTTTGAGATCAAGACCGAAAAATCAATTTCAGGTTTCAAGCCAACGTGGATGAAGTCCCATCATAAAAAAATGTGGCTTTCAATACGCTGATGAACACCAGGTGATCTGATCAATAGCTGCAAGTACTAAATGGAAGTGATGAGATTATTTGGGGGTTAAATTCATTGTTTTATGAAATTTGATCATTTTAAAATACATTATGTTGTTTTAACTTTTTTTGCTCTCGTTTGTGAAATTATTTCCTGCCGTGGCCACGATTTCCTTGTAAAATCCAAACACCATTTTGGAGGGAAATGGTAGTTAACCACAACAACACTTTTTAAACAAGCAATATGTTTCTGTTCTTTCTTCATTCTGTCAACGCAAACATTTCTCTCCTTCTTACTTCATGAATCTATTATTTAGACCTGAGTGATGGGTGGTCTTACTTCCGATTTTCCCCGGTGACCACTAGCAGTATTGCAGTGAAAAAAATTCCCCTGCAGCCCATAAAATACTTTCCCTATAAATCACCATTAAGAAAGAGACATCTACAAAACTGTTGCAGAAACATAGTGAGGAGCAAACAAGTTCACTTATGACTTTTTGATCAACTCTGGTTTTGTATTTGTAAAACTTTCCTTGAGAGAGAGAAAAGCGATCTGAAAATATCTGACATCGTCACAATGCAAAGTGGATGGACTGTGCAGAAAGTCGCAGCAGGGATAGTGTCTTTCTCTCTATCATTATAAGTTGTTACTTTCTCTATTCATCTCTCTCCACTTTTTTCCTACTGGTTTCTGATTGTGTTCACTCTAATTTGTCACCTTCACAGTTTCATTCTTGGACCTGAACATTCCTGTTTGTTAGTTGTACAGTAGCCAGCCATCTTTCTTCCTCCTCCTCCTCACCATATCTACATTTCATACATTTAACCACCTCTCTAATGGATGAAAAAGAAGAAAAAAAAAACAGAGTGCAGTCAGAGAGGAAACCGTGAAGGATTATTTCTGAGACCCTCCTCTGTTAAAACAAAAGAGACTTTATACTTGGGTGGGGAAGTCCTTACATCCTGTGTTTTCGTCCACCCTCCATATATGTATTTAAGTAAATTAAAATTTCTTTACTTTATTTTACTCTTTTTCTGCTATGCCTGTTGCTTGGGTCTTGATCTTTGACCAATTTCAAAATTGATAACTTGTTGAGGTGATGTTATATTGCTGTTGTCAGTTTTTCAATTGTGAGGTGATGATTAGAAACTGTCTATCTCTTGTAGCTTTGGTTTGGAATGCTTGTTTAGTCACATTGTGCACTTATCTATCTGACTAATAACTGATTAGAAAACCACTCAGGAAATAATTTCCAAATGATTTCATGAGAAGTTTACTAAACAGAAAATGTATTGAATGTTTGTGGATTGGCATTGTTTGTTTATTTAATAGTAATAATAATGACTTAATTTAAAAGTGCCCACTGATCCATCACACTGTGTGTTTGTGTATATATGTGTGTGGTATTATGGTTGCCAGGATTATGTCTAATATCATGAAAACCCATACATGCTTCACAGCAAACAGGTTTTATTCCACTGAATTAAGTGGTGGAACATTTGTGCCTGGGAACACATGGAGCTCTTTCACAACCTCACTAAATTAATTCCAAAAACAGCTTTCAAATGAGGCTCAACATAATTTTAACATTACTTAGTCATTTAATGATATGTTACTTTATACACAGATGTACATGTACACACACACACACACACACACACACACACACACACGTATACACGCATCAATACTCATCCATAAAACACTACATGGCACATCAAATTCTCGGTTCCCAAAAATATCAAAGGTAAGAAATCAGTGTTCAATCAGATTGGAATAACCAGAACAGTATACTGTTGCAGAGCTCCTGTCCATATGGAGATCGGCTGTTTGGTGGCACACACACACACACACACACACACACACACACACACACAAATGGTAGTAAGTAGTAAACATCCTCTAACGTACAATCAAACAGTAACATAACTCCCTCTTTACTTTCATACTTCATTTTCAGTTTCCTCCTCCTTCTTCCCTCTCCTCCTCCAACTTTGCTCTCTCTCTCTCTCTCTCCTGCTATCTTGATCTCTCGCCCACACCAGTTAACTCTCAGTTGTACGTAAATTGTTGCTGCAGTCCTCTAATCACAGCTCCAAACAGCCAACAACATGGCAACCACTGTAATACAGAGCCAGACTGTAATCATGAGCATTGACAGAAAAAAAGCATGGAGGGACCTCAAAGCTGATTAAAAAAACAAATGATCGATTAAATAAAACTACTTTTAGTCACTTCATTTACTTTTAAACACAATTAGAGAGATGAAGATCAAAAATCAGAGTAGTGTCATGTCCACAAGGAGAGTTTAGATTTCAATCCAACCATTTTCAATTTGCACAACACCCCCACCACAAAATTTCCAAGGTTAAGTTATGAAATGTTGGCACACTAAAAAGGAATTATACAAGCAGACACTGGAAATGTGTAGTAACGCTTTCACAACGGGCAAACGAGCTCAATGTAATGCTTGCAAAACATTTCTGTATAAACAAATACATTAAATACATGATATGCAAATAAATAAATAGTAGAATGTAGAAATACAGTGAATCCAACACAATAATGAGTTGCCGCACATTTTAAGTTTCAAGGGGTCATTCAAAACAGATGTAGATGCCCTTAATCAGCAACAGACCCTCTAGCTCTACATTTTATTGTGCTGCATTGGAATTACAAAAGTAAAAATGAAAGAGCAAATAGGAATAAACACAAAATGCAGTCGGCACCTTTTGTCATACTGTCATGTATTGTTGATATTCTACTGAGTTGAAATGTCACTCAAGAGTCTTAGAGATGTGTTGTTTCTCTTAGAGAGAAACAACCACATCAAAACACCAAAAACTTATTTCTATGAATTAAGAAAACACTTTCACCTCAAAATGTATTTCGCAACATCTCCCACCCATTCTTTCATATATGAACCAATCAACACAGACAAACAGAAAAATGAAAAACAGGACTCAGAGGAAGAGAGTGTGAGAGAAGGTCAAACAGTTACAATCTGCACATCTTTGGCAAATAACGTTCTTGTTACCACAGGTGTGACTGTGGGTGGAAGTGTGTATTTTAAATGATCTAGCAAAATATACTTCTCATCAGCACATATACACGCCCCCCCCCCCACACAAGTATATACACTCCCCTTCCACTGATATTGTACCTGATTTAACTTAACAAAAAAGTAAACCTCATTCAACAGCGGTATAGTTTTAGCAACTAAGCTTACAAAATATCCTAAAAGAATCTCATAGCGATCTCAGACACACACACACGGTTAACTGGAAAATGAAACTGATTAATATGACATTTGACCACTCCTTTTTCTTGGCCGGGCTTCTGCCAGTAAATCTCAGCTGTGGTGACAGTGTGCATTCCACACACAAACACACACACACACCACATTGTACAAACTAAACATACCAACCTAAATGAAGAGAGCTCACACATTCATATCCATACCTGCACAGAAATGCACGAGCACCAAAATATGCAACTAAAATTCCAAGCGCAAACCACACTCACACACCTGGAAAACTCATGCTCACAAAGTTATGCAGTTCTTATGCACTGAAATTACAACACTGGCAATTTATATATAGCCAATACTTACAAATTCACTGTTACAACATTTACAACAAAATAACTTCATTGCATGCTAGATGGTGGTTGATAATGTTGTTAATAAACAATATAAAAAAAAAATCAACTAAGCTAAATATCAGTTGAGGAAGGTTTATATCACATTTGCAGCCAAACTGATAATTATGGCAGTGAATATTTCGACACTGAATGCATTGTCTAAGAAATAGCATTGGTATTAAACCTCATATATCCTCTTCCATCGTTCTATACGGCTCAATTGTTGTCTAAAGAATGACCCACGTTGGCGCACTGACTGACATGTTTGTTCATTATAATGAACACACACACAAAACTTTATTTAGACTCTACGCACGCGCGGTCTGACTGCCACAAGAGACTCATGAGAGCACCAACAAATGCACTATTTCCTCCTGTTTTAGTAAAACTTGCTCAAAACCACATTGAGCAGCTGTTGTTGGAATCTGTGAATGACTGAGTGAGTTTCAAAGAAAGGCAAGTTTATTTACATAGCATCTTTCAGATACAAGGCAATTCAAAGATACAGCAATGCATTAAAAATAAGACAACTTACAAGATTTATAAAATGTATGATGCATAAAAAAATTTAGAAGCAAAACAAGCAGCTAGATATTAATAATTAATTAGAAGTCACAATAGAGAGCAGTGTTTTAAGACCTGATTCAAAAGAGATGACAATTTTAGCTGATCTCAGACTTTCAGGAAGCTTGTTCCAAAGGTGTGTAGCAAAAAAACTAGCCCTTAGCTTGTTCAAGGTGGAACATGTTCCCCCTGCCTTTCTCAATCTGATTATTTCATTTACTGAACTGCTAGATCTGCCTGGATGGCACAGTAGTTAGCACTGTTGCTTTAGCTCCGGGGCGGCTGTGGCTCAGATGGTATTGCAGTCGTCCAGTGATCAGAAGGTCCTGGTTCAATCCCAGACTCTGCAGTTAATATGTAAAAGTGTCGTTGAGCAAGACACCAAACCTGAAATTGCTCCTGATGCTGCACCACGAGTGTGCGAATAGTTAACGCTCCTGATGAGCAGGTGGCACCCTGCAAGGTAGTCACTGCCACCAGTGTGTGAATGGGTGAATGCAGAACCTGTAGTGTAAAAGCACTTTGAAAAGCAATATATAAATACAGGACATTTACCATTACAACTAGAAGGTCAGTTCAATGACATGTCAGGGTTAATTTGTTGCTGTAAGTCAGAGTGTGTGGCTGTCTCTACTTGACTGCGAGATCTGGAAGCAGAGGGTGAGGCCAACAGAAAAAAAACATGATGGTATGTGATTTTTGCCATCACATTATTCCATTGTTTAGAAAGCTCAATGTATTTAGAAGGTCACACTAGATGCTCACATTGCTGTTACATGTCATACCTCTTGTGCTTTTAGAATACTAGCATGTTATCCAAAAATCACTACAGCAGTTTTGTTCACTGTATAAAATAGAGTAAGAGTCTTATTTGTGGCGGCATTGTGCAACCTCTGTGTAAAAAGGTCAATAAATGCTGCTTTGTCTTGCTTGGTTTAGATCCAGGGAACAGTAAGTAGCGAGATAACCTGAAAAATGTGGTAATGTACAATAAATCTGATGTACTTAGCTCCCTTTACATTTTGTTTTATAGCCAAGTAATAGGATTTTAAAATCTCCCCTTTGACACATAGTATTGATTTAAGGACCTGTGTAATACACATACACACACACACACACACACACGTTGTTGGTGTTAGTAAGGACTCTTCTCTATGACATGATGCTGTAGTATTGATTTTCTTTTATTAAGGCCTTCAAATAGACTATTACAATAGTTGATCAATTCAAGAAAAAGTTTTTCTTTAAAAATATGAATACGGTTCACTGCTTAGGCAATGCGGCTGAGGAGGCTTGGGCTTCTCCTGACCACATCTCAAATTTCTCCCTGTTTTCAGGCCAGTAGGGTACCTTGCCATTGGTGTGTGAGTTTCTAGCAATTTGAAATGTGCTTTGCAGGAAAATGGAGACATTTATCCCAAATAGCTTTTCATTGCTATCTTACTTACCCTAACATATGCTGAAGGAACATAGAGGGTAAAAAAAAACACACTTTCTATAATATACGTCATGTTAGTAGCAAATATAATCTAATCTTGTGTGCAGCCTCTGAGTTTGCGTGTTGTGGTTGGTGTCTAAAATCTAATTGAAAGTGTCTGGCAGTCAGCCTGTTCTCTTTATGGCTGAAGATACTCATCATTGACATGTACTGTACAGAAAGACAGCACAATACACTGGTAGGAGCAGAGAAATAGCTGACAAAAGATCACAGACGTCCTCCATTGTTTGGATTTGACTGATTTATCTTACCTTGGCTAATCTAATCAAGTGAGGAACAGAACAAAATACACAGTCTCACAAAGTGCTAAATTTACAGCTTGCGATAAGGTTGAACAGGAAACAGGAAGTGTTTGGAATTGTGGGAGGAAAACTGTCAACTGCTTTAACACTGACAATGAATGTTATGTTTACAATTTATTACATAGTGTTTAGCATTTGTACAAGAACATGCTTCATCGCGTAATGGGTCTTTTCTGCACAACACTGGATTTGAACTATTACACACTGAATTAAAGCTTTAGGTATTATTGGGTGTGAAGAAAGAATCAATTCCATTTCCTTTCATATTGTCTTATTTTCAAAAGACAATTATTAGGGCAAAGTTAAAGTTTTTTACTATTACTAATTTTACTACTACTACTACTATTACTATTTTAAATCACTTGCAAATGAATGAAAAACATAATAGTGAGTGTAGGTCAGGAAACAGTCAAATTTTTATTGATCACAACAATTTTGTACGTAAGGGTTGGGAAACACAAAGAGGATGATAGTCTACTCGGAATGTCAATGAGTGTCTGTCGCCCGAGTCTTTGATGTGTCCTGAACCATCTGCATTGTCTGTCCTCTGCAGTTTTTACAGATTCAACATAATGAGTTAGCAATGCGTTGAGTTGTGTGAGAGAGCACTTTATTTTGCTGTTGAGCTTAGAAAATGAGTGCATGTCAGTAAAAAAACACAAGGGATGAAAAGACAAATCCAAGACGAGTCCATGATTCCACCCACTTAGTGCGGTTTCTCTGCCACTTCCTTTATTCTTCAACAGCCAAAAGGTCAACGGCTGAAAACACCAGAATTATTTTTATCTTGTTCTCAGCCATATCGAGTAAGAGGAATATATTTTAATTGCTGCAGATACTGTACATCTTCCAGTTTTCCTTGCAGGCGCAGAATGAAAATACTAATCTGTACTGTGTGTTCCATTGCAACTCTTGTTCCCCCAACATATGGAAGGTGAGGCGACACAACATGGGGTCTCTCCATTGTGGCTGGTTCTTGATCATGCGTTTAGTGCATCCCAGCCCTGAGAGGGACTTGGCAGAACATGTAGCAGCTTCTGACATTGCGGCTTCAGAGAGTTCATTCGGAGTTTCTGGGGGATATTTTTACTGGTGCGAGGAGAGGAGGAGGAGGACGAAAGTGTTAAAGACAGAGTTGACACAACAGATAACCCAGTCTCATAATACAACTTATCACGCACAACTCCCTCTCAACACAGCACTGCGGTGTGTGGTATAGTATGTGTGTAAGTCTATAGCAGAATGATTGAGAGTGTGAGGAGAGTGTGAGTTATGATTGTGAGTGAAGAGAACATACTACTGTTTTTGTGTGTGTGCATTGTGGGTTGGGAAGATGAATGAAGGTTGTGAGTATTCTCTAAAGCAAACAACTCTGTGTTTGTTCTCTATCAGTTCACTAACCCGTCACCCGACCTGTGTGTGTCCGTTTGTGTTAGTCAGAGGAAATACTGTGCAACTGAGTGACCACGGTGTACTGTTTATGACATGAAAAGTTAATTTCATGGTCACGATGTAAACATTTACAAGATTTTGTTTTATTGTAATCACAGAATAATTATTTTGTGGTCTCAACAGAGGCGTGGGTGACAACAGCTGCCACCACCTAAATTTCTGTATGGAACCAATACTTTCCTAGACATGACTTTGTTGACTATAAACATAAAATATGGCCTAAAAACTATGGTTTCATTTTGTTTTAGTGCAAACATACAAGTTTCCCAGTGCAATTTGAGTAAAATCTAAATAAAAACAGGCACTATTTCAACAGGAAAAAAAAACCAAACATAAAATGTCTGATTGGATGTGTATGCAGTATTAGTGGGCTGGTGCTCAAAAAAGAACTTTGTCACTCAAAACTACCTTACCTACATAAGTACATATAAAACAGTCTAGAGGTAAACTCAGTCAAATATTGCTTTATGTCTGACCTCAAGTGAATATTGGAGAAACGTGTACGAGGTGTTTCTACGATATCCCTTTTAAATGGGAAAAACAAACCAAACACATCATGGCCTCTGGCCCCGGCTTCTCATTTAGATGCAGCAAAGTATAAAATATATTGGTGTTACTTGCTCATATATAATCTGAGAAGAACTGCCCCAGTGTGTGATGTATTTGGACACAGGACACCACAACACCACGATACACATCATCATCATCAGCAACTATGGCTCAGATAGCAGAGTGGGTTGTCCTCTGATTGGAGGATAAGATTCCCCACCTGTGCAGTCAGCGTGTCAAAGTGTCCCTGGGCAAAACATTCAACCACAAATTGCTCCTAATGCTGTGCCATTAGTGTGTAAGTGTGTGTGAAAGGTTTCCTTGCTCCTAATTTTGATACTACTCTTCCACCTACATATGAATATGTGTGAATGTGTGATTGTGAAAAACACTGTAAAAGTGTTTTGACAAGTCAAATAGACTAGAAAATAATGGTAGTGTTTAGGATGACTGGTGGTAAAGAAGAGGAAGAGAGCAAAGGTGGAGCAAAGGATCAAATGGTGGAAGTTGAAAAAGGAAGACTGCTGTGAGGACTTCAGGGAGAGGTTGAGACAGGCTCTGGGTGGTCGTGAAGAACTGCCAGATGACTGAGTCACTACAGCAACAGTGATCAGGGAGACAGGTAGGGAGGTGTTTGGTGTGTCATTTGTACCGAGGACGGATGATAAGGAGACTTGGTGGTGGAACAAGGAAGTAAAGGGAGAATATTCAGAGGAATAAGTAGACGAGGAAGAAATGGGATAGCGAGAGAACGGAATAGAGTAGACAGGAATACAAGGCGATGCAAGGTAAGGTGAAGAGGGAGGTGGGAAAGGCTAAACAGAAGGCGTATGGGGAGCTGTATGAGAGGTTGGACACTAAGGAAGGAGAAAAGGATCTGTTTCATCTGGCGAGGCAGAGGGATCGAGGTGGGAAGGATAATCAGCAGATTTGGGTGATTAAGAATAGTGATGGAAATGTGCAAGTGAGGAGAGTGTGAGGAATGAAAGTCAGTCATAGCAAGACAGAATACATGCATGTGAGAGAAAGATAGGCAAGTGGAATGGTGGGGTTACAGGGAGTAGAGGCGAAAAAGTTCCATAAGTTTAAGTACTTAGATTCAAATGGTAAATGGTAAATGTCCTGTATTCATAGCGCTTTTACACTACAGCTTTTGCATTCACCCATTCCTGGTGGCAGTGACTACCTCACAGGGTGCCACCTGCACATCAGGAGCGTTAACCGGTCTCACTCTCACACACTGATGGCGCAGTATCAGGAGAAATTTGGGATTTAGTGTCTTGCTCAAGGACACTTCCGACATGTTAACTGTAAGGTCTGGGATCGCACAAGGAACCTTCCGATCACTGGATGACAGCCGTTCAACTGTTCAGAGTAACAGGGAGTGTGGTAAAGAGGTGAAGAAACAAGTACAGGCAGGGTGGAGTGGGTGGAGAAAAGTTTCAGGAATGATCTGTGACAAAAGAGTGGCAGCCAAAAGGAAAGGAAAGGTTTACAAGAGGGTAGTGAGACCAACAATTTTGTTTGGTTTGGAGGCAGGAGTTAAAACTGGAGGTGCCAGACTTAAAGATGCTGAAATTCTCTTTGGGAGTGAAAAAGAGAGAAAGGATTAGGAACAAGCACATCAGAGGGACAGCACAGGTCAGATGTTTTGGAGACAAGGTTAGGGAGTCCAGATTGAGATGGTTTGGACATGTGCAGAGGAAGGGCAGTGAATATATTGGTAGAGGGATGCTCAAGATGGAGCTACCAGGCAGGAGGCAAAGAGGAAGACTTAAGAGGAAATTCACGGACATGGTGAGAGAGGATATGCAGATAGTTGGTGTGAGAGAGGAAGATGCAGAGGACAAGGAGAGATGGAGGATGATGATTTGCTGTGGCAACTCCTATAAAAACCTAGGTAAAACAGAAAGACGAACAAGAAGAAATAGACTTGAATAGGTGCTATGCAAATGCAAGTCCATTTACCACTTGTAATCATCTGAAGAAGGTTTAAGGCAAATGACCTGAAGACAATGTTACTTTACAGAAACAATAACACTATCACATATCAAGACTGTTCTGGTACTGTATCAGCATAGGGCTATAGGTTTGGAAATAAATCAGGAATTAGAGTGGGTGGTATTTGCCAGCAGATTACACATATCACACAATTATAAACATATTAAGGAGAGGAATGCAGGAACTCTGCCAGATTTTTATACAATATGCACATGGCCTCTCTTGAATCCTGATTGGACTGACAGGCCTCTATTGAAGTGTGCAACAGAAAAAATAAATATATACATTGACCTGTCTATCAAAACAGAAATTACTGGGTCTGGAACCCCCACAATCTCTGCTGCATGTGTGCGTTTAATAGAAATA
Source organism: Mola mola (assembly GCA_001698575.1). Taxonomy (NCBI): domain Eukaryota; kingdom Metazoa; phylum Chordata; class Actinopteri; order Tetraodontiformes; family Molidae; genus Mola; species Mola mola. Next base: position 3,473,774 of record KV751342.1, read on the forward strand.
AGTTGAAAATGACAGGTTGTGGGTGGAATACATGAATCTCAGTGAAATGACATACGTGTATGCAATAACTGGCAAAGTCACGCGCAGACTCATGAATATGGTGTCAAGATATCCATGTATAAATACTCCCATCACAATCACAAATGGACGCGGATTAGTACTGAGGAAGCTTTGAAGTTGAGATCGCTCCTAACATGCTGTGGTGTGGTTAGTGTGTTCAGTAGTGTATATCATCAGATTTAGTGAGAAGGAATTGAGCTCTTTGTGTCCCACTGATCATCTGCCTTGATCTATGCTATGGAGAATACAGGAAAAAAGAAATGTAATTTTTAGTTTCTTAGGTCATGTTCACACCAGTCTTGCTCAGTGCGGTTGAATCAAACCCTGAACTGTTCCACCCCTTCGTGAGGTTTGTGTCAATGCAGTCCAAGACTTTGGGCGCGGAAAAAAACCCCCAACCTCTTAAAACAGTCTGCTTGAAAGGGTTAGTCTAGGGCCATTTTCAAGTGAACCCTATAGAAGTTTACTGGTGTGAACCCAATCTGCACTAATCACAGGAATTTCCTGATAACATACAGTTAATTTGTGGTAATTAAAGTTTTGTTTAACACCTTTCATTCAGGAAAATCCGCTCTAATTAAAGCAAGTCATCCTCTGTAACATTTTTTTTTTTATTTCAGAATGTCTTCCATTAAACATACTGTTCACCTATCCTTTGTGGCACACTAATTGATACATTATGGTAATATCGTGACACAGGGAATGATTAAGATAATGTTTAGAACAAAATATGCCACACTTGATTTTTTAAATGATTATAAAGGTTTTCTTTGCTTCTGAGGTTATTTTACCAAACACTCCCACTGTGCGTCTTTCTCTTAGCCCATTTTTCTCTTACCACTGACTCTAACTGTGATGGCATTGTGAATGTGTGTTTGTGTGTTCATAAGATATGGTAAAATATATGAATCCTTAAACATAGTCTGCAAAATGGTGAAATATATGAACACAGACTCTCAGATAATCACTGCCCTTAATGACACTATTACTTACTTTGACCTTAGTGTGTGTGTGTGTGTGTGTGTGAATAGACATTAAACCTTTGTTCTGAAGATAATAGGAAAGGTGCCATTTAAGATAGCAATGGGTCACTGAATGAGCCTATGAAGGTCTGAGAAGAAGACAAGAAAAGAGGGGGAAAAAGGACAGTCAACCAAACCCAAATGACTTAAAGTTTAGATGCACAGTAGATGATGAGATGACTGATTTGACTGAGGTTGCTTTTCTCCAAAGCTTGTTATTAGAATTTGCACATCACCATCTTAATGAGCCCCGTCACCCTTTCATTTTACAACGATCAACATGTTGCCTTTCTCTGCCTTCCTGACCTTTTCTGGGAACTCTGAATGTCTGAAGGTTTCTTTTCTATAGCTTCTTTTTTATATTTTCAACATTTAATATTGCCACTGACTGCACCCTATTGCAAACAAATGAATGTGTGGACTTAACAATAACAAGAAGGAAATTGGTTTGAAAAAAGATTCTAATGACTGTGTGAATTGCCTATATAGTGGAAATAACTTGCATTTTATTCTAACAACTTTGTTTAGTATAACAATATTGGAACACAAGGTGTTTTCACATACAGTGTAAAAGGAAGACAAAGTTAACTATTAGGTTACATGTTTATACTTGTTGGCATCTGTTAAACGATAGTAAACAATAATTGCTGGGTGAACTTAACAAGGTATTACAATCACTTAAAGATGTTGTGAGCTTCAAATGAATGCTTAAAATAAGTTCAAACAGTGTCTGAGACCCTTTCTTTTGTTTTTTATGTAACTGCTTCAATGTCCTTTACCGTTAGGTTCAATTGTGGAAATTCGGACAAAAAACCCCCCACTACCTTCAGATGTGGGTGAACGGCTGTTCATATTAATCAATTGTTGATGGACATGACAACTCTGTAATTTTGCTGAAAATACTTTATCTGTCCATCCTCTCAGTAGGGAGGCATGTTTGCGATGTATTTCATTCAAAGAAACCATACACATAAAAGTGGATCTAAATTAAGAAGCCAGCTTTAATCTTTTTTAGGATATATAGGATAAAGATGGTGGATATTCAGCTGCAGAAATATAGTTCAGTTAAGCAGAGAGTTTGTTAATTCAGTAGTTGCTGAGAGCATTTACAGCCAGTTCATGACCTTCTCTGATCAGCCAGGTACTTAGTGAGTGCAGACATACAGGCAGAAATACAGAGTAACCACAGACAGGTAGACAGACAGGCAGTTTCCAGGTAGAGGAAGTGGTCATGGGAGAGAGAGTATGCTTACAGAAGAGAGGAAATCATCCCAACAGTCTGTATGGATCTCTCTCGCAGACGGATACACATACAAACCTTTACATACAGTCGATCACAGTCAGGGGAAAAGGTTATGTTCCCTCTGGTCACGTTCCCAGCCAGAGGAAGAGGAACATTTCCTCTGAAACGCCAAACCTGTGTGTGTGAATGGGTCCAGGACACTAATATTTGTTCAGTTCCCTCAAAGTTAATACAGCCTGATTATAGTTTGGCTAATTAATGAAAAAAATATCACAATTATATGTTCAGTATACCCTGACCCAGTGTTTTCTTGAAACAAATGTGCACATGTGTTAAAGAGGTTGTTAGTAATTTTGGCAGTGCAGCTTATTTACTTTCTTGCCAAGAACACATGCTACTTATGTGTGATCAAATTAAAATCAAATTAATGTTAAATTGTGGAGATTGTTTAGTTTGTAGCATTGAAAAGTAGGCTACTTGGTAGGTAAATTAACCTTGTTTGTTAAGAGACAGTCAGTCTTAGAGCCTATCTCAGCATCTTCGGGCGAAGGCGGGGTTCACCCTGGGCGAGTCGTCTATGTTAATTAAAAGTGCTTTATCAGATACAAATTCAGGAAAAATATAAAGGATACAATAAAAAAAAAAAAAATACACACATTAACAGTACATACAAAAAGGCAGATCAGGTCAGTAAGTATTGACTGAAGCTGCTGCATTTTAAAAATCATTTTTTTTAAATGTTTAGAAGACCACAAATTATATTAACAGGCCTTTCATATGTACCATAAACACATAAACACCGGTCATTCACTGACACAGTGAAATCAACATATGTCTTCCTTAATGATTGTGTGTTCCTCTGATCAGTAATGTTGAGGTTGTGAATTTGACGTGTATCTGAGTAAAGAAACATGCAAAGAAAAGATGGAGAGAGAAAGAGATGAGAGACAAAAGGAGAGTGACAGAGTGGAGAGGAAGTGTGTACATTCCAGACTAATCCTGATAGGACGTACCCACTGTTTGCAAGTACAAACCATGTTGATGCAGCAGAAACACGCTCTTGTATGGTTCGGCAGTGGTGATTATTTATGAGCTTGTGGTTTCGCATTGTATTGTAAGGGCTTGTGTGAAAGGATGTTGGTTCTTACAGAGAATGTGTATGTGTGTATGCATCTGTGTGTGTGTAAACGAACTGTATGTGTGTTGCTAAAATATTACAATAATACAGAGAAATATCTACATTAAAATATGAATGCAAAACTCCACAATATGTATGTGCATATGTGTGTGTGTATTGCGGTGCTGACTAAACACAGAGCATATATATTGCACTTATTGTGACACAGAGAAAATAAAACTTACTTATCTAACATAAAACTTTTGTATCATGCAGGCCATGTCTGCTAAACTATTACTCAGCAACATGTACACATACACACACTGGGATGTGTGAGGTATTGTGTTTAACATGGCAGTTCTCTGTGTGCTTTCCTGTTGGGAACAATAAAGTGTCAAAGGTCAGACTTTTACTAAGTAAACAGGACAAAACTCCTGTCATCCTTACCAGATAACATCCTGTATGTTGGATATGGACATGAATACATGAAATTGCTCTATGTAAATCTATTTTTGTCCTAAAATTATTCACTCTTATGATGGTGAAACATATAACACATTTATAAATATATGAAAAAAAAGAAAAAGAAAAAAGCAGAATAAACCTTTCTAAACTATAAACTATATGGTTTGAGAAAATGTTTTAGCAACATTTTTTACTTGTACAAAATATTTTTACTGTGTGTGCTGGTGTATGTATGGAGCTAAATCGGGGACAGAACTTTCATTAATTTGAAAAAAAAATCATTGTGACTGAAACGTTAAAATTTTAAACTGTACATTAATTCTTTTATTTTGAATTTCAAAAAAACACAAAATGTATTCAAACTAAAAAAAAAGTCACAAGTAATAAGGTTTTGGTTTTTTTTTTCAGTTTTAGACTTTTGGCCAGTTTTAGACTACACTGAGCCACAATTACAGTAGAAGAGCAGCAAAATATGCCAGCTTGTGTTGTTCAACCACTGTGTCCCATGGCTATACTTTAAGAAGAGGCAATTCATCTTGCCCCAATGTACCATGAATGCAGCATAACATCCACAGCTCGTAACGGTGTTGACCAGCACAGACGCCATTGTAAGTCTGTGTCACCAGAGAAGTCTCCTGGTACTAACAAGGTGAAAGCTGATGTTTGTAACACAAGGACCAAAAGAATGGTGTCTTTGGCTAAGTTTGCTGGAGTTCAAAATAAAAATCTAAATGTACAGTTTAAAATTTTAATTTTTCAATCACAATTTATTTTTTCAAATGAATGAAACTTGGCCCCAATTTAGCTCCATAGGTATAATCCTCTAAATGATTACACAATTACATGACAACTTATACTTTCATAATAAGCAGTAGATATATAACCTGGAAGTTAACACACACAGAGAAGGAGATGTGGTCCATTGATCCCAGGCTTCCAACCTGCAGTTAACTCTGGCATGACATTTAGATGGTGCTTAGCAGAGTAGAGAAACAGAATGTGTGTGTTACCATGTGTATACAGTTTGTGTGCATGTGCATATTTTCTCATGTCTTTTGAATAGATATCTTTTCCTGTTCTCTTCAAATACTCTTCATTTTACTCTTAATTTTTTTTTTCTACCATGCAGGCAGTCAGGCCATACTGTTCATTTTTAATGTGCTATGACACCAAAATGTCTCCCTTCAGTTAAAACTGTGTTTTTCTTCTTTCCCCAGTTGAATGTTCGAGCTTGTATATGTCTGAGACTTCAAAATTATTTAATAGCAAAGTATCAGAAAAAAATTTAAAATGAGAGAGAAAGAGTAGTAGGCTTAGTGATTTTACGAATATTTTGACAGTAGAAAGTTTTTGTGGACGAAACAATACTAGCTATAGCTGCTTCCCAGAAATGAGTTGGATCTGGGGATTTTGATGCACAAGAGTAAGATGAAAAAAAAGGAAGAGAATAAAGAAAAAGGTAAAATATATGTGGATTCATCAAGCAGAACTCTCTGGACCACACTGATCATTGAGCAGAGCATCATGTCTCTAATTCACAAAGCGTAATGCCCGATTTTAAATCTGCATCAGCTGTGCTTGACTCATAAAGCTTATCGCCAACGGTAAACGTGATCATCATGAGCTGTACGTATATGCACCAAGGTGCTTAGGTGCACATCTTCGGTAGAAAAAAAACATTGAGTTCCATATAAATAGCAGAATACATATACCATAATATTTAAAAAAAATTTAAAATGACAAAGTAAGTGTGTCTAATACAATGTTTCTGGTCCTACGACCTGCCCTGCAAGTGTCAGATTCAAATCATCAGCTCGTCCTCAAGCTTAATAACAACAGGCAGTCTATTTGATCATCTACTAATCAGAGGATGTCATCTGGGTTTAACTCCTCACTCTGCTGAAGCTAGTGATCATGAGTATTTGACCTCTGCTGGTATAAACTGATGTTTTCTATACAGAATTCAGGAAATACTGATATCATTTTGTGGTTACATGTGAAGACACCACTGGAAGGACAGAAATAGGGTATAAGAAGAATTATGGAGTTTTAAAACCTGAGCTCTGTGTAAACGATTCACAAGCATTTTGGAATTGTTCCACTAGAACACTGTAGCTCACAGCTGCAACATAATACTTTGGTGTAACTCCAACCATTAAAGTTCTTTCCATAAATGTTAGGTTAAAAATCTATATATTTTATAGCCTGTCTATATGTCTGAGAACATTATTAACAGAATCCTAACAAGTAGACCTTTTTGATAAAGAGTAAAATCCTTGTTGTTTAACCAGAGAAACCAGAAAAATAGTCTTGTCTCACTTTGAAATCTCTCAAAAGGGTGTTTCCTTTGTTGCCTCATCTAAACTTAGAACAAAAAGTAAGGAAATTTGTGTTGGGTCAATTATTTCTTTGTTGTAACAATGCTTCTTGGCAATAAATCTTATATCGTTGAAAAACCTGCTTATTTCCCGTTTAAATGATGCCACATTTGTAAGGAAAATGCATTTGTGGGATGCTTGGAATGCATGAATAATTAAAACAACATCTCTGAACATAAGAGCATATTTTTTAAAAAGAATACAAGAATTTCTTTATAATGTGAACTTCAGCTCACTATATCTGTTCAGTGCAACCAGAAACAGCCCTCAGGCTGAACTAAAGCAGCATGAAGTGAATCATGGGAAGATGACTTCAGACACTTTCCACACCTCCCCTCTCACTCTCTTTTTGTTTTATATGTGGTGACATCACTGACTTACCCTCTCTTATCAGCTCTCTTTTCTTCAGCAGCTCTTCTGTGGACACTTATTTGTGGGTGTGTGTGGTTATTTATGGCATATGTGTGGGGAAGAAGGGGAGGAAAGATGGATGGAAGGAGAGAGATTTGGGGACCAGGAAAGGCCAAATGACCTAATCTTCTCACACAGACTCTCAAAGCCCTCCATGGTCACATGAGCATGTGTTTCATATGATGACTTGGAGCACTGGCTTTTAAATCCCTGCTGCATCGTGGGGGTTGGAGTGTCTGTCAGTAGGACACCTGGCTATCAGGGTGGGAACATCACTGAGACTCAGATGTTTCCATAAGAACACAAATATATCAGGGATGAACCATCAAACAGAGGAAACACACACCACGCCTCCTTTGATAGAGGAAATTAAATAAAAGAGAGAGGCTAAGAGATGAGAAGAGCAGATGAGAGACAAAAGTAAAACAAAGGGAAAG